>CM016621.1:122165397-122717900 GCA_005393395.2 Gossypium australe | reverse complement strand
ATCCCCGAGCACGAGATAAACTTCCCAAAGAGATCTACAATACACAAACAATGGCATTCAAAGTAAGCTTCCATAGCTTAGTAAGATTTAAGTAATTCATAAGCAATTAAACTAACTTCTTTGTCATGTTCTAGCCGAATAACAAAGTATTCAAAAATAACTTCATAGAAAATGCATATGTATAAATATTCATATATCCATGTACATATATCACCATCACATATTAACTAAATTGCATACATCCCTTCCACTAGCCGAATCCTAAGCTTCCATTTTTAACTTTCATAAATTTCAAGATTTGCAAGTAAATAATACATACCTTCAATTACTTACCTTTCATGATTTAAGAGTTCATGCTTTATATAAGATACTATATCTGATTCTTCCTATATACATAACCACATTAGCATCTAAAGTCATTTAACAAACCCCTTACCTGCACATTTAATAATAAAATTAGTAACGTATCGCACACTAAGTGTCGTTACTCAATACCTCTGCACACTTAGTGCCAATTATCCGGTAACATCTCGCACACTCAGTGTCGTTACTCATTATTTCCGCACACTTAGTGCCTTATGACCGGTATCGCACACTTAGTGCCCGGGTATGTATTTATATACTCAATGCCGTTTAGTAATCCTGTAAATTGTTTAATTTCACAACATGAATTTCCAAACTTTAAATTAACCACCAACATGTAAATATAATCAAATAAATCCATACCTCCACTTGAATCCTTGTATTCGGCCAAATTACAAAACATGCAATCATATTATAATTGCATATCACCATGCTATAATTTAATATTCCTCCAACTATAAACAATATTAACATTTCATCGACAATTATTCATCTAAGCATTTCGAACCAAAGTACCAAATAATATGCATTAACCCAAGTAGGAATTAACATCAAATTTCTCCTCACATTCGGCAATATGACATTTCATACATACCTATTTAACATTAACACACATAATTATAAGAAGCATAAGCTCAATAAAATTACTTAAACCTTACCTCGGATAACAACGGCTAAGACTTCTCGATTAATCGTTCAACTTAACTTTTCCTTTATCAAATTTTTCAATTTGACCATTCAAGATAATATTTTCACAAATAATTCCCTAATTAGCTACTTTCCTCAAAACTCAAAACAAAAGATGTTCATCTAGCTCCAATCTTAATTTAATACAAAAGAAATCATCATGAACTTTAACTTATCTTCAATGGTATATTTCACATACATGACTATTGCACAAAATTAACAAATGGGTTTGAAAGTAGAATGAATAACAATCACAAAAATGCAAAAATTATCAAAATTTCAAAGCTTAAACTTACCTAATTAAGCCTAACCCTTGCCGAAACCCCTTGGAACTTCTTCCCCTTCTTTTTCTTCCTTAGTTTCGGCCAACAAGTTAAAAAGATAAACATGCATTTGCTTTTCCTTTTTGTTTTATTAAAATATACTTATTTAATATATTATAAGTGTTATTATTATTATATTACATATATTTAATATTAAAACACTTAATGGTTGCATGTTGTCTTCCACTAACCACTCAAATGGAGAATTTATAAACTAAGTCCACATATTAAAGGAAACAAATTAATTTAATCACTCAATTTAGATAAAGTTTATTTTTACCACCTTTGAAATTAAGTCCCTTGACTAAAATTAAGCATCCAAACAAACGAATTAACCTACCATATTTTAAGACATACTCAAGCACATAACATAAACATCAAATTAATAATAAAAAAAATTTTCTAACCCGGATTCGTGGTCCCGAAACCACCGTTCCGATTAGGGTCGTAATTGGGCTGATACAGGAAGGGGGGAGAAATGGATGGTAGAAGTGAGGAAAGAATTAGAGGAAAATATATATTTTTTAAATTAAACAAAACTACCTATTACCCCTACCCATCAGGTCCTCTAAAATTCAAAACAAAAACAATTCTTCCACTTTGCACACATAGAGCTTCAAACACAAGACCTCTAGGTAGGCTGACACCTTACCACTAAAGCAATAAGCTCATTCTATCATAACTGTGCAGAAATATTATTTAAGCAACAAGTTCAAAGATAGGGGTTTAGGCAAAGATAGAGAAAAATTCAAGGAAAAGGATTCGAACCCAAAACTTCTCACACATAAGCACAACACTTAACCACTAAACCAAATTAACTCGCTTGATAAAATTTTCACAATCTTAACTCAAAAATAAGGGCGTGACAATTATTGGTTTCAATAACCCATTTTCTTCTAACCCAATTTTTGGGATGTGATAGATAATGAATACTCGATGATTTACAACAGATGTAGGATCCCAAAATAACTTGTCATAATCTCCATATTATCATCTATCTCGTACAAAAGCGCGCATATGACCCTATTGGCAGGCCAATATCATAGTCTTTTACTAAGCCCACATGGGAATCAATCATTCACATTTGTAAATTTATAACTTGTAACCGTCACATATCAATTCTCAAATTTAGTCGATTGAATCTGAACATGATTTACACATACAATGAATGATACATTTCAAGATCTTTGTCATTCTTCTAATTACAATCAATGAATATAACATCAATTACTCATCTCAATTCATTCCAATTTAATCTCATTTTCTAGCCATGTATGCCAATTACCACCAAAATTTCAAATTATGTTCAAACATAGATAAAAATGGAAATAACATGAGCAAACTTATTAAATAAGGAAGGGTGGTAAATTTCATAAGAACTTGCCTTTCAATCCACAAAACGAGTGGGTTTCTCAGGGCCTATTCTGCAATTTTTTCTTTTCCCCTATTAGCTCCACTTTTATCGAGATCCGAGTCTATACAATTATATATATACATGTAACACCCCTAAAATCATTGTATTAAAATGCAGTAATAATTTTGAGAAGTATGTTGTGGTATACTAAATTAAAGTAAGGATTAAATCGTAAAGATGCAAAAAGATAAAGGTTTAAGTATAATTATTCGAAATTTGAGGGATTGAAGTATAAACATGAGAAAAATTGAAGGACCGAAAGAGAAAATAACCCAACTTCTTGTGACATGAAATTGATGTACATGACCAAGTTGAATAAGTAGAAAAATATAAGAGACTATATCACAACCAAAAGTGAGAAGTGATTCAATGATGGAATTTTGAAGAAACATGAAGGGTAAAATGATCATTACCTAAAATAGATAGTTATATGGTGTGATAATTTAAGAAGAAAAATGTTGAAATATGATTGATTGAATATTTTCTTATTATTTTATTATAAGATATTTTGTATTAAATTGTAATATTTTATTGTAAGATATTTGTATGGAAACATGAAGAAAAGTCGTCATGCTTCCAACATCACATATATATATGTGCAAAGGGATTTTTATTTCTTTACAATTTGGTCCCTTACCATAAAACCCCACTTTTCTCCCAAATTCCTTGAAAATTTCAATAACCACCCAAAAGGAGAAGTGTTGTAGAGATACTATAGAGTTAGATGACCATATTATAGCAAGAAATGAGAAATTAGAAGTGATGAAAGTTGAAAGAAAAGGCATGAGGATGATAAAAGTGAGAAAGAAATAGAAGTTCAGTAAAAAGATGTAAGTGTTCATTTTAATTTCATTGATATGTAAAAATTTGAGTGTTAAATATATGAATTTTATTTAAGTATTAGAGATGGAAAGTATATTATAAATTATAATTCATAAATAGTAATATAATTTGTGTATGACTAGTTATGATAAAACTATATGTTCATGATATGTGAGCTTCAAGGATTAAATTAAATAAAAATTTAGGTGTGATGATATACATAATTAAGTGATCTTGGATAATAATTTAATAATTGGTAAGTAAAATAGATGTTAAGTATTGGTGTGAGTGATATACATAATAATAAGTGAATATATTCATTAAAACAGTTTTGGACAGTAGTAGTGGTTTAACTTTGAGAATTCAAAAAAAAATTAGAAATTGATTTAGAGGTTGAATTAAATATATAATTAAAGCTTACCATGTAACAGCCCGGTTTAGACCCTAGTCGGAACAGTGGTTTCGAGACCACAAATCCGAGGTTGGAATAATATTTTAATATTATTCTTAGTGTTTATTATATGTGATATAGCCTGCGTGAAAATTTGGTGTGAAAATTTTATCAACTGTGTGTCGAATTGTGAGAAAGGACTTGATCGTCGATTTCAAAGTTTTAAATTTATAATGGGAATGATCGAACCTGGAACCTAACTCTGACAACGATTTGAGGCAAGCGCATCTATGGAACAGTAGTATAGTTAAGGCAAGACCAGAATGTCGAACCCAAAGGAACCAAAAGTACTAATACTAACTCTCTTTCTATTATCTAGCCTAAAATAAGTGAAGTTGTTATTTAATCTAAATTTAACTAACTACTAAGCTAAAGACGCAAAGACAAAAAAGAATGAATTGGGGAAATACTGTTGGAAAAACTCAGTCGATTAAGACGATACCTGTAACACCTCAAACCCGACCTAGAAGTTAAGCCCGAATCTGGCATGTCACATGGAAGTTTTTTTTTTTAAACCATATTTGAGATTGTTAAAAATTGTTTGAGGATTACAGCCTCTTTGTTAAAACCCAAAACACCTAAGCAATTGTTATCTACTTGAAAACGTAATTATCTTTAAAAACCTTTTTGGTTGTGAAAACATATTTGAAATAAACAATTTACGAAAATGGGACGTTTGGGAGTAGAGTTGCAGAAGCATTTTGAAAGAAAATCCGAGGCCTTATTACAACATTTAACCCAAAATAGTAAAGTAATAAAATAAACGAGAAAGAAGTCTAAAGTCCAAATAAACCATTTCTGAAGTATGGTCTCCATCGAGTCATCCAAGGCCCAAGTCCATGTCACTGAGCATTACCTGAAAAGGTTAAGAGAAAGGGGGGTGAGTTACAAGAACTCAGTGTGTAATCCCCTTACCATCATCCACTGGGTCGGAACACACATAGCAATATTTTGGGCCTAAGCCCATTTACAATTATAACATAAGAACATGTATATAATATGCATATGATATGCAAATCCCAAACCAAACCTAATTTCCATCCGCTACACACCACCCGTACCAACCAGCACACCTGTGGGGATCAAGTCAACCCACCCCGCCAACATACCAATCGCAGGCATAAAGCCATTTAAAATGTTTGTGGCAGAGCCACTGAACTAGATTGTGATAGAGTCACCGAACTAGATTGTGACAGAGTCACCAAACTAGATTGTGGCAGAGCCACCGAACTGGATTGTGACAGAGTCACCGAACTAGATTGTGGCAGAGCCACTAGCACTTCTCTTCAATTTTATCCCAACCCATGCAATCATGTATGCATATACAAAGCATAACAATATTCATAGAATAATTTCATCATAAGGCCCATAATACAAGTTGGCCCATTAAGCAATCTAGCAATTTGGCCCATTAATCAATCTTAACAATTTGGCCCATTAAGCGATATAGCAAATTTTGGCCCATTAATCGATCTAGCAAATTTTGGCCCATTAATCGATCTAACAAATTTTGGCCCATTAATCGATCTAGCAAATTTTGGCCCATTAATCGATCTAGCAAATTTTGGCCCATTAATCGATCTAGCAAATTTTGGCCCATTAATCGATCTAGCAAATTTTGGCCCATTAATCGATCTAACAAATTTTGGCCCATTAATCGATCTAGCAAATTTTGGCCCATTAATCGATCTAGCAAATTTTGGCCCATTAATCGATCTAGCAAATTTTGGCCCATTAATCACATGAGGCCTTTTTTTTTTTCAAATTTCACACTTGGCCAATTTATCAAAATAATTCATATGGCCCAAAATATCACTTTTTAACAAAATAACCCATTAAGGGCAAATCCGTAATTCTCACAACCTTAATACCGGTTTCATGCATTTACACAAAAAGTGTTATTATACCGTATTTTCTGATTTTACAAATTTTACGATTTATTCTAATGCTTACGGTATAATATCTAACCCATGAGATAAGTGTGAAATTACACACTCTGGCCCATATCACAAATATCAAACTGCCCATATATTAAATATCACATTTGGCCCATAAAGGGTATTTTCGTAATTCGGCCAATAGGGACATTTCATAATTCGGCCCATTAGAGGCATTTTCATAATTCGGCCCGTAAGGGCATTTTCATAATTTGGTAATCGTACCCACTAAGGGTAATTCGGTAATTTACTCTCTAAGGGAAATTAAGAAATTTTACCCACCAAGGGTATTTCGATAATTTTGCAACCCAGGGGTATTTCAGTAATTTACCCTCTAAGGGTATTTCGGTAATTTTGCAACCCAGGGGTATTTCGGTAATTTACCCTCCAAGGGTATGTAACATCCTGAAATAGGGGCTATTAGGTTTGAATTGTTTTGCATGTGTATGGCTTGATTGTGCATTAATTAAGGTGTTTTAAGATCTAGATATAAGCCAAGGGTAGGCCCGAGCTGTAGGAAAAATTTTTGTTTTAAGTGTTAGTTAAAGGGAGCTAAGGGAGCTAGGCCTTAAGGGAATTAATGTGGAGGTTAAGACACAAGTAACCAGTTGGCAAAATGGCAAGGGAGGCGCCACTTAGGGCCTTGGAAAGTGACGCCACAAGCAGTGTGAGGGGGGCTTAGGTTCGAATCCCATGGATGACAATAAGGTGACTTTTATTTTTGCATTTGTATGGCATGTGTTGGTCAAAATTTACTTATGGTAAGGATGGACTTTGTTATTTATGGATAGTAGACTAAAGGAAAAAGGCAAGTGTTAACTTAAGGAATGAAATCCTAAGCTTTTGGTATGATAAGGGGACATAAGGCATGGATTAAGGGATGAGGTTTGGAAACTTTTTAATGGCATTTTGTCCATGAACATGGACGGTTTTATGGACTAGGGGGGTGGCCGAATTTTTGTGGTATATTTTGGTAAGGATGAGTGGTTAGGTGTTTTTCCCATTTGGTCATTTTTTTTGTATTTTTCCAAACACCTTTTCTTTTGTAGCCGAATTTGCATAGGGAGGTTTAGGCATTTCCTTGTGCGATTTCTTTTCCCGAAAGCTTTTGTGTTCTTTTTCTTTTGAGACCGTAAACCAAATAAGTGACCTCTCGTGCACCTCTTTCACTTTTGATCATCTTTTGATATTTCTTTTCTTCCTTAATTTTTTTTGTGCCGAAAATGTGTTTCACTCATCTCATTCAACTTGTTTCTTTTTCTTTTCTCTTCTATTGACGAAAGCCGAAATTGTGAGTACCTATTCTTTTTCTTTTCTTCCCTTTTGCTATTCACTTTCAAAAGCCGAAATATTTCTTGTGTTAGCCGAACCTCTATTGAACCTCTCAACTATTTCTTTTCTTCACTTCTTTTCTTCAAAGCCGAAAGTACCATAGGCTGGAATCTGCTTCAATCGTTTCACAATAGTGGGTAAGAGTTCTCTTCTAATCGTTTTCTTCTATCTCTTTTGATTACCGAAAGTCAAGAAGTCTAACTCCATTTTCTTGTTATGGCCGAATCTATGAAAGGTGATATCGGGATTTCGGTAGGCTAAAGTTAGTAGAGTAGAGATCTTTCGGGATTGGAGTGATCAAGGTAAGCAAGGATTATTGTGGGGCCGAAGGCCATTTCATGTGTTCTTTTAGGTTGAGCCGAATCTAACATAAGGTTGTGTAGGAGGATTTCGGCAAGTTTCGGGTGCAAATCGTTTAGGCTTTGGGTTTCGGGATTTAGTCGACTGTGCCAAAAAAGGTGTGTAGTTATCACACTGATCTCCTGTTGTTTGTGTGTTGCTATGAATATATATATGTATACGTATAATATGTGTATGATAGCCGGAAATAATGGCTGAGATGGTGGCTACCCATGGTGGGTATTCGGTTAACCAGGTCAGTTTTATGATATTATTTTACCATGGTATATGTGTGGAATTGTGGTAAGCATGTGATGTATGCTCATTGGAATTTTACTGTTATTTGGCCATGATACTGACATATGCATAGGGATTGGGATATGAGTATTGAAGGACAGGGTGTACATTTATGTACGTGGTTTAGTGATGGCTACGAGCCTCACGTGGATTGATGATCAGCTCTGTGCCTCATCGTGGTTGGTATCAGCTTTGTGCTATATCGTGGTTGGTGATGGCTATGTGCCTCATCGTGATTTGATGTTAGCTACGAGCTACATCGTGGATTGACGTTGACTGAGGTCACGTTGTGGAATATACTGTGATTTATTTCACGTGGACCAGTGGCTTGACCACTTGGTGGATGGCATTGCTTGCCAAATTGGTGTGTAGAGGTTGGAGGGTCGATTTAGTAATCCCCTGGTGTGTGGTGGCTGGATATGGGGGTGTGTAGAGGATGGACCCTAGGCTGGGTTGGGTGCATTTTGCATTATTATTTGATATGTGGATTGGTGTGGTTTGGGCTAAGCCCATGTGTGGAAATCTGTGGACTAATTACACACTGAGTCGGTTTGACTCACCCAATTTTTACCAAACAACGCAGGTGATACATGATGCTTGGACCGGGCTGGAGCTGATACGAGGTGGCCATGCAGAAGATGTTTATTTGTTTTATGCAGTTTATATTTTTAGTACTTTTGAGTAAATCTTTATTGTAATAAGGCCACTTAAAGTATTTTGGGGATTCTATTATGTTTACGTTGGATTAATTATCGAGCTAATAACTGGGAATGTTTTCTTTCAAATAAATTATATCTTAAAAACTTATATTAAAGTTTTAAATCCGGGAATTTGTAACAACTTAGTTTTACTTAGAATTTTAAATATACCATGTTTTATAAATGACGGAAAATTATTAAGTTTTCACCTTTATGTTAAATTCTTTTCAAACTTTTTCCTCAGTAGCATTCTAAATTCGGCCGTGGTGTTTGGGCCGGGTTTGGGGTGTTACAGGGTATTTCAGTAATTTCGCAACCCAGGGAATTTCGGTAATTTACCCTCTAAGGGTATTTTGGTAATTTTGCAACCCAGGGTATTTCGGTAATTTACCCTCCAAGGGTATTTCAGTAATTTCGCAACCCAGGGAATTTCAATAATTTACCCTCTAAGGGTATTTCGATAATTTTGCAACCTAGGGGTATTTCAGTAATTGCACAACCCAGGGGTATTTCGGTAATTTGCCCTCTAAGGGTAATTTAGTAGTTTTACCCACCAAGGGTAATTTGGTAATTTACCTTCCAAAGGTAAATTCGGTAGTTTTACCCACCAAGGGTAATTCGATAATTTACCTTCCAAGGGTAAATTCGGTAGTTTTACCCACCAAGGGTAATTCGGTAATTTACCTTCCAAGGGTAGATTTGGTAGTTTTACCCACCAAGGGTAATTTGGTGATTTACCCTCCAAGGGTAATTTCGGTAGTTTTACCCACCAAGGGTAATTCGGTAATTTACCTTCCAAGGGTAAATTCGGTAGTTTTACCCACCAAGGGTAATTCGGTAATTTGCCCTCCAAGGGTAATTTCGGTAATTTCATATTCAACGGTGTTTCCGAAGGCCTACTATCGCCTCGAGTGGCACAGAATTCTATTTGGGTCTCTTCGGAACTATTGGGTCAAAAATCCATTTTAGGCCCAAACGGGGTAATTTCGCAATTCTGGACTTAACTACTAATTTGGGCATAAAAAATTTAAAACTGTCCATCTGCGTCATACTGTCTAAATTGATTATAACTCCAGTTAGGAAACTCGAAATTTAGATCCGTAAAATTTCCTTGAAAGTAGACTCATATATCTTCTTAATGTAATGTTTCCAGAATTTTTGGCCTAGCCATTTAGTACAGTTTATTCCTTAAATTTTCCCTTGTTTCACTGTCCAATGATTCTGACCTCTCTTAACTTAATTTCAAATATCTCACTGTACGGTTTTCATATACTGTTCCAAATTGTTTCTCTTGAAAATAGGATCACTAAGGAATCCATAAATATAAATTATAACCCATAATTAATTTTGTACAATTTTATATGATTTTTCCAAAACAGATCAGTGAACCCCGAAGTTAATCAGAACCAGTCTCACTAAAATCAAGATATCTCAGAATATAAAATTCCTTTTCCTTCTCCGTTTCTTCCATATTAAAATAGACATAGTAAGCTTTAATTTTATATCTTATTCACTTTCTAATTCCTTTTCTCCTATTTTTAGTGATTTTTCAAATATATGTCACTGCTTCTAACTGAAACTGTTTTATTACGAAATACGATTACCACTACGATCATACGCACACCCGAGTGATTACGGATGCTGGTTTTTAGTTTTCTTCGGTATTTCCACCGATTAACAGAATATTTCATACAAAATTTCAGAGCAGTGTGAGATTACACACCATTTCAGATATGTATATGGAAGGGTATGAGATTACACACCTTATTCGAAATCCGTAACGCGATGCTCTCCGCGACACCAAAAATCTGAGTCATCAATTGCGAGGGATAGGTTTTTGATTGAACCTTTGATAAAGTACTTCGAGACCTTGGAACCAGCATAAAATCTATCATGGCAAGTCCCTAGACTCTCAACCATGTTACAAATTAGTCCCCTCATTAACTAGCTTAAGCTTTGGGGATTCCAAAAGTACAATTTTTTATCAAGCAAGATCATAAAAATCATTTACTTGTGAGGAGAAATGTTTGCTGAAAATTTTGAGCTCCATAACCCTTATTCCTCTTCAATTTTCGGTGGATGAAGATGTAGGAATAGTGAAAAGATGATAACATCTTTATTCCTCTTATTCTATTCATTTAAAACACCTAACATCACCAACTTTTGACCAAAATAAATGCTCTTGTCCCTATATTTTTTTTTGGCCGGCCTACTCATTTAGACAAGGCCAAATTGTACTTTAAGGACCTCCAATTAATATTTCTTAGTCAATTTGCACCTCTAGCAATTAAAATTAAACTTTAGCACTTTATGCGATTTAGTCCTTTTTTTCGAAATTAAGCCCTCAATCGCTAAAATTGAGACACCAAAAATTTCATGCATGTTTATAAACATGTTATACACATAGAATAACATGAAAATAATTTTCTCTATCCTCGGTTTAGTGATTCTGAGATCACTGTTCCGACTATCCCCTAAATCGGGCTATTACACCCTACATGCATTTTTTTTCACCTACCCCATTCTTTTCAAATCTCATCATTATATTTTTTTTTTCACCTACTCCATTATTTCAAATTCTATCATTATTATTTTCCCACTTCTTTATTATCCTTTTTCTTTTATTTCTTTCCTTTCTTTTTCCTTGTTTTCCTCCTTACCTTATCTTTTTAGTCATCATTTCATTTTTCTTTTATTTCTTTCCTTTAATAATGCCATGGTTGACACTTGGAAGAGCCTACAAAAATAAATCCAAAATTTGCAAAAGATGGGATTTGAACCCCTTCCCTCAAGGTACTTCACTTGATGCCATAACCTCCTTGCCATATGCTCATTTATGCTAGCAATTTACTCTTTTATTTCCATAAGCCTTAATGCCACTTACTATCTCTCCTTAATAGGCTTAAACACAAAATTTTACTAAGGCCCAACTTGAACTCGAAACTTCATAGAACCCCGTAACTTTCTAAAATCATCTTCTTAAAAAGTCCAACTTGAAATAATGGCATTCTCTTGTTCTCAAAAATTTTAAACACTCCTATGCCCAAGGCCCATTGGGCCCATTCCTACTAGGCCCAATTTCAGGATGTTACAATACCCTTAGGAAGAATCCACCTAGACTTCACTTGTTATCTAACACTGAACCAAACGATTTATTCACTTGACTTGATCCGTAAGATTCCCTAAGTTATATTAAACCCTCTCTCGAGGAGAATAACGTCTAACCCTAGGTTGATTAATTGAAATCTCTTTCTAATTAAAACCCCTAGAATCGCATTAACTCGATCTATCGACTCCCATATTAGGTTTCACCCTAATCCAGCAAAATCTCGTCACCCTATCTCTAGGCGTGCGATCAACTCCGCTTAATTATGCTAGATCTACTCTTAAGCAGGGACTTTTGCTCCACCACCTAAGCACGTCACACTTGAATCAATATCCCGGAAATATCAACACAAGAATTAAGAGCACATAATTAAGAACAAGTCAAATATTTATCATATAGTTCAGAAAACAATAACAAGATCCGTCTTGGTTTCATCCTCTTCAGGTATCTGAAGGGTTTAGTTCATAGAAATAAAAGAAAACATCTCAAAAGAAAAGATAAAACAAAACATAAGAAATCCCTAAAACCCCCTGAAGGAATTGAAGGAGAGATCCGCCGTCTTGAGTATAATTCTAACTTCTTGAGATGAACCAACTGGCTATCTTTGAGTGTTTCCCACAAATTTGACCTTTTCGGTTTGGCTCCTTGGCCTAGCTAACGCCCTCTTTTAGGTAATACTTAGGGGGTTTATATAGGCTTTCGAAATAGGTTTCTTTGCCCCTAAGTATCCTTTTCCGAGTGAAACTTTTCTTTCCAGCGATAAGGACACGGCCATGGTACATGCCCGTGTAAGTCGTGGCCAGGCCGTCTTCGAGCCTGTTGAATGAGGCACGGCCGTGTGGATTTGGGCCAGGCCGTGTGGATTTCGTGATATGGCCCATTTACTCTATTTTGGGCCTGTTTTCCGTTCTTTTCATCCTTGGGTGCTCTCTTGAGTCTAAAACATGAAAAGAATGGATTAAGAGCACCTTTTTACATAAATCAAGGGATAAATCATCCAAAAGTATGCTAAATGTGGGATTAAAGTATGTTACTTTTACGGTTTGTCACATACCCCCACACTTAAGCTTTTGCTTGTCCTCAAGCAAAATTCTTAATTTACAATTAAAACGAACTTCCCATGATTCAATATTCCTATTAGCAATGTCTCATCATAATTCATAGATAATTTATACATGGATAATTTAACTCAAAGAGTCCTAAAGATTCAAACAGTATAAGTCATACATTTGTATCACGAAAACGTTGGTGTCTCCCCTTATCTAAATAATTACCTTTAATTCAAAACCGACAAGGATTGACATCCTCACAAAAGATTCACTCAAAGCACTCAAAAAGTGTTTAAGGTTCAGGGAAAAGAGCACTCATAAGTCAAACCTGAAAAGTTAATCCCATAGGCTTGCCTGGAAATCAAATCTCCACCATTGTAAAATGAGATGATAAACAGATCAAAAGGTCTTTCACAGGGTTGTAACGGGGCTAAGGTTAAAGGTGTGGATAAAGGCTAAAATAGAATGTTAGAATTGAGATTTAATTGAAAAGTTACCTATCTAGAAATACTGAGACGATAATATCAACTGAAAAGTAATAACCCTAACAATACGAGCTTTTCTTTTGATAAATAGACTTTAATTGTATAAGCTCACTTTTCATAATACTAATACTGAATATACTTCGATTTTTTTAAGAACAAATCAAATAATAAAGGATAAATTTAGCTACTGAAATAATATAACATAAGGGTAGTTAAAAAGGAATGGTGATAACAAATACAAAGGGTTTTGGGTTAATATTAATGGGTGAGTCAATTAAAAGGGTTTTTAGGATTAAACGAGGTTCACTAGGGGTTAATTATGAAGGTAGGTTTTTAGTAGAGTGAGTGGGTTAAAACCTAGGTGCCTTTATCATCTCTATATATCAAATCAAAGGTGTGGTCTTGACATGTATAATCGAAGCAAGTTCTAGAATAACAGTTCAATGTTGACACACTCATAATCAATAAAGTGAGCACGAAAAAGAATATATGCCCTATAAGGTTCAAAAGCTCACAAAAAATTATGGGTTTTTGATATCAACCTTGTAAATTTCAAACTTCAAAGTAACATTCAGATTCAGGTAAACAACCTAAAAAAATTTTAATTTTTGAAAAATAGACTTATCTTGCTTGATTCTCTAGTATTCTTCAAATTTAATCATCAATGCACAATTAACTATGGCTTACTTCAAAAACATATCAATAAAAATCATAAATCATCAGAAATTTCATCCTAATTAGTAATATGAGGAAATTACTTAAGAACAAGATATAATTCAAGGATTTGAGAATAATGAAAAAAGTTAGGGACTTTTACCCCCTCACACTTGAGATGTACATTGCCCTCAATGTACAAACATATATATGTAATTTAAGAGAGAGGGGGAGGTGAAACTTCCTGAATTTGGAAGGTTTCCAGGAGTTGGAAGTCGATAGGGGTGGTTGCTGCTACCGAGCTCTGCGCTAGATGAAGAAATTAGGGAGCTCTTAGAGAATTAGCCAGGGATTATTAAGACACATTTAAAATAAACTAAATAATTAAAGACAAGAAAGATAAAGAGAAAGAAGATAAAAATGTAAATAAACTAAGGCTAAAAGATAAAGGGGCTTGAGAATCCTTATTAGTAGATGGTTCGCGAGGTGGGTGTGACTTCTAAGGCTGCGGAGGTGTTGGCGGTAGCGTGATTCTCAAGCAGCCTTTTGAACCTGACACTAAGAAACTAAAGTAAAATAAATTAAATTAAGCATAAGATTGTCAAAAAGAAGGAAAATAAATGAGAAGATAAAAGTAAAAAAAAAAAAAAGATAAATGGTCTCAAAGACCCTTGGCTTGTCGAATGGATGAAGCAGACGGCATGAACTTATGTAGTTCGGTCTCCATGAGGGAGACTGTGCTTTGATTCTGTTTTTTTTCGACATTGAGCTTTTGAGGATCAGAAATTAGGGAAGGATTGAAGAAGAGAAATATGGAGGGGGAAATTCTGAAGGATGGAATGGGAGAAAGTGGTTGAGAAGAGGGAGGGAGGGGTGGTTTATATAAATTTTTAAGTCAGGTACATTCACACGCCCGTGTCTCGTGGGCGTGGCATCTTACACGACCATGTCGCACGGTCGTGGTGGGCTTCGTTTGTTTCTCCCATGCCCATGCTCAGGTCACCACGCTCGTGTATAATTTAACAGTGTCGACCACGGCCGCATCGCACGGCCATGGGGTTTTGTCGGTGCCCGTGGGGTGGTGGTTTGAGTCCGTGACTCTGAAAATTTATTTGTTCTGACTCGTACCATCCCTGCCATGTCAATATAGAGATTCTTGAGGTCCACACGACCATAGCCATGGCCGTGTGTCCTGGGAATCTGCACTTTTGGTTAGTTTAAAGCTAGGTGTTTAAGACTAAGAGAAGAAAAGAAAATAAAATGAAAAAAATTACGAAAGTAAATAGGGTTAGTGCTCGAGTTGCCTCCCAAGAAGCACTCGTTTAAAGTCTTAAGCTAGACTTTCCTCGTATTTGTAAAAATCAGGGTGGTTTAAAAGTTTGAATATCTTCCCTCGTGCTATCAGTTCTATTCTCACTATAAAGTTTAAGTCGAGAAGCGTTTACCTTAAAAGTGCTGAATGTTGAATTGCTTACCTCGACTGTTTCTTATGGGAAGATATTGCGTACCTCAAGAGGAATTTCTTCATTCATGTTCAAGTTTGATGTGATAATGCGAGGATCTGCTTTATCGAACAGTACCTGGTCTCTTATTTTGAAGTGGTTTGTTGTTCCTATGAGCTCTTCTGGGGGCTCCTTTAGTTTTACTTCGTGTGGTTTCGGTTCCTCTTTAAAATGTGTCTTCCACTCATCTAATTTATCGACCTTAAGGCTTCGTTCCTCATATAATTCTTCCTTGTTGGCACGAGGTCCATGATTCGGCTCAGGTTTGTAACCTTGTGGTGTTTCCTGAAAAGAAAGGTTAACCGAAAACTTGATGCTCTAGCTGAGTCGAGGGCTTGAAGAGTGACTGTCTCCTCGCCTACAAAAAGTATAAGTTCGTCTGCATCAACATCGATTTTAGTTCTGGCAGTTGCTAAGAATGGTCTTCCTAAAATTAGGGGGATCGTGTTGTCCTTATCCATGTCTAAAACGACGAAGTCTACTCGGAATATGAATTTATCAATTTTTACAAGAACATCTTCAATAATACCCCTAGGAATTCTAATAGTTTTATCAGCTAATTGAATGCTCATCCTAGTTTGTTTGGGTTTCCCTAGACCTAGCTGTTTAAACAATTTATAACGCATGACATTTATGTTTGCCCCTAAATCAGCTAAGGCATTATTGATCGCTGTGTCGAGTTTTAAATTTATAATGAATGAGATCGAACCTGGAAACTAACTCTGACAATGATTAAAGGCAAGTGTACCTATCGAACAGTAGTATAGCTTAGGCAAAAAGAACAAAGAACTAATTGGGAAATAACTTGAAGAAAAACTCAGTTGATCATGACGATACCCTCAGGAAGAATCCACCCAGACTTTACTTGTTATCTAACACTAAACCATACGATTTATTCACTTAGTTTGATCCGTAGGACTCCCTAACGTATATTAAACCCTCTCTCCAGGCGAATAACGTCTAACCCTAGGTTAATTAATGGAAATCTCTTTCTCGAATAATAACCCCCTCGAATAGCAGTAAATCGATCTATGGACTCCCATATTAGGTTTCACCCTAATCCAGCAAAATCTCTTCACCCTATCTCTAGGCGTGCGATCAACTCCGCTTAATTATGCTAGATCTACTCTTAAGCAGGGTCTATTCCTCCTCTACCTAAGCACATCAAATTTGGATTAAGCACACATAATTAAGAACAAACTAAGTATTTATCATATAATTCAGAAAATAATAACAAGATTCATCTAGGTTTCATCCCCTTCAGGTATCTGAAGGGTTTAGTTCATAACAAATAAAGAAAAATCTCAAGAGAAAAGATAAAACAAAACATAAGAAATCCTTAAAACTCCCTGAAGGAATTGAGGGAGAAATCCGTCGTCTTGAGTAGAATTCTGGCTTCTTGGGATGGATCAACTGGCTAACTTCAAGCGATTCCCAAACTATAACCTTTTCGGCTTGGCTCCTTGGCCTAGCTTGATGCCCCTTCAAAGGTGGTACCTAGGGGGTATATATAGGCTCTTGGAATGCATTCTTTCTCCCTAAGTATCCTTTTCCGACTAAAATTATTCATTGCCACGACAAGGACATGGCCATGTCACACGCCCGTGTGACGAATCTTTGAGCCGTGTTCGGATTTCTTAATTGAGGCACGGCCGTGTAAATCAGGGGTGAGGCTGTGTTCTAGATGCTCGACAAGGCATGGCCGTGTGATCTTTGGTCCAGGCCGTGTGGATTTTGTGAGACGGCTCATTTACTTCGTTTTGGGCCCGTTTTATGTTCTTTTCATCCTCGGGTGCTTTTCTAGGTATAAGACATGAAAAGAAAGGATTAAGAGCACCATTTTACATGAATCAAGGAATAAATCATTCGAAAACATGCTAAATGTGGGATTAAAATATGTTACTATTTCGGTTTATCAAATACCCCCACATTTAAGTTTTTGCTTGTCCTCAAGCAAAATTCTCAACTTACAATTAAAACGAACTTTCCATGATTCATAATCCCTATCAACATTGCCTTATCATAATTCGTAGATAATTTATACATGGATGATCTAACTTGAAGAGTCCTAAAGATTCAAACAATCAAAGCCATACATTTGTAGCACAAAAATGTAGGTGCCTCCCCTTATCTAAATAATTACCTTTGATTCAAAATCGACAAGGATTGACATCCTCACTAAAGACTCACTCAAATCACTCGAGGTGTTTAAGGTTCAAAATTAAGCTCTCAGAAGTCGAACCTGAAAAAGTTAATCCCATAGGCTTGCCTGAAAATCAAATCTCCACCACTGTAATATGAGATGATTCACAAATCAAAAAGTCTTTAACCTCAATAATTACATCAATTGAAAACTAATAATACGAGCTTTTTCCTCAAGATGTGGAGTTTTAACATGTAAGTTCATTTAATTATAAAACTAATAATGAATATACTTCGTTTTTTTTAATAACAAACTAAATATTACAAGGAATGAATCTACTACTGTAAAATAAATATAACAGCTAGACAACACATCAAATCAACTCTCGATATAAGGGTAGTCAAAAGGAATGGTGATAACAAATACAAAGGGGTTTTGGGTTAATATTAGCTGGTAAGTAAATAAAAAGGGTCGTTAGATCAACGGGGTTCACTAGGGGTTAGTTGTGAAGGTAGGCTATTTAGTGGAGTGAGTGGGTTAAAACCTAGGTGCCTTTATCATCTCAGTATATCAAACCATAGGTGTGGTCTCAACATGTATAATTGAGGCAAGTTCTAGAATAACAGTTTATAGTTGACACACTCATAATCAATAAAGTGAGCATGAAAAAAAAAATATGCTCTAATAGGCTCAAAATCTCACAAAAATTATGGGTGTTTTGACATCAACCTTGTAAATTTCAAACTTCAAGATAATATTCAGATTCAGCTCAACAACCTAGCAAAGATTTTAATTCTGAAAAATAGACTTATCATGCTTGATTCTCTAATATTCTTCTAATTTAATCATCAATGAACAATTGACTTAATTTAAAACATATTAATAAAAATCATAAACCATCAGAAATTTCATCCTAATTAATAATATGAGTAAATTACTTAAAAAAGATTAAATTCAGGGATTTGAGAATAATAAAGAAAGTTAGGCCGGATTTGAGAATAATGTAGAAAGTTAGGCCCTTTCTTTAAATAAATATTCACCCTCCCCCACACACTTAAGATGTACATTGCCCTTAATGTACAAAGATAGATATAAGATTTAAGGGATAAATCAAAAGAGAAGGGGAAAGAATACTCCCTGAACTTTGGATGGTGTCCCTGGAGGATGGTAGAGGTTGTGGTGTGTATGTTTGAAGGGGTCGGTCTGGATGACGATCCTGTGCTAGATGAAGAAATTGGGGAGCTCGTGAAGGATTAGCCAGGGTTTATTAAGACATAATTAAAATAAATGAAATATATAACTAAAAACAAGAAAGAAAAAGGAAAGGGGATTAAGAAGGAAAATGAAAATAAAAGAAAAGGTGGATGGACCGAAGAGTCCTTATTGATGGATAGTTCACGAGGTGGGTGTGACCTCTAGGGCTGTTGAGGTGCTGGCGGTGGTGGAAGTGGCATGATTCCCTAGCAGCCTTTTGAACCTGACACTAAGAAGCTAAAATAAAATAAACTAAACTATGCATAAGATTGTCAAAGGGAAGGAAATTGAAGCAAAAGAGAAAAGAAACATAAAAACTAATTGGTCTCAAAGACCCTTGGCTTGGTGTTTGGATGAAGCGGCCGGCATGAACTTATGTGTAGGGTCTCTTTTGGGGAGACTATGCTTGCCTTCTTCCGCTTCTTAGGCATAGTTCTGGTGTTGCTCAAGAGTTTGGACACCTTTTCTAAGGAAAGAAAGAAAAAGAAGGAAGAAAGAAGATGGGGAGAAGGAGAGGGGCTGTGGGGTTTAAATAGGCTCTCAAATCTGGCACGTTCCCACGCTCATGGACCGAGGGCGTGTCGATGCACACGGCCGCCTCGCACGGTCGTGGTGAGGCTTTATTCGTTTCTCCCACGCTCGTTAGCCATGGGCGTGTTGAGTCACACGGCCACTTCGCACGGTCGTGTGTATAGGCGTGTTGAATCTCCATGGTCGTTTTTCAGCCAGCCATGCCCGTAGGTCACAAGTCAGTATGTTGGCACGGTTTCAAGGCACAGGCGTGTTCTGCTTGTGGTGTGCAAGTCAGTAGCTTCACACGATCGTGGGGCACGGCCGTGCCACTTTGTCGGTGCCCGTGGGGGAGTGGTTGGATCCGTGGTGTCGGAAATTAGGTGGGATTTTGATTCGTACGGCCTCTGCTATGTCAGTACTGGGATTCTGGTGGTCCACACGGCCACGGACATGGCTGTGTGTAAGATCGTGTGGATTGGAATTCTGCACTTTTGTGTTAGTGTAAAACTAAATTTCAGAAAAGAAAGAAGGAAAGAAAAGAAACTGAAAATAAATTTGAAAGTAAATAGTGTTAGTGCTCGGGTTGCCTCCCGAGAAGCGCTTGTTTATAGTCTTAAGCTAGACTTTTCTCGTAATTAAAAAAAAATCAGGGAGGTTTAAAGGTTTGAATATCTTCCCTCATGCTTACAGTTCTATTTTCTTAACAAAGTTCAAGTCGAGAAGTGTTTACCTTAAAGGTGTCAAATGTTGGATTGCTTGCCTCGACTGTTCCGTGCGGGAATATATTGTGTACCTTAAGAGGAATTTCTTCGTTTACTTTCAAGTCTGATGTGATGATGTGAGGATCGACTTTTTCTATCAGTACCTGGTCTCCTATTTTGAAGTGATTCGATGTTCCTATGAGCTATTCTGGGGGATCCTTAGGTTTTACTTCGTTTGGTTTATGTTCCTCTTTGATTTGTGTTTCCTGCTCTTTTAGTTTGTCGACCCTTAGGCTTTGTTCCTTATGTAATTCTAGTTTGTCGGCTTGGGGTCTATGATTTGGCTCAGGTTTGTATCCTTGTGGTGTTTCTTGCAATGAAGGTTGCACAAATTGATTATCAAATGAATTGTCTTTCTTACCTTCATCGATTGTTGTCCTGGCCGAGTCAAGAGCTTGAAGACTGATTGATTCGTTACCTACACAAAGCATGAGTTCTCCTGTGGCAACATCAATTTTAGTCTTGGTAGTTGCTAGGAATGGTCTTCCTAAAATTAAGGGGATTGAATTATCCTCATCCATGTCTAAGACAACAAAATCTACTGGGAAAACAAATTTGTCGATTTTTACAAGAACATCTTCGATAATGCCCCTAGGAATTCTAATAGTTTTATCAGCTAATTGTATACTCATTCTAGTTTGTTTGGGCTTCCCTAGACCTATTCGTTTAAACAGTGTATAAGACATGACATTTATACTTGCCCCTAAATCAGCTAACGCGTTATCAACATTTAGTCTACCAATTAAACAAGGAATAGTAAAACTCCCTGGATCTTTTTGCTTCCGTGGTAGTCTGTTCTGTAGCATTGCTGAGCATACTACGTTTAATTCCGCATATGGCTCTTCATCTAATTTGCGTTTGTTTGTCAAGAGCTATTTTAAAAATTTCTTCGAATCTGGCATCTAAAAAAGAGCTTCAAGAAGAGGTAATTTAATATGTAATTTCTTTAAAAGTTTAAGAAACTTACCGAACGGTTCCTCTGTATCATCTCTTGTCATTGCTTCGGGATAAGGTATGTGAGGTTGGTACTCTTTGATTATCGGTTTTAGCTTTTCCTGTGTTGCCTCAACTTTACCTTCTTCTACCTTGTTTCCTTGTATTGGATTAGGTTCATCTACCCATGTGCTATTATAAGCTGTGATGGCTTGAATTTGTTCCTTTGGGTTAATCTCCGTGTTACTAGGTAGACGTCCTATCGGTCGTTCGGACATCAACTTTGCAAGTTGTCCGACTGCTTTAGTGACTTCCCCTACTGACTTAGTTAGTTCTCCGATTCAGTTTTTGGTCTCCTCAGCCGATGTTTGTTGACTTTTAAGTGTCTTCTCGGCAACTTGAAGATGATTTTCTGTGCTTGCCATGAATTTTGTCAGCATCTCTTCGAGGTTTGGCTTCTTCTCTTGCGGATATGGCTGATTTTGGAAATTTTGAGGAGGTTGTTGTCTTTGATTTCCTTGATTTCCTTGACCTCCCCATGAAAAATTTGGGTGGTTTCTCCAACCTGGATTGTAAGTATTACTATAAGGATTATTATTGGATCTGAAATTAATACCTATATAGTTCATCTGTTCGTTTTCTGCATTCGGTTGGTAAGGTGGGTACTCAGGATTCGTCACAGTTCCACTTGCGTTGCACT
The DNA here is from genome assembly GCA_005393395.2 of Gossypium australe. Taxonomy (NCBI): domain Eukaryota; kingdom Viridiplantae; phylum Streptophyta; class Magnoliopsida; order Malvales; family Malvaceae; genus Gossypium; species Gossypium australe. The sequence goes on along the minus strand of CM016621.1, from coordinate 122,696,137 downwards.
GCATGACTGGGTGTGCCTGCGAAGAACATAAACTATCAAGCTTTTTATTTATCATCTCTATCTGTGTTGATAGTGTGGTCACTGCATCGAGGCTGTAAACTCTGTGGCATCTCTTCAATGAACTCGTAGGCTACTTTAGGAGTTCTGTTGTTCAGGGTTCCACCGGCGACTTAATCAATTAGTTGTCTCGTTGAGGGATTTACACCATTATAGAAAGTTTGGACTTGTAGCCACAAGGGTAGACCATGGTGTGGACACCTTCTCAAGAGATCTTTGTATCTCTCCCATGCGTCGTATAATGTCTCTAAATCCATCTGCACAAAAGAAGAGATATCATTCCGTAATTTGGCCGTTTGGCTGGTGGGAAATATTTTAAAAAAAATTTCTCGGTCATTTGTTCCCATGTAGTCATTGATCCTCGTGGTAACGAGTTTAACCACTGTTTGGCTTTATTCCTTAATGAAAAAGGGAATAACCGAAGACGTATGGCATCATCAGAAACGCCATTTATTTTGAAGGTATCACCGAACTCTAAGAAATTAGCTATAAGAGTGTTTGGATCTTCGTCCTGGAAACCATCAAATTGAACAAATTGTTGAATCGTTTGTATTGGCTTTAATTCAAAATTGTTAGCAGCTATAGCAGGCCTAACAATACTCGATTCTACTCCTGTTAAATGCGGTTTGGCATAATCAAACATAGTACGTAGAGCATTGTTTTCCCCCACATCATGTGGTTGTGGGTTATTCTCGTCCTTTACTTCAGTAGGACTGGATCTGTCTTCTTGGTCTTCCTCTGTGTAATTTAGGGCTTGCCTGATTTCTCTGCGAGTCCTACGAACGGTAGCTTCAATTTCACTGTCGTATACTAATGGTCCTTTCGGGTTCCTCCTAGTCATAAACTAGAGGTACCTGCTAGGAGAAGAAAGAAAATTTAGCAAAATCAAAATTTAACCTAAAAAAAATAAAAATAAAAGTAAATTGAAAAAATAAAAATAATGGCTAAAGTAATAAAAATAGAGCTTTCTTAATATTTTAGTTCCCCGACAACGGCACCAAAAACTTGATCGCTGTGTCGAGTTTTAAATTTATAATGAATGAGATCGAACTTGGAAACTAACTCAGACAACGATTAAAGGCAAGTGTACCTATCGAACAGTAGTATAGCTTAGGCAAGACCGGATTTTCGAACCCAAAGGAACTAAAAGTACTAATACTAACTTTCTTTTTATTATTTAGCCTAAAATAAAGTGAAGTTTCTTTAATCTAAATTAACAACTACTAAGCTAAAGACGCGAAGACAAAAAGAACTAATTGGGAAATAACTTGAAGAAAAACTCAGTTGATAACGATGATACCCTCAGGAAGAATCCACCTAGACTTCACTTGTTATCTAACATTAAACCATACGATTTATTCACTTAGTTTGATCCGTAGGACTCCCTAACGTATATTAAACCCTATTTCGAGGCGAATAACGTCTAACCCTAGGTTAATTAACAGAAATCTCTTTCTCGAATAATAACTCCCTAGAATAGCAGTAAATCGATCTATGGACTCCCATATTAGGTTTCACCCTAATCTGGAAAAATCTCGTCACCCTATCTCTAGGCGTGCGATCAACTCCGCTTAATTATGCTAGATCTACTCTTAAGCAGGGTCTATTCCTCCTCCACCTAAGCACATCAAATTTGGATTAAGCACACATAATTAAGAACAAACTAAGTATTTATCATATAATTCAGAAAATAATAACAAGATTCATCTAGGTTTCATCCCCTTCAGGTATCTGAAGGTTTAGTTCATAACAAATAAAGATAACATCTCAAGAGAAAAGATGAAACAAAACATAAAAAATCCCTAAAACTCCCTGAAGGAATTGAAGGAGAAATTCGCCATCTTGAGTAGAATTCTAACTTCTTGGGATGAATCAACTGGCTAACTTCGAGCGATTCCCACAACTCTGACCTTTTCGGCTTGGCTCCTTGGCCTAGCTTGACACCCCCTCAAAGGTGGTACCTAGGGGGTATATTGATCGCTGAAATCAGAGCTTTAAAATTTATAATGAATGTGATCAAACCTGGAAACTAACTATGAAAACGATTAAAGGCAAGTGTACCTATCGAACAGTAGTATAGCTTAGGCAAGACCGGATTATCGAACCCAAAGGAACTAAAAGTACTAATACTCACTTTCTTTTTATTATTTAGCCTTAAAAACGGAGTGAAGTTGCTTTTAAACTAAACTGACGACGACTAAGCTAAGGACACAAAGACAAAAAGAACGATTTGGAAAATAACTTGAAGAAAAACTCAATTGATCACGACTATACCCTCAGGAAGAATCCACCTAGACTTCACTTGTTATCTAACCCCGAATTACGTGACTTCTTTACTTAGCTTGATCCGTAGGACTCCCTAACCTATATTAAACCCTCTCTCGAGGCGAATAACGTCTAACCCTAGGTTAATTAGTGGAACTCTCGTTCGCTTATAATAACCCCTTAGGATAGCAGTAAATCGATTAATGGACTCCCATATTAGGTTTCACCCTAATTCGGCAAAATCTCGTAACCCTATCTCTAGGCGTTCGATCAACTCCGCTTAATTATGTTAGATCTACTCTTAGGCAGGGTCTATTCCTCCTCTACCTAAGCACATTAGATTTGGATTAAGCAACATAATTAAGAACAAACTAAGTAATTCATCATATAACTTAAAAACTAAATAACAAGATTCGTCGAGGTTTCATCCCCTTCAGGTATCTGAGGGGTTTAATTCATAATGAATAAAGAAAACATCGCAAGAGAAAAGATAAAACAAAACATAAGAAATCCCTAAAACCCCCTAAAGAAATTGAAGAAGAATTTCGCCATCTTGAGTATAACTCCGGCTTCTTAGGATGGATCAACTGGCTATCATCGCGTTATTCCCTAACTCTGACCTTCTCGGCTTGGCTCCTTGGCGTAGCTTTGACGCCTTTTCAAATGTGGCACTTAGGGGATATATATAGGCTCTTGGAATGCGATTCTTTCTCCTTAAGTATCCTTTTCCGACTAAAATTGCTCTTTCCAGTGACAGAGGCACGGCCAAGGCACACGCCCGTGTGGATCGAGTTCAGACCGTGTTCGAATTTCTAACTTGAGGCACGACCGTGTGAGGCGGAGTTACGGCCGTGCTTTTGGTGATCGTCGAGGCACGGCCGTGTGGACTTTGGGCCAGGCCGTGTCAATTTTGTACTAAGGCCCATTTACTCCGTTTTGGGCCTGATTTGTGTTCTTTTCAACCTCGGGTGCTTTCCTGGGTATAAGACATGAAAAGACAGGATTACAAGCACCTTTTTATAAAAATCAAGGAATAAATCATCGAAAAGCATATTAAATATGGGTTAAAATATGTTACAATTACGGTTTATCAAATACCCCCACACTTAAGCTTTTGCTTGTCCTCAAGCAAAATTCTCAACTCACAATTAAAACGAACTTTCCATGATCTTCAATTCTTATCAACAATGCCTTATCATAATTCATAGATAATTCATACATGGATAATTCAATTTAAAGAGTCCTAAAGATTTAAACGAGATAAGTCATGAGTTTGTACTTCGAAAAGGTAGGTGTCTCCCTTTATTTAAGTAACTACCTTTTCAATTCAAAACCGACAAGGATTGATGTCCTCACTAAGGATTCACTCAAATCACTCTAAAGTGTTTAAGGTTCAGGAAAAGATCGCTCATAAGTCGTACCTGAAAAGTTAATCCCATACGCTTGCCTGAAAATTAAATCTCCACCACTGTAATATGAGATGATAAACAGATCAAAAGGTCTTTGTTAGGGTTGTAACGGGGCTAGGGTTAAAGGTGTGGATAAAGGCTGAAATTAGAAAGTTAGAATCGAGATCGAATTGACAAGTGCCTACCTAAGAATACTGAAATAATATTTAATTCAGCTGAAAATAATAATGAACTTGCTAATACGAACTTTTCTTTTGAAAATAAACTTTGATTTGTATAAGCTCACTTTTCATATTACTAATATTGAGTACTTTGATTTTTTTTAAGAACAAACTAAGTAATTCAAGATATCTTTAACTACCAGAATAATATACTTCGGTAACTGATCAAATCAAATCTCGGTTAAGGGGTAGTCAAAAGAAAGGGTGATAACAATTTCAAAGAGGCTTTGGGTTAATATTAGTAGGTGAGTCAATAAAAGGGTTTGTTAGGATCAACGGGGTTCACTAGGGGTTAATTGTAAAGGTAGGCTATTTAGTGTTGTAAATGGGTTAAAACCTAGGTGCCTTTATCATCTTTGTATATCAAATCATAAAGTATGGTCTCAACATGCATAAACGAGGCAAATTCTAGAATAACAGTTCATGGTAGACACACTCGTAATCAAAGAATGAGCACGAAAAAGAATATATGCTCTGTAAGGTTTCAAATTCTCACAAAAATTATGGGTGTTTTGACGTCATCCTTGTAAATTTTAAATTTCAAAGTAGTATTCAAATTTAGGTCAACAACCTAGCAAAATTTTAATTTTTGAAAAATAGACTTATCATGCTTAATTCTCTAGTATTCTTCAAATTCAATCATCAATGCATAATTAACTATGACTTATTCTAGAACATGTCAATAAAAATCACAAATCATCAGAAATTTCATCCTAATTAGTAATATGACAACTTTACATAAAAACAAGACTAAATCAGGGATTTGAGAATGTGATCCTTGGAGGATGTGATAGATACGGCGAAGGCGTCGGTATGGTGGTAGTGTTGGTTCCCGAGCTCTGCGCTAGATGAAGAAATTGGGGAACTCGTGAAGGATTGGCCAGGGGTTATTAAGACATAATTAAAATAAACTAAATATAAAATTAAAAATAAGAGAGAAAAAGGAAAGGAGACTAAGAAGGAAAACGAAAATAAAAGAAAAGAAAAATGGACCGAAGAGTCCTTATTGAAGGATGGTTCTCAAGGTGGGTGCAACTTCTAGGGCTACGGAGGTGGTGGCGGTGGTGAGAGTGGTGTGGTTATCGTGGTGGTCGGCGTGATTCCCTTGCAGCCTGGCGAACCTGACACTAAGAAACTGAAAGAAAATTAAACAAATGGAGCAAAAGAGAAGTTTAGAAAAGGAAAATAAAGGAGAAGAGAGACAAAAAGAGAAAATAAATTGGTCTCAAAGACCCTTGGCTTGGTGATTAGTCGAAGCTGCCGGTATGAACTCATGATGACCGTTCTCCATTGAGGAGCTAATTCTTAGCTTCTTCCGCTTCTTCGACATGATTTTGTGTGGCTCAAGGGTGTTAGAGATTTATGAAGTGAAAAATCTGAGAAGCAGAAAAGTAAAAAAAAAAAGAAAGTGAAGATGAAACCAGATGAGGGGAAGGGGAAGAGTTGCGGGGTTTAAATAGTATTTGAATTCTGGCATGTCCACACGCCCGTGGTGTAAGGCCGTTTCAATTTACACGCCGTCTCGCACGACCGTGTTTGGTAGCCCATGCCCGTGTTTTCAGCCCACTATGCCCGTGTTTGTGAAGTCAGTATGTGGGCAAGGTTGGACCATATGGGCGTGCCCTGCCCGTGGTGTGCAAGTCAGTAGCTTCACACGGTTTAGGGGCACGGCCGTGCCTTTCTGTCGGTGCCTGTGGGAAGGGTAGTTGGATCCGTGACGTTGAGGGGGTGGTTGGACTGACTTGCACGGCCCCTACTCTATCAGTGTGGTGATTTCGATGGTCCACACGGCCACGGACACGACCGTGTGTAAGGCCTGTGACCTGGAATTATGCACTTTTGGTTAGTTTTAAAAGGAAATAAAATAAAATACAGACAAAATGTAAAAAGAAATAGGGTTAGTGCTCGGGTTGCCTCCCGAGAAGCGCTCGTTTATAGTCTTAAGCTATACAGTGGGAAGATATCGTGTACCTTAAGAAGAATTTCTCCCTTTGTCCTCAGGTCTGTTGAAGTGATGTGAGGATCGGCTTTGTCTAACAGTACCTGATCTCCTATTTTAAAGTGATTTGATGTCCCTACGAGCTCTTCTAGTGGTTCCTCGTGTTTTACTTCGTGTGGATCCGGCTCTTCTTTGGTGTGTGTCTGTTGCTCTTCTAATTTGTCAACCCTAAGGTTTTGTTCTTCGTGTAATGTTTCTTTGTTGAATTGGGGTCTATGAGTTGGCTCAGGGTTTAGGCCTTGCGATGTTTCCTGCGATGAAGGTTGAATAATTTGATTATCAATTGAAGTGACTTTCTTACCTTCATCGACTGTTGTCCTGGCCGAGTCAAGAGCTTGAAGACTGATTGATTCGTCACCTACACAAAGTATAAGTTCTCCTGTGGCAACATCAATTTTTGTCTTTGCAGTTGCTAAGAAGGGTCTTCCTAGAATTAGGGGGATTGAATTATCATCCATGTCTAAAACAACAAAGTCTACTGGGAAAATAAATTTATCGATTTTGACCAAAACATCTTCGATAATGCCCCTAAGAATTCTAACAGATTTATTAGCTAATTGAATGCTCATCCTAGTTTGTTTGGGCTTCCCTAGACCTAGTCGTTTAAACAATGTATAACGCGTGACATTGATGCTTGCCCCTAAATCAGCTAACGCGTTATCAACACTTAGTCTACCAATTAAACAAGGAATAGTAAAACTCCCTGGATCTTTTTGTTTCCGTGGTAGTTTATTCTGTAGCATTGCTGAGCATACTGCGTTCAATTCCACATGTGGCTCTTCGTCTAGTTTGCGTTTGTTTGTCAAGAGCTATTTTAGAAATTTCCTCGAGTCTGGCATCTGGAAAAGAGCTTCGAGAAGAGGTAAGTTAATATGTAATTTCTTTAAAAGTTTAATAAACTTACCGAACTGCTCTTCTGAATTGTCTCTTTTTATGGCTTCTGGATAAGGTATGCGAGGTTGGTACTCTTTGATTACCGATTTGGCTTTTCTTGTGTTACCTCTATTTTACCTTTGTCTACCTTATTTTCTGGCTTTAGATCAGGTTCACCTAACCCCTTACTGTCCTGAACGGTGATGGCTTGAATTTGCTCTTTAGGGTTAATCTCGGTGTTACTCGGTAGACGTCCTTGCTGTCGTTCTGACATCAGCTTTGCTAGTTGTTCGACTGCATTAATGACTTCTTTGACTGACTTAGTAATTTCCTCGATTCGGCTCTCATTGCTTTTGATTGTTCTCTCAGTTTCTTGGATGCGTTTCTCTGTGTCTGCTGAGAATTTTGCCATCATCTCCTCGAGGGTTGGTTTCTTCTCTTGTGGGTAGGGCTGATTTTGGAAATTTTGAGGAGGTTGTTGCCTTTGATTTCCTTGATTTCCTTGACCTCCCCACGAAAAATTTGGGTGGTTCCTCCAACCTGGATTGTAAGTGTTACTATAAGGATTAGTATTGGATTAGAAGTTATTACCTATATAGTTCATCTGGTCGCTCTCTGCTTCCGGTTGGTAGGGTGGGTACTCAGGATTCGCCACTTGCGTCGCATTGCATGACTGGGTGTGCCTGCGAAGAACACAAACTATCAAGTTTTTTATTCATTATCTCTAGCTGTGTTGATAGCATGGTCATGGCATCGATGTTAAAAACTCCTGCTAATTTTGTCGGTTTGGTTCTTGAAGCCTGCCATTGATAATTATTAAGTGACATCTCCTCAATGAACTCGTAAGCTGTTTCTGGAGTTTTGTTGTTCAGGATTCCATCGGCGGCTGAATAAATCAGTTGCCTCGTTGAGGGGTTTACACCGTTATAGAAGGTTTGGACTTGTAGCCACAAGGGTAAGCCATGGTGTGGGCACCTCCTTAAGAGATCCTTAAATCTCTCCCGTGCATCGTATAGCATCTCTAAATCCATCTGCACAAAAGAAGAGATATCATTCCGTAATTTGGCCGTTTTGGCCGGTGGAAAATATTTCATTAAAAACTTTTCGGTCATTTGATCCCATGTAGTGATTGACCCTCGTTGTAACGAGTTTAACCACTGTTTAGCTTTATTTCTCAATGAAAAAGGAAATAACCGAAGACGTATGGCATCATCAGAAACGCCATTTATTTTGAAAGAATCACAGAACTCTAAAAAGTTAGCTATATGCGTGTTTGGATCTTCGTCCTGCAAACCATCAAATTGAACAAACTGTTGAATCATTTGTATTGTGTTAGGCTTTAATTCAAAATTGTTAGCAGCTATAGCAGGCCTAACAATACTCGATTCTGCTCCTGTCAAATGCGGTTTCGCATAATCAAACATTGTACGTGGAGCATTATTTTCCCTAACATCGCGTGGTAGTGGGTTGTTTTCGTCCATCCCTTCAGTAGGATTGGATCTGTCTTCTTCCTCTCTTTCTATGTAATTTAGGGCTCGCCTGGTTTCCTGATGATTCCTTCGAGCGGTCGCTTCAATATCACTATCGTATACCAAAGGTCCTCTCGGGTTCCTTCTAGTCATAAACTAGAGGTACCTGCTAGAAAAAGAAAGAAAGAAAATTTCAGCAAAAAGTAAAAATAGAAATAAAAACAAAAATAAATTGCGAAAAATAAAAGTTATGGCTAAAGTAATAAAAATAGAGTTTTCTTAATATTTTAGTTCCCCGGCAACGGCGCCAAAAACTTGATCGCTGAAATCAAAGCTTTAAAATTTATAATGAATGTGATCGAACCTGGAAACTAACTCTGACAACGATTAAAGGCAAATGTACCTATCGAACAGTAGTATAGCTTAGGCAAGACCGGATTATCGAACCCAAAGGAACTAAAAGTACTAATACTCACTTTCTTTTTATTATTTAGCCTTAAAAACGGAGTGAAATTGCTTTTAAACTAAATTGACGACGACTAAGCTAAGGACACAAAGAGAAAAAGAACGATTTGGAAAATAACTTGAAGAAAAACTCAATTGATCACGACGATACCCTCAGGAAGAATCCACCTAGACTTCACTTGTTATCTAACCCCGAATTATACGATTTCTTTACTTAGCTTGATCCGTAGGACTCCCTAACGTATATTAAACCCTCTCTCAAGGCGAATAACGTCTAACCCTAGGTTAATTAACAGAAATCTCTTTCTCGAATAATAACTCCCTAGAATAGCAGTAAATCGATCAATGGACTCCCATATTAGGTTTCACCCTAATCCAGAAAAATCTCGTCACCCTATCTCTAGGCGTGCGATCAACTCCGCTTAATTATGCTAGATCTACTCTTAAGCAGGGTCTATTCCTCCTCCATCTAAGCACATCAAATTTGGATTAAGCACACATAATTAAGAACAAACTAAGTATTTATCATATAATTCAGAAAACAATAACAAGATTCATCTAGGTTTCATCCCCTTCAGGTATCTGAGGGGTTTAGTTCATAATGAATAAAGAAAACATCGCAAGAGAAAAGATAAAACAAAACATAAGAAATCCCTAAAACCCCCTAAAGGAATTGAAGAAGAATTCCACCGTCTTGAGTATAACTCCAGCTTCTTGGGATGGATCAACTGGCTATCCTCGCATTATTCCCTAACTCTGACCTTCTCGACTTGGCTCCTTGGCCTAGCTTTGACGCCTTTTCAAAGGTGGCAGTTAGGGGATATATATAGGCTCTTGGAATGTGATTCTTCTCCCTAAGTATCCTTTTCCGACTGAAATTGCTCTTTCCAGCGACAGAGGCACGGCCAGGGCACACGCCTGTGTGGATCGAGTTCAGACCGTGTTCGGATTTCTAACTTGAGGCACAACCGTGTGAGGCGGAGTTGAGGCCGTGCTCTTGGTGATCGTCGAGGCACGGCCGTGTGGACTTTGGGCCAAGCCGTGTCAATTTTGTACTAAGGCCCATTTACTCCGTTTTGGGCCCGATTTGTGTTCTTTTCATCCTCGGGTGCTTTCCTGGGTATAAGACATGAAAAGAAAGGATTACAAGCACCTTTTTTATAAAAATCAAGGAATAAATCATCAAAAAGCATATTAAATATGGGTTAAAATATGTTACAGTTATGGTTTATCATATATATAGGCTATTGGAATGCGATTCTTTCTCCCTAAGTATCCTTTTCCGACTAAAATTATTCATTGCCACGAAAGGGACATGGCCATGTCACACGCCCTTGTGACAAATCTTTGAGCCGTGTTCAGATTTCTTAATTGAGGCACGGCCGTGTAAATCAGGGGTGAGGCCATGTTCTAGATGCTTGATAAGGCATGACCGTGTGATCTTTGGGCTAGGCCATGTGGATTTCGTGATATGGCCCATTTACTCCTTTTTGGGCCCGTTTTATGTTCTTTTCATCCTCAGGTGCTTTCCTAGGTATAAGACATGAAAAGAAAGGATTAAGAGCACCTTTTTACATGAATCAAGGAATATATTATCCGAAAACATGCTAAATGTAGGATTAAAATATGTTACTATTACGGTTTATCAATTATCAACAGTTAAACTACCAATTAAACATGAAATTGTAAAACTCACTGGATCTTTTAGCTTTCACAGTAGTCTATTTTGTAACATTGCTGAGCATACTGCGTTTAATTCCATATGTGGCTCCTCGTCTAACTTACGCTTGTTCGTCAAGAGTTGTTTTAAAATTTTCCTCGAATCTACCATATGTGAAAGAGCTTCAAGAAGAGGTAAGTTGATATGTAATTTCTTTAAAAGTTAAAGAAACTTACCGAACTGTTCCTCTGTATCGTCTCTTTTCATCGCTTCGGGATAAGGAATGCGAGGTTGGTACTTCTTGATTACTGGTTTTGGCTTTTCTTGTGTCACCTCAACTTTACCTTTCTTTACCTAGTTTTCTTGTATTGGATTGGGTTCATCTAACCCTATACTATCATGAGCTGTGATGGTTTGGATTTGCTTCTTTGGGTTAATTTCAGTGTTGCTTGGTAGACGCCCTCGCGATCGTTCAGAAATCTCTGATCGAATTTCAAAAACTATCTTAGTAAGTTGTCCAACTGACTTAGTAAATTCCCCAACTTGGCTCTCGATCCCTTTGATTGATGCCTGTTGATTATTGAGTGTCGTCTCAGTTTGTTGGAGACGGGTATCTGTGGCTGCCATGAATTTTGTCAGCATCTCTTCAAGGTTCAGCCTCTTTTCCTGTGGATAGGGCTGGTTTTGGAAATTTGAGAAGGTTGTTGTCTTTGATTTCCTTGATTTCCTTGACCTTCCCATGAAAAATTTGGGTGGTTCCTCCAACCTGGATTATAAGTATTACTATACGGGTTATTATTAGATCTGAAATTATTACTTATATAGTTCATCTGTTCGCTTTCTGTGCCCAGTTGGTAGGGTGGGTACTCAGGATTTGCCATAGTTCCACTTGCGTCGCACTGCATTACTGGATGTACCTTCGAAGAACACAAACTATCAAGCTTTTTATTCATCATCGCTACCTGTGTTGATAGCATGGTTACTGCGTCGAGGTTGAAAACTCCGGCTGGTTTTGTTGGTTTTGTCCTTGTAACCTACCACTGATAGTTATTCAGTGACATCTCTTCAATAAACTCGTAGGCTCCTTCAGGAGTTCTGTTGTTCAGGGTTCCACCAGCGGCTGAATCAATTAGTTGCCTCGTTGAGGGGTTCACACCGTTATAGAAAGTTTGAACTTTGAGCCACAAGGGTAAACCATGGTGTGGACACCTTCTCAAGAGATCCTTGTATCTCTCCCATGCGTCGTATAATGTCTCTAAATCCATCTGCACAAAAGAAGAGATATCATTCTGTAATTTGGCCGTTTTGGCTGGTGGGAAATATTTTAATAAAAAAATTTCGGTCATTTGAGCCCATGTAGTGGTTAACCCTCGTGGTAACGAGTTTAACCACTGTTTGGCATTATTCCTTAATGAAAAGGGAAATAATCGAAGATGTATGGCATCATCAGAAACGCCATTTATTTTTAAGGTATCACAGAACTCTAAAAAATTAGCTATATGAGTATTTGGGCCTTCGTCCTGTAAACCATCAAATTAAACAAATTTTTGAATCATTTGTATAGTGTTAGGCTTTAATTCAAAATTATTAGCAGCTATAGCAGGCCTAACAATACTCGATTCTACTCCTGTTAAATGAGGTTTAGCACAATTATACATAGTACGCGGAGCATTATTTTCTGCCACATCTTGTGGTGGTGGATTATTCTCGTCCATCCCTTCAGTAGGATTGGATCTACCTTCTCGCTCTTTTTCTGTGTAATTTAGGGCTCGCCTAATTTCTCTGCGATTCCTACGAGCGGTAGCTTCAATATCACTGTCGTATACTAAGGATCCTTTCGGGTTCCTTCTAGTCATAAACTAGAAGTACCTGCTAGGGAAAAGAAAGAAAGAAAATTTAGCAAAATCAAAATTTAACCTAAAATAAAAGTAAATTGCGGAAAATAAAAATAATGGCTAAAGTAATAAAAATAGAGCTTTCTTAACATTTTAGTTCCCCGGCGACGGCGCCAAAAACTTGATCATCGATTTCAGAGTTTTAAATTTATAATTAGAATGATCGAACCTGGAAACTAACTCTAACAACGATTTGAGGCAAGTGCACCTATCGAACAGTAGGATAGTTAAGGCAAGACCGGAATGTCGAACCCAAAGGAACCAAAAGTACTAATACTAACTCTCTTTCTATTATCTAGCCTAAAATAAGTGAAGTTGTTATTTAATCCAAATTTAACTAACTCCGCTTAATTATGCTAGATCTACTCTTAAGCAGGGACTTTTGCTCCACCACCTAAGCACATCACACTTGAATCAATATCCCGAAAATATCAACACAAGAATTAAGAGCACATAATTAAGAACAAGTCAAATATTTATCATATAGTTCAGAAAACAATAACAAGATCCATTTAGGTTTCATCCCCTTCAGGTATTTGAAGGGTTTAGTTCATAACAATAAAAGAAAACATCTCAAAAGAAAAGATAAAACAAAACACAAGAAATCCCTAAAACCCCTGAAGGAATTGAAGGAGAGATCCGCCGTCTTGAGTATAATTCCGACTTCTTGAGATGGATCAACTGGCTATCTTCGAGTGTTTCCCACAAATCTGACCTTTTCGGCTTGGCTCCTTGGCCTAGCTAACCGCCCTCTTTTAGGTAATACTTAGGGGGTTTATATAGGCTTTCGAAATAGGTTTCTTTGCCCCTAAGTATCCTTTTCCGAGTGAAACTCTTCTTTCCAGCAACAGGGTCATGGCCATGGCACACGCCCATGTAAGTCGTGGCCAGGCCATGTTCAAGCCTGTTGAATGAGGCACGGTCGTGTGGATTTGGGCCAGACCGTGTGGATTTCGTGATATGACCCATTTACTCCGTTTTGGGCCCGTTTTTCGTTCTTTCCGTCCTTGGGTGCTCTCCCGAGTATAAAACATGAAAAGAAAGGATTAAGAGCACCTTTTTACATAAATCAAGGGATAAATCATCCAAAAGTATGCTAAATGTGGGATTAAAATATGTTACTTTTACAGTTTATCAGGACTTAATCGCATAAAGTGTAAAATGTGGTGTGCTAATTCTTGGGTGCTTAATTGTTATTGTTTTTATAATTGGAGGCCTTATGAGGCAATTAGCCATTATTAAAGTTAATGGATGGTTAAATGACATTTTAACCTTAATGTATATTTTTCTTATATGACTAATAAAAGGGCAAATTGGTAAGTTGATAATTTAGTTAATATTAAATAAAACAAAAAGATGAAATATGTTCATCTTTGTTTCTTTTCAACCTAAAATAGGAAAATAGAAAGGGTTTGGGAGCTTTGTGATATTCGGCCACTTCAAGCTTCAATTGGTATGTGATTTTTGTTCGATTTTTGATAATTTCTATGGTTTTGTAATCGTTACTTCGTGCTCTAGCTAACCCATGTCATAATTTTGTGAATTGATGATGTTTTTGAAATATACCATTGATGAACATGTGAGCTTTGTGATGTTTGAAGGTAGAAAATGAAAGATATGTGCTTGATTAATATAGTTTATTTTTGAAGTTTTGATAAAAATGGTGTAATTTGGGCTAAATTGAGAAAAGTGTAAATTAAATGACTAAAATGTTAAATAAATGAAATGTGTGGAGTTGTATGAGTATAGTGAGAATTCGGCTAGGCATGGTTACAAGCAAATTATGTGTATTTGATGATTTTATGAATTAGGGACTCAAGTGTAGAAATGTGAAAATGTGAGCGTTATTTTACAAAATGCCCTAAATATGTGTGTTTGGACTAAAATGAAAAATGTGGTGATTGAATGGATTGAATTTGAATGTGTATAGACCAAGAGAGGAGAGGTTCGGATCGAGATCGAGGCAAAGATAAAGTGCTTAATTAATCGACCGTTTCAGTATTTCGACATTCGAGGTAAGTTCAAACATAATATGTGTATATAGCTATGTTTAAATGTTATGAAATGAAAGGTATGATAATATTGAAATGTGAATGCTATGTGAGGGTTCGAGATATGTGGCACTAAGTGTGAGTATTCGGAAATGTGACCGAGATGATTAGCACTCTGTGTGCAAAATAATGTAAGCTTTGGCTTTGTGGTTGGCACTGTGTGTACGATACTGATTTAAGATTGGTTCGATATGGATGCAGTATGTATGCGATGTTAATTAAGCTTCGGCTAACTATTTGGGCACTAAGTGTGCAATTGAATCGAAGAAAGAACGATGGTTGATCGAAATGAAATAGTGAGTATTGAATAGCATATGTAATCGACAACTAAGTGTTGGCTAAGGTACGCTCGGAACCTATGTGGTTGATGAAACTATGAATGTGTTTATGGAAGGGTTAATTGAACATATTAGTTTTGGGATGGTATGATATATGTGATTGTAAATTAATCTATGTGATGGCATGTTTTGGTATAATGTATTATGTTACGAACTTACTAAGCTTTTGAAAGCTTATTGTGTGATTGTTTCTCTGTTTTATAGTGTCAGTAAAGCTAGCTCGGATCCGGGGACCGTCAGCATCTCAACCACACTATCAGCAATCTATTTTGGTACCTTTGGAAATATGTACATAGTTGAAATATGGCATGTATAGGCTAGTTGTTTTGAAACATATTTGAGATGTGTAAATAGCCATGTAGTATGGCTAGATATATGTTGGCTATAAGTATGAATGGATTTGGTACATGATGCATATTATGGTATGGCTGGTTGGTAATGAGAATGTCTTATGAATGGTAAACTTAGTGATGGATTAATGCTAGTATGATCTAGAGAATTTAAGGATGAATCATGTTTGGTATTGAATGTGTTCAAGTTGTGTAATTTAGTTTATAAGTTAACATGTTTAGAAATGAGATTGGTTGAGATGATATGTTGACTATTTGACATGTATTTGGTTGTCAAATTGTGTGAGAAAACATGCTTAATTATGCTTGTAATGTTGACCCTTGTGTGGGTGGCAAATTGGCCTTGCAAATGGCCTATTTTGCATATTTGGTTAAGGGACACGGGCGTGTATCTTCACCGTGTGGTTCAAGGACCACTTCGAAGTGTGCCTGGATAGGTTACATGGTCGTGGCACACGGGTGTGCCTGGTGGCTGTGTGATCAAGTCAGTAGCTAGCCTAATAACACACGGCCATGGCACACGGGCGTGTCTAGTGGCCGTGGAGATAAGTCAGTATGCATGCTCTATTTTGACACGACCTGGACACATGGGTGTGTCTGGCAGCCATGTGAGGCACACGGCCTGATTACACGGGCGTGTGACCTCAACAGTGTTGAAGAATGTTTGAAATTCTGAAAATTATCATAAGTGTTCAGTTTAGTCCCGTCCCCTTTCTAACATGTGTTTAAGGTCTCGTGGACCTCAATAAGGGACTATATGATTATGTTGTGATATGTTTTAATGATGATTGACTTCGTGTCGTGAAATGGATATGAAACTTTCTGATTGTTTGGTAATGCCTCTTAACCCTATTCCGGTGACGGTTTCGGGTTAGGGGTGTTACATACCAAATATAGTTTTGCATAAAATAAATGGTGTCGGTAATGGAATTGTAGATTATAAGATATATGAATTTTAGTGAGACAAGGCTAGAATGATTTCAGGTTCCTCTATTTTGACTTTGAAAAATTATTACAAATTGTAAAAAAAAAATTAGGAGATGAAATTTATATTCTTGAAATATTGAAGAGTTTATTTTTAAGGGAAACAAATGGAAAATTATACAAGTCTCGTACTAAAAGATAAATGATTTTTAGTGAAGAAGGTTTAAAGTTGCCTGGCAGCAGAATAAGGGAAAATTAAAACAATTTATTGTATTAATATACTTAAGTTGAAATTCTGAAATTTTTATGGTAAAAATGGCCATTAAGTCTAGTTTCAAAAAAAAAACAAGTATATCTTAATTTGGAATACTGTAGACCAAGATATCAATAATTTAGTGACTACCACTCAAGTGGACAACTTTGCTAAAATTATGTAATTAGTAAAATTGAAATTAATGTTGTATATAGGCATATAATACTTGTAACACCCAAATGGTCGGATGATTAACCTTTCACGAATTCATACCAATAAAATAAATGATAGAATTCAATAATCAAATAACAATTCCATAAGGTTTCACTATTAAAACATAATATATGAAACGACTTTCTGATAAAATATATCTTTTATAATTATAATATGTCCAACAAATTTCGTAAATCTATTTACATATTTAACTGGAATTGAAAGGTTCATATACAAGCATAAGATAGAAATTTAAACCACAAGATATAATAGTCTGTTTTTAGTGAAATCGGAACAGTGGTTTCGGGACCACAAATTCGAGTCCGTAAGGAAAATTATTTTAATATTATTGCATGGTCTGCATTATGATTGGAATGTCGTATAAAAATTTCGTTAAGAAAATTTTACCGATTACATGTCTACTTTGATAAAGGACCAAACTACATAAAGTGAAAAAGTTGGATTCTAATAGCTAAAGGGATCAAATAGCTATGGAATTCAAAATTGGAGGTCCTTATATGGCAAATAGACCATTTAGAGGAGTTAGTAGATAAGTAGCTTAGTCAACCATGGAAAATTAGAAAAATAAAAGGACTAAATTGGAAAGTGGAAATAATAAAAGATGATAAATAATAAAATAAAAAATATCATCTTTTTCATCATTTTTCCCAAATTATTTTACATGGAAACCATATCTAAGAGAAAAGAATTCAAGCAAGCTTATTTGGCTTAATTGGGTAAGTAATCTTGTCCCGTTTTTAGTAATTTTTATATTTCTGAGATCGTAATAGCTTAATCTAGCTATGTTGGGGATTAATTTGTAAAATTATCAAAGTATTAAAGTTTTTCCATGGATGAATATGCATGAATTATGAAATTTATGGTAGAAAGTAAAAGGTTGTTGATAGATAAACAACTTTTGTAAAGTGAATTTTGATGAAATTGTGATTTAGGGACTAAATTGTAAAGATGTAAAATTTATGGGAAAATTCTAAATTTTATGAATTACATGGGCTGCAAATGTTATATGTAAAAATTGGTTAGGCTTGGAATAAGGGTTAAATTGCATAAATTTCATTATTTTTTTCAAGCCTAGCGACGAAATCGTCATTAATTAAAAGTATAGGGGCAAAATGGTAATTTTTCCTAAGATGTGAATTGAATTGAATTGAATATGAGTTGTATTAAATTTTGCTAAATTTACTCGTATAAATCTAGATAGACCAAATACGGAGCTAGATCGAGGTAAAGAAAAAGTAACGGATTAGTAGCATACAAGTTCACGAACATTGTCGAGGTACGTTCGTGAAACTAAATTGTATATTTATGTGTTTGAATTGAATTGTACGTATGTGATTGTATTATTACCATGTATATGAAATTAATCTCATATCCGACGATAACTGACAAGTATTAAGTCTCGTTTGAATAAATGAAATTCGATGGATACAGGGTTCCTATATTGGTTGTTGTCCTGCATATGTTACGGACACACCATAGCTCGAAAGAGCATCCTGTTATTAGCCCTCTCGAGCTTCCCGTTATATGGTTCAGCGAGCTTCCCGCTAATAGCTTTTTGGAGTATCCCGATTGGTTGTGATTCTGCATGTGTTGTAGACACACCACAGCTCTTATGAGCGTCCCGATATATGACTCTTTGTGAGCTTCTTGATTAATGGCTCTCCGGAGCTTCTCGATATGGCTCGTTTGAACTTCCCGATACATGGCTATTCGGAGTTTCCTATTCAATGGCTTTTAAGAGCTACCCGTTATTGGCTCGCATGAGCTTCCTGAATATGGCTCTTATGAGCTTCCTGTTATATAGCCTGGATAAGCTTCCCGTTACATGGCTCACACGAGCTTCCCATTATCTGGCTCGAGAAAGAGCTTCCTATTTATGTTCTCTTATGAGCATTCCCGAATATGAATTGACAATTTACAGTTTAGTACACTTCAAGTGTACTTCCCTTGTATCCATAGATATTTTAAATGATTAAATGGGTAAAGTTCTGACATGAGATGATATGAATTCAAGATGAATTACTATGATAAATACTTGAAATACAAAGATATGATATGTACATTTTCATGGATACTTGAAATAATAAATACATGTATATGGAAATTGAATATTGATGAGCTCATACATGTTTCTTGATATTCATGTGAATTACATGACTAACATGCATGATGAGGATATGTGTTTAGGCAATTGGCCAAATTGCTTTGGATGTATTTTGTATGCTTACCTTAAATGTAAATGAATGGTAAGTTAAATTCTCGTTATACGAATTTACTAAGATTTAAAGCTTACTCTATTTATTTTCCTTGTTTTATAGTATTCGGAAGCTCGTAAAAGTTGAAAGCTGGTCGGAGCTACATCACACTATCCTTCAGCTCGTTTCGGTATAAACAACCAAATTTCTTTTGGGTATAATGGCATGTATAGGCTATATTTGACCAAATGATGGCATGTATGTGTTTTGTTGTAATTAGCCATTAGAATGGCTTGTAATGGTCATGTTTTGATACATATAGTATTATAATGTTTGAAGTATGAATTTAATTATGCATATATGCATTTGGTATCTAGGAAAGTATAAGTTTTGGAATGACATAATAATAAATTTTCTATTGGGGTGCCTAAGAGCGCATTGGTTGTATGAGTAATATGTCAAGTTTAAGACATGATTTTGGTTTGTTTTAAGTGTTTTAATATAGTTTGTGAATGTATTTAAGAGCTATTGTATGTGGAAACCAAGTTTGGGTGAGAAATATGGCTAGAAAATGTTCTTATTTCGTCCACACAAGCAGAGACACATGCATGTGTCTCAGCCATGTGTGACACACGGTCTAGTACATGGGCATGTGTTTTGGCCGTGTGTCCCTATGCATCTTTAAAATTTAAAATAGAATGCTCAGGATTTTTTACACGGCTTGGCACACGGGGGTGTGGCTTGGCCATGTGACCCCTGCACCTACACACGGCCTAGTACACGGGCGTGTGACTTGGCCGTGTGATCCAAGTTAGGGAGTTACATGGGTATGGACACGGGCTGAGACATGGCCATGTGCCGTATTTTGAATGCCCACACGGCCTGGGACACGGGCATGTCATATGTTCACACGGCTTGACCAGACGGGCGTGTATACCCTGCACCTACGAAAAAGTTTGAAATTTCGTGAAAAATTCTCTGTGTACCCAATTTAGTCCCGACTTGTTTCTAATGTGTGTTTTGAGCCTCGAGGGCTCATATAAGGGACTTTAAGAAAAATATCTGGCATGGATGTTAAATAATTTGAAATGTCTGTTTTTGATCTGTTTATTCTGGTAATGCTCCGTGACCCTGTTCTAGCGATGGATACGGGTAGGGGTGTTACACACGATGTCACGATAGCTACACTTGTTACATGATAAAAGATGTCATGCTCACACAAGGCTTTGGACATTCTAGCTTAGTTTCTTATATTCCCACGAACAACAGTTTGGAATTACTAGAAATGAGGAAAGAAAACATGGTAAGTTCATCAAGAACTTAGTGAGTTCTAAAATATATTACTTCAATCTATAAGATTCACCAAGATCTTGCTTAGCTCAAACTCGTGAAAACATATTCCACAGCTTGTATTTGAGCATGAACCACTTAGTGGCGTAGTATAATATGCATTAGAATTTCCCATGTGAAAGATCATGAGGCATATAGTCTCTTCGTACAGACTTGTTGCGTAAGATCTTAATATAAACCCATCGAATGGAGAGAAGGTCATTTCAGATTAACTTGGCAGTCAATCTTGCGGACTTTTTAATATGGATTCTATATGCAGATTCATACACACGAACTCCAAAGAAAATTCATGGATACAATAGCTCATACATATGAATCCATAGAAGAAGATTCACAATATGTCTATCATCCTTATGAGGCTATCAAACTCATTTCAAATTAAAACTTTTCCATTCATATATGTCTATCATCCTTATAATGGACCTACGAGGCCCTAAACATGCTTCCAAAAGGTTTCGAAGATAATTTGGAAACTTTTATGCACTTAAGAAAATTTTACCTAAACAGGGGCCACATGCCTGTGGGGGAGATGACACGCCTGTGTATCATCTCACACTCCAGTGTTCGACGCCCGTGGTCGACACTGACTAATTTTGCACGGCCTAGACACGCCCGTGGCCCTGGCCCGTGTGCCAAACCTTGGCATTCTGTCTTATCAACACGGCCTATACACACGTCCGTGTGCTCCAGCCGTGTTGCGATTTAAATTCCAAGTACAAGGTGCAAACTTCACACGGCCTGGGTATACGCCCATGTGCTATCTGTGCCTCCCACACGGTCTAGACACACGCCCGTGTGTCTGCCCATGTGGACAATTAGAAGGCTATTTACCAAGCCCTTTGGACCCCTCTAGCTCACACCGCATGAATCCATTCAACATACTGATAAACAACTCATAATTGATATGAACTTCCATGAATAACTTCATATTTTCATAAATGATAAAGTGAGCCATCAACCACGGCATTATACAAAATGGATATTGATAAACCGTAATTATAACATATTTTAATCCCACATTTAGCTTGTTTTTGGATGATTTATTCCTCAATTTATGTAAAAAGGTGCTCTTAATCCTTTCTTTTCATGTCTTATACCCAGGATAGCACCCGAGGATGAAAAGAGCATAAAACGGGCCCAAAATGGAGTAAATGGGCCATATCACGAAATTGACACGGCCTGGCCCAAAGAGCACACGGTCGTGCCTTGTCAAGCATCTAGAACACGGCCTCACCCCCGATCTACACGGCCGTGCCTCAACTTAGAAATCCGAACACAACTTGAAGACGAGTCACACGGGCGTGTGACATGGCCGTGCCCCTGTCGTGGCTTTAGACAATTTCAGTCGGAAAAGGATACATAGGGAGAAAGAATCGCATTCCAAGAGCCTATAAATAACCCCTAAGTACCACCTTTGAAGGCGTCGAGCTAGGCCAAGGAGCCAAGCTGGAAAGGTCAAAGTTGAGGGAATCGCTCGAAGTTAGCCAGTTGATCCATCCCAAGAAGCCGGAATTCAACTCAAAACGGCGGATCTCTCCTTCAATTCCTTCAGGGAGTTTTAGGGATTTTTTATGTTTTGTTTTATCTTTTCTCTTGAGATGTTTTCTTTATTTGTTATGAACTAAACCCCTCAGATACTTGAAGGGGATGAAACCTAGATGAATCTTGTTATCGTTTTCTGAATTATGTGTGCTTAATTCTTGACTTAATATTTCGCGGATATTGATTCAAGTTTGATGTTCTTAGATGGAGGAGGAATAGACCTTGCTTAAGAGTAGATCTAGTATAATTAAGTGGAGTTGATCGCACGCCTAGAGATAGGGTGACGAGATTTTGCTGGATTAGGGTGAAACCTAATATGGGAATCCATAGATCGATTTACTGCTATTCTAGGGGGTTATTATAAGAGAACGAGAGTTCCACTAATTAACCTAGGGTTAGACGTTATTCGCATCGAGAGAGGTTTTAATATACGTTAGGGAGTCCTACGGATCAAACTAAGTGAATAAATCATATGGTTCAGTGTTAGATAACAAGTGAAGTCTAGATGGATTCTTCCTGAGGGTATCGTCGTGATCAACTGAGTTTTTTTTTCTAGTTATTTGCCAATTCATTCTTTTTGTCTTTGCATCTTTAGCTTAGTAGTCATTAATTTAGATTTAAAGCAACTTCACTTTATTTTAGGCTAAATAATAAAAAGAAAGTTAGTATTAGTACTTTTAGTTCCTTTGGGTTCGACAATCCGGTCTTGCCTAAGCTATACTACTATTCGATATGTACGCTTGCCTTTAATCGTTGTCAGAGTTAGTTTCCAAGTTTGATCATTCGTTTTATAAATTTTAAAGCTCTGATTTCAGCGATCAGATATCTTAATAAGGGGGCCAACACATTTTGGCCAAAATAACAAAATAATCTAACTAGTCTAGCCCCTATACATGCCACAAACAAAATCACTAAGTCTAGATATACCAAGATGAGCTGATAGTGTGGGTGATCTTCTGATTATCGACATATTCTGGCTCTGCTCTTAAACTCTATAAAACAAGGAAAGAAAAGGGGAGTAAGCTTTAAGCTTAGTAAGTTTACATGTAAACAATATAACATTATAATGTGTGCTAAACAACTATATAGCATCATATACTGAGCAAGAAACACTCCACATTCATAATCATGCTTACTTATTCCTTTCAATTCCATATTCCAACTATATCACAAGCTTAATGCATACAACCATCAGTAGGCTTTCCTGCACGTAACACCACAATGTCATATAATACAACACATCACAATTTCATAATCAACTAATTATAATCAAATTACTTGGTGGTTCCGCACTTAGCCCACCATCAGATATATTTAGGGTGGTATCGCACATAGCCCACCAAATGATAAATAGACAATGGTATCGCACATATCCCATCGTAATTTAAGTATTAAGGTCGTATCGCACTTAGCCCACAATTAAGTATTGATATAACACACTTACATATCCATTCCATCATTCATACTAGAGTTATTCAATAATTACCACCATAAATCTACTTGAATCATACATGTTCTCAATTGTGCTATACACTAGTTAGCAACAACAATTTGTATATGTATAAAATGAATTGTTTACACATAAACTTACCTCGGTGCAAAACGTGTTAACTAACGGTTTAATCTGTCACCTTGCCCTTTCCACGGTTAAGGTTGATTCTGCGTTCTTTTTTATCTATAACAATGAAATTCATTAATTTAGATCATTTTATGATCATAATGCATCAAAATCTACACTTGGGCAAAATGACCATTTTGCCCTTGTACTATGGCAAAATTACGATTTTGCCCCTAGGCTCATAAATCATTTTTCAACATATTTTCTCAATAAACAAGCCTAGCTGAACATTTATTTCTCTTACAACTACTCACCATTCCAACCATTTCATGCATTTATGACACAAATTCACTCGTTGCATTTAAGTCCTATTTAAGTGTTTTCATGCTAACATCTTTCACAAAAGTTGTTTCTTATCTTCCTAACATTCATTTTCTTCCTTAAAAACATAACTAACCACATATACTCTCTCATGACAAGTCCCTAGACTTTCAACCATATCACAAATTAGTCCCCTCATTAGCTAGCTTAAGCTTTGGGGACTCCAGAAGTACAAAAATCATTAAGGAAAACCTCAAAAATCACTTACTTACCAGGGAATATGTTGGCTGAAAGTTTGAGCTTCAAAAACCTTGTTTTCTCTTCAAATTTTCGGTGGAAGAAGGACGAATAGTGAAAAGATGATAACATCTTTATTCATCTTATTTATTCATTTTTATCACCTAATATCCACCAATTTTGACCAACATTATAGTCTTGTCTCCCTAGCTCCTATATGGCCGGCCATCACTAGATAAATGGCCTAATTGCACTTTAAAAACCTCCAAATTACATTCTATAGCTATTAGGTACCTCTACCTTATAAAATAGAACTTTCGCACTTTATGCGATATTTAGTCCTTTTTCACAATTAAGCATGAAATCATCAAAATTAAAGCACCAAAAATTTCATGCATCCATATAATTATACTACAACACATAAAACAACATCAAATAATTTTCTTCGACCTCGGTTTAGTGGTCTCAAAACCACTATTCTGACTAGCCCCAAAATCAGGCTGTTACAGAGTCTCATACATACATAGAACCCACATTGGGTTATCATATTCACTTGCATATATATCTCCGTACAATCCAATCGAACCTCCACAAATCCATATAACACGTGGCACAGAGTGCACAACGTGACATTTCTTTATCTTTCATTTGCCAAAACAATCGTCCATACTTCGCATAATCAAACCAAACATATCACATCATACCAAACATAACATCAAGTGGACCGTAACAATGATAACTTCATTAATAATCATTTTTCCTAGTGAACGTTTATCAAACAATGAAATGGAATGTATAATCAAACATGCAACTGTAAAGCAATACTTTATATAAGTTATTCTTGATAATGCAACTCATCATCAGCGAAACATGAAGTCATCCACAACATGAAAACATAGAACCAATATACATATATAAACAATCACAAAAAGTTTGAGTTTAGAACTCGCCAATAGAATACCTAGGTTGACACATTTTACACCTATTTAGCCTTCTGTTTATCACTTGGACCTCATTTTTCTTGGTTGGCTAAATGTAACAATTATATTAAGATCAAAATGAAGATATACATATGTAAGAAACCTTAATCTATACGTATGCAAGAGAATCAAAATCGATATATACAACTTTAACATCACAATTCAAAATGAATTATGCTAAAATCCCTTGACTCCTTCCTTTTTCTTAAATCTAAAGGTATGTAAGAGTTAGAAAGATTACCAGATCGCTAAGTTCTCAAATGTTTATACTAACACCTTAGATTCTTCATTTCATACAACTCGTTTCTTAGTTTTCCTTTCTTATAGAATGAACCAGAGAAGGAGATAGAAGAACGAGAGAAAAAAATGAATATCAATGTGAAGAATCCTTCCTATATATAGTCTTTCTACCATAGCTTCCCTTAATCCCAAGTCAGTCAGTCTCATTAATACCTTTAATCATAATGTTTCCACTAACAAAAATTCTTAGTTCTAATTTGACGAAACTAAACTTAAAATCTAATTATTTACCTAACCATCCCGTAAGGTTCACATAACTACATTAGAACTCGCTTAAACATAAAATTTTTTAATTAAGTACTCAAATTTTCAATTATGCCAAACCTTTAATATTTTTTAGGGTGACAATACTAAAAGCCATAAATTCTCATATAAATACATGTACATAAAGGATTTGGAATGGAGAGGAGGAGGAGGAAAATTACTAGAAGAGTGTGATGCTAAAAAATTATTATAAGTGATAGAATTGCTAATACATAAGAATAGTTTAAGTGAATTGTTATGACATTAAGTGAATAACGTGATATGATGTATTAATGGATTTATTGGTAAAATCTTGATAGTTGTGTTAATCTTATAAATTTGATCTAGAAACATATGGTACTGAAATTGGAAATAGTTACATGTGAATGGTATGCAGAGTGAAATTGGTAGAATTGTGGTATATAAATTTACTTGTAAGTGATAAGAAATGATAGGATGGAAACCAATTGGACACAGAATCGACATCGAGAAGACAGGTTCACCATGTCTCAATGAATGTAAGACAGTGAGTGACGTCACAACTAGGAACCCCCAATGTTGCGACGACGGCTCGGGGTTTTGAAAACTTTGAAATTTGGTCCCTATCCAATTATAAACTGTTACGAGAGCTATTAGAAGTTTGAATTAAAATTAGATAAGTTTTTAAATTGTATTGTAAACGCTAATTGATCTTAGTAGTTCGGTTAAAATGATAAAATGAATTGAATTAACAGTAGTTACTCCAACAATGAATGTAACAACTTGGTGTTGTGACTCGACGATTAGGTGGGGTATAAGGGTGTTACAATACCATACAGTATCATAAATTAATACACAATAGCCATTCATTGGCTCACAAAAATAATGCCATGAAATACGTGATTCACTTAATCCCCTTTTTATTATATATTTATTTTTTATTTTATTTTATTTAGTCCCTGAACTCGGGATAAGCATATAGTTTTATTCCTAGCTTTGGATCAAAATTTGATTTCACATTATTTCATTAGGGACCCTATTGTAACACCCCTAACCCGTAGCCATTACCGGTCTAGGGTTAAAGGCATTACCGGACAAAACGGAACCTTTTATGGACATTTCATAATATAATTCAACGAATCAAATCAAAGTGTCCCTTAATTAGGTCTACAAGACCTTAAACATGCTTTAGAAAGGGGCCGGGACTAAACTGAACACATACAAAAATTTTTGGAAATTTAAAAAAATTTCAAAGTTACAAAGGTCACACGCCCGTGTGGACAGGCCGTGTGCCTCCCACGGCCTCAGACGCGTCCGTGTGTCTAAGCCGTGTCAAAACAGGGCATACATACTGACTTGTTCACACGACCGTGGACACGCCCGTATGTCCAGCCCGTGGTCGAGTCTGACTTGTTTTTGAAATACAACCACGAAGGACACGGTCGAGCCATACGCCCGTGTGCTCAACTGTGTGGGCAATTATAAGCCATTTGCAAAGCCAAAATGCCACCCACATTTTGGGTCATTCCTACAAGCACATACAAGCATTATTCCAAACACAATTGGCAACCAAAAACATACCAAATGGTCATCTTTTCAACTCATTCAAGTACGCTTCAAACATACCAACTTATATGCCATTTAGCTCAACTTATTCACAAGCATTTCTAAACATAAATCATCCACAACTTACCACTACAATATGACATCTGCTCATCAATAATATACCAACTTTGAATCAATAAGCTTACCTTTACTTTGACCATTTCATTAGTCATTAAACCATACCAAACAAAGCATCGTATAACATAACTACTCATTCATATCACAACTATTTATCTAGCCATATCACATGGCTATATACATATCTCAAACATAATTCAAAGTGACTAGCCTATACATGCCATACTTAATATTTACATGATCATAAAGTACCAAAATGTGATTGGATAGTGTGATGATGATCAACGAAGATCCTCGAGCCTCTCGTAGCTTTAACGATCTATAGAACAAAGCAAACACACACATAAAGTAAGCTTTCAAAAGCTTAGTAAGCCATAATAAAATTAACATAAAATGCACATAATCATATATCATTTATGTTTCTCAATTGTAAATTCATAACATTTTCTTTGGCTCATTTGTTTAGCTATTTCTCACTAGCAACTCATCTCCATATTCAACAATAGATCATATCTTTTTTTTTTTCATACATATATCCCATTTTGTATCCACAATCTATGGACATATCTCAGTTAGGTAAATTTGTATATATACTTACCTTTTATACACATACATGGTGTACATCTCAAACGTACCTGAAACGATTATACATTTCACATCGTCCTTAGTTTCTCAGAATTGCCCGTTAAACTATTCGGAATCAAATAGGATACTCGGAATAGTCATACAATGCCAACGTCCCAGACATGGTCTTACATGTAGCCAAATATTGATGCCACTATCCCAACAGGGTCTTACACGAATCAATATGATGCCAATGTCCCAGACATGGTCTCACACGTAAATCTCAAATCGATGCCAACGTCCCAGACATGGTCTTACACGATATCACATATCAGAAACATATGTCATGACATATAAAATCCTATCTATTCCTAGGTTCGTACGGGTCTTTTCAGACTTTGACACCTTGTCGATACTTCCTCGGATTTCATATACAAATCATCTCGAACATATTCATCGTAATCCAAATTCCATAGATGCATAAATAAACCAATTCTAATGCATTTATTTGTATATTGACTTACCTCGAATTCGGAATAAACGAGCGATTTTGACTACTCAATCACTTTAGATTTCCCTCGATCTAATTCTGTTTTCTTTGGTTCTTGATCTATACATGTAACACCCCTTACCCGTATCTTACGCCGGAACTAGGTACGAGGCATTACCGGATTTAACTCACTTGGTCATACAACTTAAAATATCTCTTTCACCATCAAAACATTCTCATTAAGGACCTACGAGGCCTTAAACATGCATACGGAGGGTTTCGGAACCCAACTGAAAACTTTTGTGCATTTAAATATTTTCACCTAAACAAGGGCCACACGCCCGTGTGAACAGACCGTGTAGTCACACATGCCCATGTCCCTACCCCGTGTGGGATTTATTTCTATTTCGAACCTAAAGTGGTTTTCACACAGTCGAACACACTCCCGTGTCCTTGGCCCGTGTCCCTCACACGGCCTCCACACGCCCGTGTGTTAGCCCGTGTGCCAAAACCTTGGCATTCTTTTTATGATGTCACTATCTCACTAAGGTCACACGGCCAAGACACACGCCCGTGTCCTTAGACCGTGTGTCAAATTAAATTCCAATGTCAAGGTGCAGACTTCACACGGCCTGGGCACACACCCATGTTCATGGCCGTGCCTACCACACGGCTCAGACACACGGCTGTGTCTCTGCCCGTGTGTTTACTACAAAGCTTACTGACTTGTAAAACTAACTCGCAGGGGACACACAGCCTGGTCGCACACCCATGAGACTGACCGTCTGTCACGCACGGCCTAGACACACGCCCGTGTGCCTACCTGTGTGGACAAGAACAAGGCTATTTGCTAAGCTCTTTTCACCCCCTAACTCACACAACAGAAATCCATTCAACAAATCACTAAACAACTCAGATTTGCAACATAAACTTCCATGAATAACTTCATCTTTTCATTAAATATAAACAATGAGGCATCAACTATGGCTATATACAAAAGAGTTCACCTCTAAAGGAGCCAACACACTCTTGGCCAAAATAACAAAACAATTTACCTAGTCTAGCCCATATACGTGCCATACTCAAAACACTAAGTCTAGATATACCGAGGTGAGCTGATCGTTGAAATCATAGCTTTAAAAATTTATAAAAGAATGATCGAACCTGGAGACTAACTCTGGCAACGATTAAAGGCAAGTGTACCTATCGAACAGTAGTATAGCTTAGGCAAGACCGGATTATCGAACCCAAAGGAACTAAAAGTATTAATACTAACTTTCTTTTTAATATTTAGCCTTTAAAATTAAAGTGAAGATTGATCTAAACTAAATCGACAAGAACTAAACTAAGGACACAAAGACAAAAATAATGAATTGGAAAATAACTTGAAGAAAACTTAATTGATCACGACGATACCCTCAAGAAGAATCCACCTAGACTTCTCTTATTATCTAACCCTTAATTATATGATCTCTCTACTTAGCTTGATCCGTAAGACTCCCTAACCTATATTAAACCCTCTCTCGAGACGAATAACGTCTAACC
Source organism: Gossypium australe (assembly GCA_005393395.2). Classification (NCBI taxonomy): domain Eukaryota; kingdom Viridiplantae; phylum Streptophyta; class Magnoliopsida; order Malvales; family Malvaceae; genus Gossypium; species Gossypium australe. The sequence continues at coordinate 122,666,687 of CM016621.1, read as the reverse complement.
CTAGGTTAATTAGTGGAACTCTCGTTCGCTTATAATAACCCCCTAGGATAGCAGTAAATCGATCAATGGACTCCCATATTAGGTTTCACCCTAATCCGGCAAAATCTCGTAACCCTATCTCTAGGCATTCGATCAACTCCGCTTAATTATGTTAGATCTTCTCTTAGGTAGGGTCTATTCCTCCTCCACCTAAGCACATTAGATTTGGATTAAGCAACATAACTAAGAACAACCTAAGTAATTCATCATATAACTTAAAAATCACATAACAAGATTCGTCTAGGTTTCATCCCCTTCAGGTATCTGAGGGGTTTAGTTCATAATGAATAAAGAAAACATCGCAAGAGAAAAGATAAAACAAAACATAAGAAATTCCTAAAACCCCCTGAAGGAATGGAAGGAGAATTCCGCCGTCTTGAGTACAACTCCGGCTTCTTGGGATGGATCAATTGGCTATCCTCGTGTTATTTCCTAATTCTGACCTTCTCGGCTTGGCTCCTTGGCCTAGCTTTGATGCCCTCTCAAAGGTGGCACTTAGGGGATATATATAGGCTCTTAGAATGCGATTCTTTCTCCCTAAGTATCCTTTTCCGACTGAAATTGTTCTTTCCAGCGACAGAGACACGGCCATGTCACACGCCCGTGTGACTCATGGTCAAGCCGTGTTAGGACTTCTAATTTGGGACACGGCCGTGTGAGTCGGAGTTGAGGCCGTGTTCTAGGTAATCGTCGAGAAACGGCCATGTGGACTTTGGGTCAGGCCGTGTCACTTTCACACTAAGGCCCATTTACTCTGTTTTGGGCCCAATTTGTGTTCTTTTCATCCTCGGGTGCTTTCCTGAGTCTAAGACATGAAAAGAAAGGATTACAAGCACCTTTTTATACAGATCAAGGAATAAATCATCGAAAAGCATATTAAATGTGGGTTAAAATATGTTACAATTACGGTTTATCATGAGCTAATAGTGTGGATGATCTTTGATGTGTCTAAAACCAACTATGATCACAATAAAGGCAAGCGCACCTATCATTTAATAGTATAGTTTTGGTAAGACCAGTAATATCGTATCCACAAGGACCAAGAGTACTAGTAATTACTATCTTTCTATTATCTAGCCTAAGAATTAGAGTGATCTCTTTAAACTAAAACTAATTAAAAGCACGACAGAGAATGAATTAGGAAAATATTTTTAGACAACTTTATGAGATAGAAAATACCCAAGGAAGAATCCACCTAGACTTCACTTATTACTTTTGATTCCTATGATTTATTCACTTGACTTAATCCATAGAAATCCTTGATTTATGTTAATATCTCTTTCGAGACTAAAAACAACTGACTCTAGGTTGATTAATTGAAATCTCTTTCTAATTAAAACCCATATTGTCGCATTAACTCGATCTATGGATTCCCTTATTAGATTTGACCCTAATCCGGCAGATTTATGTCACCATATTTCTAGGGTTGCAATCAACTCCGCTTAATTGTGTTGATCTACTCTTAAACAGGGACTTTTGCTCCTCTGGATAAGCATATTCAACTTGAATCAATAACCTGAATTATCAAAACAAGAATAAGAACTCACAATTAAGAATAAGAACAAGTATTTATCTTATAAATGAAATAGTAAAAAGATCCATCTTAGGTTTCATCCCCTTAGGTATCTAAGGGATTTAGCTCATACTGATAGAGGGAAACATCTTAAAATTTGGAAAACAACAAAACATAAGAAAACCCAAAAACTTCAAGAGAAATTGATAGGAGATCTTCAGTCTTGATGGAGATCCTTCTTCCAAGCTGCTCCCGATGGCTGTTGTAACACCCCAAACCCGGCCCATTTGCTATGACCGAATTTGAAATGCCACTGCGGAAAAACGTTTGAAAAACTTTTGACTTAAAGTTAAAAACATAAAAATTTGTTGTCTTTACTAAAACATTGAGTAATTAAAGTTCCAAATAAAATTAAGTTGTTTAAAATAAAACATTTTCAAATAATAATATAATCGACAATCCAACTTATAACATAATAAAAGTCCTTAAATACTTAAAGTGGCCCTTATTACAATAAATAACCTTTCATAAATAAAATGTGTGAAACAAATAAAATATCTTCCGCATGCCCTCGTATCCACTCCAACCCGGTCCGAGCATCACCTGAAAGGTTTGAGAAAAATTGGGTGAGTCACTCAGACTCAGTGTGTAATTAATCCACTGAATTCCACCCACATGTTAACCACATAATGACCCATATATCAGATAACAAGATATCATATTCACTTAATAACACATTCTGGGCTTGGCCCATATTCATATCACTTATCAGGTAACAGGGTAATTAACATCATAATTCCACATATCGGCTTAACCCATTTCCACACTGATCCACATTTATAAACTGGGCTTGGCCCATTTTCACATTAATTCACATATCCATTGAGATTATGCAAAAATGCACCCAACCCAACCTAGGTCCATCCTCTACACACCCCCGTATCCAGCCACCACACACCAGGGGATTATCAAATCACCCTCTCCTTTTTACTCCAAAAGGCAATCAATGCCGTCCACGTGCAATTAAGCACAATAATCCACAACGCGACCTCAGTCAGCGCCAATCCACGATGTAGCCGTAGCTAACACCAAAACCACGATGGGTCACAAAGTCACTCATCAACCACGATATGGCACATAGCCGATATCAACCACGATGAGGCACACAGCCACTCATCAAGCCACGCGAACTAAATCGCAATTAATCCACAACGTGACCTTAGTCAACGTCAATCCACGATGTAGCTCAAGGCTAACATCAAACCACATACTCGAAGTACACCCGTACCTTCTTTCATATCATATCCCAACCCATGCACATGCAACATTCTATAATGACATAAAATAATGATGCATGAGCATGTTCATCAAGCATATTATCACATATTCATATTAATAATCACATATCATCAGGTTTGGTACTTACCGGATTATCGACATACCCCTTTAAGGGTATTTATCTCATAACTTTTACTGCACTTGTTAGTACATAATCAACACATACAAATATAGCAAAAACCCGGAAAACGGTGGGTTAATCACACACCTGCCTATTAGTGAAATCTCGAACTACTCGAATCTAACACGATCTCGAAACGTGGTTCTTTCTTCTCCCTTAAAGCCGATTTGGTCTCCTACCAAATCCCGAATCACACTCTGAGTTCCCTTCCTTTAGCTACACACAAAAGAACACCTTTTTATGGCACTATGAACAATCGGCCAAACCACAAAACTATAAGCAAAACCATTCGGCTATACCATCAAATCCCGAAAGATTATCGCTTGAAATACTAAGTCTTAGCTATAGATTTACCCCAAAACGATTGTCAAAGAATTGAGGCTTAGAACGATTGCTTCCAAAGTCTCGAAGAGTCTATCTTCCAAAACCGATTGAAGAAAACCCAAAATGAAGCCTACCCTTGTTAATATTCGGCCAAGACAAAACAAAAAGAGTATGGGGAGCTTCGGCTATGGTTTTTAAATGAAGAAAACAATTGATATTCGGCTAAAAAGAGATGAAGAATTAGTATGGCAAAGAAAATGAAAAGGGAAGAAGGATGATTCGGCTTTAGCAACCAATGAAAGAAAAATAAAGAAGAATGGGGAAGAAAGAGATTCGGCCAAGAAGAAAGTAAAAGATGATTTGCAAATGATAACAACTATGTTAAGAAAAGAAAAGGAAGATGAGAACAAAAGAGGTTCTTTTTGGTTACCAAGGATTAGAAGATAAGAGGGAGGTTCCAAATAAGTTTCGGCCAAATGCCAAAGAGGAGAAAATATCAACAACACCTAAGGGCATTCGGCTATGGTTCACTTTGGTGCACTAGAGAGAAAAATTGGTAAGGTTCAAAGGGATTTGATATGGCTCAAAACAAGAAATGAAAAGCATTTCTTATCTAGCCGAAAATGACCAATAACCAAAAGAAATTTTGGCACACCTATCCTACTATTACCAAATCATAAATGCCATCCTACCAAACCCCAAATTCGGCCATTACTCCTTCACCTATCATGACCCATTTTTCTCTCCTCATTTAACACTTATCCTATCATTTCCCTTAATTCTCCCTATCATATCCCTTAATTCTTCCTAATCACATTCAAAATTAAGCCAACCCCCTCTAGCCATCTATGCGTCCACATTCATGGTCAAAATGACCATAAAAATATTTCCAAAACAACTTTCCATCATCCAAGCCCTTTGTCCCCTTATCCTACCTTAACTTCTTGATTCTTATCCCAAAATACAAGCTTTCCTATTTTGCTATTCAACTTACCATAAGATTGAAAGTCCAACCTATCATAAATAAAGTTGACCGAACATTAATGCTAAGATGTACAAAAATAAAATCCTCAATATGCTTTCCATGCTACTCGAACCACTTCCCTCAAGCAACCTTTCAAGCTCCTTATCCAGTATGCCACTAACTCCTCATATGTTACAATTTAACACTTAAATTAACTTAAGTGTCAAGCCCACTTACTCCACTTCATTAAATAAACTATACTAAAAATTATTCTAGCTTCCTAAATAAAATCAAGCCTTCACAAGACTATGCTAACACACAAAATTCATACCCGAGCCAACACAAATAATACTCAAAATTTTTCCTAAAGCCCAAGGCCCAATCGGCCCAATCCTACTAGGCCCAATTTTGGGATATTACAATTCTACCCTCCTTAATCCTCATTCACCACATTACGCTACTGCTGCGCACTCTGATCTTAATAAAACTATCTTATCTTCTAGGCACAGTTCCTAAGTTCGTATCCAAGGTTTCAAGCACTTCACTAGCAACACAAGAATGAGCTATCTCTAAAGTAAAACAAAGAACTTACCAGCTATCACATCCTTGGTTGTCCCACATCCGAACCTTCAGCACCTCTACCGGGTGTTCCACGACCTCGGCCAGAACCATTCCCTCCATGGTTTGGACCACGAACCTTCGTTGTCTGAGGACAATTCTTAACCAAATGAGCCTTAGATCCACACTGGAAACATTCCTTACTATTACCCCAACACTCTCCTATGTGAGTTCTCCCACACTGAGCATATGGACGACTCCGATTCTCAGCAACTGGTACAGGTGCACGTACCGAATTCTCGATCCTCGGTCTTTTCTGAAAGTCTTCCAGCGATTTTGTTGGTCCAAAACTCCTCTTGTTCCAATTCCTATCCTTTTCTCGGTTCTCCCTTACAGTCCTCTTAACTTCTTCAGCGATCCGAGCTTTCTCCACTAGAACAACAAAGTCCCTTTCTCTTTGCGGAGCAATCAACATTCGCAACTCATCTCGTAACCCATCTTCGAACTGTACACACCTTTCATAATCAGTGGTCACGATCCCTTTGGCGTACTGACTTAACCGCACAAATTTCGCTTCGTACTCCGCTACCGACTTACTTCCTTGCACCAAGTTGAGAAACGCCTTTCTTTGCGAGTCCAAGTAACTGGCTCCAACATACTTTCCTTCAAATTTAACCTTAAAATAATCCCAATCCAATCGATCTGCCGGAACACCTTGTCTGACAGTGAGCCACCATCGATAAGCTTCATCCCGGAGCAACGAAACAGCACCTTTCAGCTTTTCCTTATCGGTACAGTCCAAATCGTCCATTATTCTTTCGACTGCTTCTATCCAATACTCTGCCACATTCGGAGCTACTCCAGATATTCCTCTAAAAACTTCGACCCCGTTCGACCTGAGTCGCTCCGACACTGACTTTCAAGCTCCGCTTCCTACACTAGCTCCTGCCACTCGCTCGAGCACTCGCAACATGGCCCGCGATACTGCGTCATCGCCTCCTGTCTGATCTTGATCCTCCGCGCCCACTGCTGGCGGCGGAACTTCATTTTCTGACCCATGGCCAAACCCTACCGGTTCCGATACTGCCATTCTACCTCTACTACGTCCACGACGACCACGTCCCCTTGAACTCATTTCTAACGTCGCGATTTAATCTGATTAAGAAGTTTTATGCATCAGAATTTTGTTCCACTTATTAACCGCAACAATTTTTTATGAAATAAAGTATTTAGAAGTAGTTCTTTCGATCACACAAAAGTTCAGTTTAAGTTCACTACTCTAGCTCAGAGAATCACATTCATCTATCTCGATAGAGACACATTCATTCACTACACCTCTATGGTCATTTCAGTCCTTCTCAACCCAGGGGTAATTTCGTCATTCGTCCTATAAGGGTATTTTGGTAATAATTCAGAGTCAATTCCAAAAATTTTAATAAATCAAGGCACTTTGAAATTTTTCCAAAACTCGAGGGTTTTTCGAAAATTTTCCCAAATCAGAACCATGATAGAAATTTTGAAAATCAGGGTTATTTTGGTAATTTTGTTAATTAGGGGTAATTTCGTAAATTTTCCAAATCAAGGCGTCCTGATATTTTGCAAAATAAGGTTTTTGGGTACTTTTGCAAAGTAAGAAAATTTTATTAAAATCAAGGGTAGTGTTGAAACTTTTAGAAACCAGGGGCATTTTAGTAATTTTACAACCAGGGGTATTTTCGTAATTTTGTAAATCGAAAATATTTTGAGAAATGTCTTCAAAATAATTTTACAGATCAAAAGGGTAATTTAGTAATTCAAAACTTAGAGTTTTTATAAAACTGCATGGCTAGTCCCTTTCGGGTTTTAGTGATTGGTTTAGCCCGTGAATAAGTCCTCTTGGTTAGGGTGAACGGTTACTACGCACCAGGTAGAATTCGAGTAAAGAGGAGGTGAGTCACTAGGACTGCTTAAATACCAAGCTCTTACTGAATCCACTCCTAGACATGCGCACAACTGTTACCACACCCTAGCTCGGCGACTTAGTCACAGGTTTGTTTGATAGTCCTTAAGTCTTATGCATGTGTTTGAGTAGACTAGTTCTAGGGTTCAATAGCCCTAATCTACTAATCTACGTTCCCATATTGCTCATCAAGTTCACAATTACAAATCACTTCAGAAGTCAGAGGTACTTACCTGGTGGACTTCGGGTCGGAGATATAGGTGCCATGCCAGAATAACCTGAAAATTTTATGAAAGCCCAAATCTTTGAAAAGCCCATCTAAAAAAAATGTTTTTGGGCCCAAAACCCTCAAAGCCGAGTTTTGAACCAGGCTCTAATACCAATTTGTAACACCCCAAACCCGGCCCATTTGCTATGACCGAATTTGAAATGCCACTGCGGAAAAACGTTTGAAAAACTTTTGACTTAAAGTTAAAAACATAAAAATTTGTTGTCTTTACTAAAACATTGAGTAATTAAAGTTCCAAATAAAATTAAGTTGTTTAAAATAAAACATTTTCAAATAATAATATAATCGACAATCCAACTTATAACATAATAAAAGTCCTTAAATACTTAAAGTGGCCCTTATTACAATAAATAACCTTTCATAAATAAAATGTGTAAAACAAATAAAATATCTTCCGCATGGGCCACCTCGTATCCACTCCAACCCGGTCCGAGCATCACCTGAAAGGTTTGAGAAAAATTGGGTGAGTCACTCAGACTCAGTGTGTAATTAATCCACTAAATTCCACCCACATGTTAACCACATAATGACCCATATATCAGATAACAAGATATCATATTCACTTAATAACACATTCTGGGCTTGGCCCATATTCATATCACTTATCAGGTAACAGGGTAATTAACATCATAATTCCACATATCGGCTTAACCCATTTCCACACTGATCCACATTTATAAATTGGGCTTGGCCCATTTTCACATTAATTCACATATCCATTGAGATTATGCAAAAATGCACCCAAACCAACCTAGGTCCATCCTCTACACACCCCCGTATCCAGCCACCACACACCAGGGGATTATGAAATACCCTCTCCTTTTTACTCCAAAAGGCAATCAATGCCGTCCACGTGCAATTAAGCACAATAATCCACAACGCGACCTCAGTCAGCGCCAATCCACGATGTAGCCGTAGCTAACACCAAAACCACGATGGGACACAAAGTCACTCATCAACCACGATATGGCACATAGCCGATATCAACCACGATGAGGCACACAGCCACTCATCAAGCCACGCGAACTAAATCGCAATTAATCCACAACGTGACCTTAGTCAACGTCAATCCACGATGTAGCTCAAGGCTAACATCAAACCACATACTCGAAGTACACCCGTACCTTCTTTCATATCATATCCCAACCCATGCACATGCAACATTCTATAATGACATAAAATAATGATGCATGAGCATGTTCATCAAGCATATTATCACATATTCATATTAATAATCACATATCATCAGGTTTGGTACTTACCAGATTATCGACATACCCCTTTAAGGGTATTTATCTCATAACTTTTACTGCACTTGTTAGTACATAATCAACACATACAAATATAGCAAAAACCCGAAAAACGGTGGGTTAATCACACACCTGCCTATTAGTGAAATCCCGAACTACTCGAATCTAACACGATCTCGAAACGTGGTTCTTTCTTCTCCCTTAAAGCCGATTTGGTCTCCTACCAAATCCCGAATCACACTCTGAGTTCCCTTCCTTTAGCTACACACAAAAGAACACCTTTTTATGGCACTATGAACAATTGGCCAAACCACAAAACTATAAGCAAAACCATTCGGCTATACCATCAAATCCTGAAAGATTATCGCTTGAAATACTAAGTCTTACCTATAGACTTACCCCAAAACGATTGTCAAAGAATTGAGGCTTAGAACGATTGCTTCCAAAGTCCCGAAGAGTCTATCTTCCAAAACCGATTGAAGAAAACCCAAAATGAAGCCTACCCTTGTTAATATTCGGCCAAGACAAAACAAAAAGAGTATGGGGAGTTTCGGCTATGGTTTTTAAATGAAGAAAACAATTGATATTCGGCTAAAAAGAGATGAAGAATTAGTATGGCAAAGAAAATGAAAAGGGAAGAAGGATGATTCGGCTTTAGCAACCAATGAAAGAAAAATAAAGAAGAATGGGGAAGAAAGAGATTCGGCCAAGAAGAAAGTAAAAGATGATTTGCAAATGATAACAAATATGTTAAGAAAAGAAAAGGAAGATGAGAACAAAAGAGGTTCTTTTTTGTTACCAAGGATTAGAAGATAAGAGGGAGGTTCCAAATAAGTTTCGGCCAAATGCCTAAGAGGAGAAAATATCAACAACACCTAAGGGTATTCGGCTATGGTTCACTTTGGTGCACTAGAGAGAAAAATTGGTAAGGTTCAAAGGGATTTGATATGGCTCAAAACAAGAAATGAAAAGCATTTCTTCTCTAGCCGAAAATGACCAATAACCAAAAGAAATTCTGGCACACCTATCCTACTATTACCAAACCGTAAATGCCATCCTACCAAACCCCAAATTCGGCCTTTACTCCTTCACCTAGCATGACCCATTTTTCTCTCCTCATTTAACACTTATCCTATCATTTCCCTTAATTCTCCCTATCATATCCCTTAATTCTTCCTAATCACATTCAAAATTAAGCCAACCCCCCTAGCCATCTATGCGTCCACATTCATGGTCAAAATGACCATAAAAATATTTCCAAAACAACTTTCCATCATCCAAGCCCTTTGTCCCCTTATCCTACCTTAACTTCTTGATTCTTATCCCAAAATACAAGCTTTCCTATTTTGCTATTCAACTTACCATAAGATTGAAAGTCCAACCTATCATAAATAAAGTTGACCGAACATTAATGCTAAGATGTACAAAAATAAAATCCTCAATATACTTTCCATGCTACTCGAACCACTTCCCTCAAGCAACCTTTCAAGCTCCTTATCCACTATGCCACTAACTCCTCATATGTTACAATTTAACACTTAAATTAACTTAAGTGTCAAGCCCACTTACTCCACTTCATTAAATAAACTATACTAAAAATTATCCTAGCTTCCTAAATAAAATCAAGCCTTCACAAGACTATGCTAACACACAAAATTCATACCCGAGCCAACACAAATAATACTCAAAATTTTCCCTAAAGCCCAAGGCCCAATCGGCCCAATCCTACTAGGCCCAATTTCGGGATATTACAACTGTCTTCAAGTATTTTCTGCCTTCTACTCGGTGTCCCCCTTTAGGTTGCCCCCTAGGGTGTTTATATAGGCTTTAGGACACCTTTCTTGGCCCACAAGTAGCCTTTTTCGAATAGAATTAGACTTGGATTCAGCATGGACACGCCAGTGTAACACGCCCGTGCGTGATGGCTTGGGCCGTGCTCAATTCTGCTCGTCACACACGTCCGTGTGGTCTGCCCGTGTGCGGAAGTCCAGGTCGTGTTGATTTCTGAGGTAGGCCCATTTTGTCCCTTTTTGTAACACCCCAAACCCGTTCAATACTCTACGACCAAATCTGGTATGCTACAGAAAAAGAAATTTGGAAAAACTAATCGAACATCAAGACTTGGAAAAAAAATTTGCATTTCGATATTGTATTTTAGAGAAAACTTAAAATAGTTGTTTAGTTTGAACTGAGTTACAAAGTCAGGTTTATTTGTCGAAAGTCAAACTTAAGGAATTTCATAAAACTTGTTAATTGAAAGCGTTGTTGTGGTTTTAAATAAAATCTCTGAATCAATTAATAGCTTGTTATCCATTTTTCGTTAACCACTTGAAAACGATTAGTTCAAAGTTTTTAAATCTTGGAAAATCCCCATCTTTGATAGTTTATTAAACATGCAATATCATCATTATAACAAAACCCAAATTAAAGTTAAAATGACCTTATTACATAACAAAATCCCAATAAAAATAAGTTTAACTAAGAGAATGAGTTTACAAGAAAAACATTGTATGGCCACCGCAAGTCTGCCTCGGCTCCCAAGTCCACGATCTAATGATTACCTGCAAAATTAAGCAGGGAGGTGAGTCACCGAGACTCAGTGTGTAAATCCTCATACCACACAATCTAGGCCTTAAGCCCATTAGGCCTAAGCCCACACAACACATCATATTAATCATGTATGCAATGCAGCCCAACCCAACCTAGTGTTTCCATCTTCTAGGTTACCTGAATCATCCAAACACCCGTGACATTATGCCACTATGGTTCTAGACCACCGTGGTCCCAGACCACTTGTGACAAAGTCACTAAAATAAATAATCGTGGGGCCAACCCACTGTGGGCTCAGACCACCGTGACGATCTCTGATAAGTTTACGGATACTTGGAGCCAACCCACTGTGGTCTTAGACCACCGAGACAAGTCACTGATATATGTATACGTGGTTTCAAACCACCTTGGTTCTTAGACCATCGTGACAATAGTCACTGATTCACACTTCCCCCATCATTCAATCCCAAGCCCATGCTCATTTCATCATACTAAAAATGAATGCAAACATACTCTCAATGTGTAACAGATAATTATTTCATACATGCATATAATCGTAAGTATCATCATAGCAGAACTTACCCGATGTCTCCAACCTTACCCACGAGGGTATCTCGACTGTCGATACAGTCGTTTTGGCTTTCAGCCAACACAGTTAATAACGTAATTTAATATACAGAGTGTGAGAGCTACACACCTGATAACGCGTAAAACTAAACTCTCTACGTCGACGCTCTCACTAGCAGGGACAACGGCTATTTGCCTAACCCAGGTAGACGTCGGCTCTCTACCACAACCTAGCGGATAGTCTCGAACCGCCGACACAGCACACCATTTAAATTTAGGAGTGGAGACTATGGGTCTACTCCCTTTCTCAGATTGGCTAGCACTCGCATCCATGGAGAATCTTTGATCAGTATTCAAGGAGAAGCGTAGGTTGACTAAGAACGGAATTTGGTTAAGGCATACTACAACTGAAAGGAATAATTTAACCAAGAAATCACAAAGATGGCTACTTACCTTACGAACCCTGAATAAGGTGATCCGATTCAGCAATCAACAGACCCCCAGCTTCTGACTACAAACGCTCGGCTAACGAAGTTTTCCCAGAGTAACGTCCCAAAACAAGAAAAGAAGAAGGGAAAAGAGATTAGTCGCGGACTATTAACAAGAGTAAAATAGCCATTCGGCTATGGTCAAGTAAAACCGAATGAGAATAGAGAAAGAAAAGGATCAGCAGAGTCTCCCTTACCTTGACCAACAAAACCGATTGAAAAGACCAGAAGGGTGTGCTTGCACTTCAACAGATTCGGCCTTTCCACTAGCAAATACCAAACGCAGAGACAAGAAACGGTTCGGCCCTTTCCCAAACGAACGGCTACAAGGATATATGGTGGCTATCTAACAGAGAAAAGAGAAGAGTTAGGGAGTAGAAGAGGGTTCAACTTGCAAAAGAAATGAATAGAGAAGAGAAAAGAAGAAATAAGGATGAAGAACAAGGTTCGGCTATGGAGAAACAAATAGCGAAGAGGGTGGGAAAAGAAAGGAAGAAAGAAAGCACCAAAGACCTATCTGATATTCAGCTATAACCAAAGAGACAAGAAGGAGAAGAAAATGAAGTAAAGGGTGTTGCGGTTTTGGTAGAGAAGAAATGTACCAAAGTGACTAAAATGCAAAAGAAAGGGAAGATGGTTTCGGTACTACTCTACCATCACCAGACACTTTGAAATTCGGCACACTTACACACTTATGACCGAAATGCTCACTAAAATTGCCTAAGTAGCTAAGTGAAATTTCGGCACCTCCACCACTTGCCAAAACTGAATGCTCCCTACACCAAAAGACCCCCCTTTGACCGAATTTCCTTCCCCATGCACTTCTCCAAAATCGGCCACTACCCCCTCTCACCTCAATCCCACATTTTCCTCCTTGATTTTCTCCTCAATCTCCTCTCCATCACTCATTCAAATACATTTGAATGAGTCTCCAATTCTTCCTATAGAGTCCCAACCGAACTCTCCCACCTTCACATGATCAGCACAAAAAATTTAATTACACTGTTGCAACAGGTGGGATTCAAACTCCTCTCCCTTAGCTCTTACAGGTGACGCCACACCACCTTGCTACTAGCTCCTCTTGTGCTAGCAAATTACCCACTTATTCCCTTATGTCTTGGTGCCACTTACCTTCTCCCCATAAGTGCCCAAACACAAAAATTTTACCAGGGCCCAACTCGACCCCAGGCCTTCTTAGGGCCCCCAAACACACACAACTAATACACATAGCTAGCCTAACGCATGGAATAATGCAAAACACAAAATCCCGAATTCCAGGATGTTACAGTTCCACCCCTCTTAAAGAAATTTCGGCCTCGAAATTTACCTGGTCAAAAGAGGTGAGGTACTGCTGTCGCATCACATCCTCTGGCTCCCACGTGGCTTCTTCTGAACCGTGATTCCGCCACAACACTTTAACCAATAGAACTGTCTTTCTTCTCAATACTTTAACATCTCGGTCCAAGATCTGAACTGGTTCCTCCTCAAAAGATAAATCAGGTCTCACTTCAATTTCCTCCACTGGCACTATGTGAGATGGATCTGAACGATAGCGTCTTAACATTGAGACGTGGAATACATCATGTATCTGCCTCAATTCCGGAGGTAACTCCAGCTGATACGCCACTGGTCCCACACGCCTCAATACTTGATAAAGCCCGATGAACCTGGGGCTCAACTTGCCCTTTCGTCCAAATCTTAAAACCTTCTTCCATAGTGAAACTTTTAGAAAAACTTGATCCCCCACTGAGAAGTCTATATCCTTACGCTTCAGATCTGCATAAGATTTCTACCTGTCGGAAGCTTCCTTCAACCGAGTCCGAATCAACTTAACCTTCTCCTCTGTTTCTGAAACCAATTTCGGACCCAACAATTATCGCTCACTCAAGTCTGTCCAGCAGGTAGGACTTCGACACTTTCGACCATACAACGCTTCATAAGGTGCCATCTTAATACTGGATTGATAGCTGTTGTTGTAAGCGAATTCTGCCAACGGTAGAAAATCCTCCCAACTACCCCCGAAATCGATAACACAGCCTCTTAACATGTCTTCCAAGATCTGAATTACCCTCTCAGATTGACCATCAGTCTGTGGATGAAACGTTGTGCTGAAATCTAGTCTTGTACCCAACGCTTGATGCAACACCTTCCAGAACTGCGATGTAAACCTGGGGTCCCTGTCTGATATGATAGACACAGGTACCCCATGCAACCTCACAATCTCTGCTACATACAGCTTGGGTAGCTTCTGTAATGGATAATCAACATGAACCGGTATGAAGTGAGCAGACTTCGTCAACCGATCGACAACTACCCATACTGAATCTTTTTTAGTAGGCGTAAGAGGTAGCCCACTAACAAAGTCCATCCTTATCCTCTCCCACTTCCAAAGTGGAACTTTCACTGGCTGTAGTAATCCCGACGGTAACTGATGTTCCGCCTTCACCTGCTGACACTCAAGCACTTACTCACAAACTGAGTAACTTCCTGGTTCAGACCTGGCCACCAAAACTGTTCACGCAAATCTCGATATATCTTACTCCCACCAGGATGCATAGCGTATGGGCTACTATGCACTTTCTGCAGAATCTTCTGCCTTAACTCGGAATCCTTTGGTATACAAGCCTTTCCACGAAAGCACAATACCCCATCACTATTCACACTAAAATCTTCTGTCTCACCACCTGCCACTAGCTGAAATTTAGGACTTAATGATTGATCCGACAACTGTTGCTCCTTAATCTGACTTACCCACGAAGCCTTAACTTGTAGTTCATCTAGCAAACTTCCATCATCATACAAGCTAAGATGGGCAAACATTACCCTCAAGTCCGATATTACCTTACGGCTCAACGCATCTACCACTACGTTAGCTTTACCCAGGTGATACTCGATCGAGCAGTCATAGTCCTTCAACAACTCAATCCACCTCTGTTGTCTTAAATTCAACTCCTTTTGGGTAAGGAGATATTTCAGGCTCTTGTGATCGGTGTAGATAATCGACTTCTCCTCATACAGGTAATGTCTCTAAATCTTTATAGTGAACACTACCGCAGCCAACTCTAAATCATGCGTGGGATAGTTCACCTCATGCGGTCTTAATTGCCGAGACGCATATGCTACCACCTTCTCTTCTTGCATTAACAAACATTCCAATCCTGTGTGCAACGCATCACAGTAGACGACAAACTCCTTCCCAACCTCCGGCTGAATCAACACTGGTGCCTCTGTCAAAATCTTCTTCAACTTCTCAAAGCTTTCCTGCTGCTTATCTGACCAGGCAAATGGTACCCCTTTCCGTAATAACTTGGTTAACGGTGCAGCTATTAACGAGAACCCCTTAACAAACCTTCTGTAATACCCAGCCAAACCAAGAAAACTTCGAATTTCTGCTACTGACTTAGGCGGTTTCCAATCCAACACGACTTCAATTTTTCGGGGATCAACCCTAATCCCCTCAACAGACACAACATGTCCCAGAAAAGTAACTTCCTTCAACCAAAATTCACACTTGCTGAATTTGGCATACAGCTGCTTTTCTCTCAAAATATGCAAAACCACCCCAAGATGCGAATCATGTTCCTCCTCCGTTCTTGAATAAACCAAGATATCGTCTATGAACATTACGACAAATCGATCCAGATAGGGTTGGAGTTCATCATGTCCACAAACACAGCTGGTGCATTCCTCAACCAAACGACATCACTAAGAACTTGTAGTGACTGTAACAAGTTCGAAAAGTTGTCTTATGAATATCCGCTTCCTTGACCTTAAGCTGATGATAACCTGAACTCAAGTCTATCTTTGAGAAGACCGAAATGCCTCGCAGTTGATCGAACAAGTGGTCAATCCTAGGCAATGGGTACTTGTTCTTAATCGTCAACTTGTTCAGTTACCTATAGTCAATGCACATCTGCATCAACACGTCCTTCTTCTTAACAAATAACACCGGCACTCCTCAAGGTGACACACTTGGTCGAGTAAAACCCCGGTCCAATAGTTCATGAATCTGGGCTTTAAGTTCTACTAGCTCCTTCGGCGCCATTCTATACGGAGCAATGGACACTGGCACTATTCCTGGAAGAAGATCAATACCGAACTCTACCTCGCGATCCGGAGGTAACCCTGGAAGCTCTTCTGGAAAACCATCAGAGAATTCCTTCACTGTTCTAACATCTCCTACTGACAATTCTTTGGCTTCCAACGCACTGACAAAAGTTAGGAAAGCGTCACATCCTTTTCTTACCATCCTTTCTGCCTTAAGAGCAAACACCACATTGGACAGATAATTCCTTCTTTCGCCTAACACTAACACCTCAGTGTCCTCAGGAGTCTTCAACACCATGCGCTTAGCAGCACAGTCCAAGTTTGCTCGATACTTAACTAAACAGTCCATGCCTAAGATCAAATCGAACTCGCCAAACGGCAGTTCCATCAAATCAGCCGGGAAGACTATCCCTTGTACTTCTAAAGGCACCTTCCTAAAGAGTTTGTTCACCACTACGGATTGTCCTAAAGGGCTAATCACAGTCATCTCCCTAAAAACAATCTTAGGTTCTATGTTCAAAGTTCCAGACACAGTGCTAGCAACATAAGAATGCGTCAACCCAATATCTATCAGTGCTGTAAAGGCCAAACTAAAGATAAGGAACGTACCAGTTATGACGTCCGGTGCATCGCCATCCTCTCGGCGTCTAGCTGCATAAACCAACCCAGGCTGTCTTGCATCTGTATTCTCAGCACTCTGCCCGGTGCTCCACGCCCTCGACCATAACCATTTCCTCCTCTGGCCGGACCACGACCCCTCTGTGGTTGCTGACCACCTCTTCTAGGCTGAACATAACTCTGACCCACTGGCTGCACTCTGCTTGGCTCTTGCAGACAGTCTCTTACCCGATGATCCACTGATCCACACCTGTAACATCCATTACTTCTTGCCCAACACTCCTCCGAGTGAAACTTCCACACGTAGCACACAACTGTGACCGACCGACAGCAACGGGTATCGCAGCTCGACCCAGCCCATCCAACCTAGGCCTCTTTTGGAAATTCCCAACAGCTCCTGATGACCCAAAATTCCTTTTATTCCTACCCTTGTTCCTATCCTGATTCTGCCTTTCAGGTCGCTTTACCTCTTCGGCCATCTTAGCCTTCTCAACCAGAACAGCAAATTCTCTTTCCCGTTGTGCAGCTATCAGCACTTGCAACTCGTCCCTTAGACCATCCTCAAATCGGACACAGCGCTAGTGATCTGTTGCAACAATACCCCGAGCATAACGACTTAAACGTAGGAATTTTGCCTCATACTCGGCCACTGACTTACTCCCCTGAACCAAGTTTAGGAATACCTTCTTCTGAGCGTCCACATAGCTCGACCCAATATACTTCCCCTGAAACGCTGACTTAAAGAAGTCCCAGGTAATGTGGTCAACTGCTGTACCATCCCTTACCGTGAGCCACCACTGGTATGCCTCATCCCGAAGAAGAGACACCACCCCTTTCAATTTCTCCTCTGCGGTACAATCAAGATCATCCATGATGCGCTAAACCGCTTCTAACCAATACTCAGCTACGTTAGGAGCCACACCAGAAACGCCCCTAAACATTTCAGCCCCATTAGCTCAAAGTTGTTCAGACGCAGATTTTCGAGCCACTGATCCCATGCTCGCTCCAGCAACCCGCTCAATAACATGTAACATAGCTTGAGACACAGCATCGTCTCCACCAGTTTGATCCTAAAATTTTGCTTCCGCAATTGGTGATGCTGCCACTTCACCTTCGACCCATTCCCTGATTCCGAAGGTTCAGACCCAACACCCCAGCCTCTACCACGGCCGCGTATACCACGTCCACGTCCTCTAGCGCTCATGACTACCGATTTGACTTAATCTAATTAAAAGTTTAATGAATTAGTATTGTCTTCCACTATTTATTACCGAGCAATCTTATGAAAGTAGTTTTAGGAGTAATTCCCGCAAGAAATATTTCTAAGGTCTCCCTTTCTAGAGTCAAAACTATCAACCATAATATTTCATTTAAATTCAAGTAGCAATTAGAGTACTTACAGTGCGGATTGGTGCCGGAGACTCGGGTGCCATACTTCCAGAAAACGTGTATTTTTTTAAACCATTTTCCAAACCAACTTTTGAAAGCATTTTTGAACCTTATACCCACAGCTGAGTTTTTTAACCTGGCTCTGATACCACAATTGTAACACCCCAAACCCGGTCAATACGCTACGACCAAATCTGGTATGCTACAAAAAAAAAGAAATTTGGAAAAACTAATCAAACATCAAGACTTGGAAAAAAACTTTGCATTTCAATATTGCATTTTAGAGAAAACTTAAATTAGTTGTTTAATTTGAACTGAGTTACAAAGTCAGGTTTGTTTGTCAAAAGTCAAACTTAAGGAATTTCATAAAACTTGTCAGTTGAAAGCGTTGTTGTGGTTTTAAATAAAATCTCTGAATCAATTAATAGCTTGTTATCCATTTTTTATTAACCACTTGAAAACGATTAGTTCAAAGTTTTTAAATCTTAGAAAATCCCCATCTTTGATAGTTTATTAAACATGCAATATCATCATTATAACAAAACCCAAGTTAAAGTTAAAGTGGCCTTATTACATAACAAAATCCCAATAAAAATAAGTTTAACTAAGAGAACGAGTTTACAAGAAAAACATTGTATGGCCACCGCAAGTCCGCCTCGGCTCTCAAATCCGCGATCTAATGATTACCCGCAAAATTAAGCAAGGAGGTGAGCCACCGAGACTCAGTGTGTAAATCCTCATACCACGCAATCTGGGCCTTAAGCCCATTGGGCCTAAGCCCACACAGCACAGCATATTAATCATGTATGCAATGCAGCCCAACCCAACCTAGTGTTTCCATCCTCTAAGTCACCTGAATCATCCAAACACCCGTGGCATTATGCCACTGTGGTTCTAGACCACCGTGGTCCTAGACCACTCGTGACAAAGTCACTAAAATAAATAATCGTGGGGCCAACCCACTGTGGGCTCAGACCACCGTGACGATCTCTGATAAGTTTACGGATACGTAGAGCCAACCCACTGTGGTCTTAGACCACCGAGACAAGTCACTGATATATGTATACGTGGTTTTAAACCACCGTGGTTCTTAGACCACCGTGACAATAGTCACTGATTCACACTTCCCCCATCATTCAATCCCAAGCCCATGCTCATTTCATCATAATAAAAATGAATGCAAACATACTCTCAATGTGTAACAGATAATTATTTCATACATGCATATGATCGTAAGTATCATCATAGCAGAACTTACCCGATGTCTCCAACCTTACCCACGAGGGTATCTCGACTGTCGATACAGTCGTTTTGGCTTTCAGCCAACACAGTTAATAACGTAATTTAATATACAGAGTGTAAGAGTTACACACTAAACTCTCTACGTCGACGCTCTCACTAGCAGGGACAACGGCTATTTGCCTAACCCAGGCAGACGTTGGCTCTCTACCACAACCTGGCGGATAGTCTCGAACTGCCGACACAGCACGCCTTTTAAATTTAGGAGTGGAGACTATGGGTCTACTCCCTTCCTCAGATTGGCTAGCACTCGCATCCATAGACAATCTTTGATCAGTATTCAAGGAGAAGCGTAGGTTGACTAACAACGGAATTTGGTTAAGGCATACTACAATTGAAAGGAAAAAATTAACCAAGAAATCACAAAGATGGCTCCTTACCTTATGAACCCTGAATAAAGTGATCCGATTCAGCAATCAACAGACCCCCCGGCTTCTGACTACAAATGCTCGGCTAACAGAGTTTTCCCAGAGTAACATCCCAAAATAAGAAAAGAAGAAGGGAAAAGAGATTAGTCGCGAACTATTAACAAGAGTAAAATAGCCATTCGGCTATGGTCAAGTAGAACCCAAAGAGAGTTGAGAAAGAAAAAGATCAGCAGAGTCTCCCTTACCTTGACCAACAAAACCGATTGAAAAGACCATAAGGGTGTGCTTGCACTTCAACAGATTCGGCCTTTCCACTAGCAAATACCAAATGCAGAGATAAGAAACGGTTCGGCCCTCTCCCAAACGAACGGCTATAAGGATATATGGCGGCTATCTAACAGAGAAAAGAGAAGAGTTATGGAGTAGAAGAGGGTTCGGCTTGCAAAAGAAATGAATAGAGAAGAGAAAAGGAGAAATAAGGATGAAGAACAAGGTTCGGCTATGGAGAAACAAATTTCAAAGAGGGTGGGAAAAGAAAGAAAGAAAGAAAGCACCAAAGACCTCTCTGATATTCGGCTATAACCAAAGAGACAAGAAGGAGAAGAAAATGAAGTAAAGGGTGTTGCGGTTTTGGTAGAGAAGAAATGTACCAAAGTGACTAAAATGCAAAAGAAAGGGAAGATGGTTTCGGTACTACTCTACCTTCACCAGACACTTTGAAAATCGGCACACTTACACACTTATGACCGAAATGCTCACTAAAATTGCCTAAGTAGCTAAGTGAAATTTCGGCACCTCCACCACTTGCAAAAACCGAATGCTCCCTACACCCAAAAGACCCCCCTTTGACCGAATTTCCTTCCCCATGCACTTCCCCAAAATCGGCCACTACCCCCTTTCACCTCAATCCCACATTTTCCTCTTTGATTTTCTCCTCAATCTCCTCTCCATCACTCATTCAAATACATTTGAATGAGTCTTCAATTCTTCCTGCAGAGTCCCAGCCGAACTATCCCACCTTCACCTGATCAGCACAAAAAATTTAATTACACTGTTGCAACAGGTGGGATTCAAACTCCTCTCCCTTAGCTCTTACAGGTGACGCCACACCACCCTGCTACTAGCTCCTCTTGTGCTAGCAAATTACCCACTTATTCCCTTATGTCTTGGCGCCACTTACCTTCTCCCCATAAGTGCCCCAACACAAAAATTTTACCAGGGCCCAACTCGACCCCAGGCCTTCTTAGGCCCCTCAAACACACACAACTAACACACATAGCTAGCCTAACGTCTGGAATAGTGTAAAACACAAAATCCCGAATTCCAGGATGTTACACTTTTTGGTCCGTTTCTCGTTCTTTTTGGCTCCCTAAGCTCTCCTAAGTGTAAAACATGAAATTAAAGGATTTGGAGCATCGAATACATCAAATCTAATCAAAATTCATCCAAAAATAAGCCAGGCATAGGATAAAATATGTATAAATTATGATTTATCAAATATCCCCACACTTAAGCCTTTGCTTGTCCTCAACCAAAATCCTCAACTCACAATAAGAATTAACTTCCTCAATTCATAATCCTTATTAATAATGTTTTATCATAATTCATAGATAATTCATACACTGATAATTTAACTAAAAGAGTCCTTAAAGATTCAAACAATCAAAGTCACAAATTTTTGTAGCCCGAAAACATAGGTGTTTCCCCTTATCTAAATAATTACCTTTGATTCAAAACTGACAAGAATTGGCATCCTCACTAAAGATTCACTCAAAGTGTTTAAGGTTCAATTTAAGCACTCAAAAGTCAAACATGAAGAGTTAATCCCATAGGCTTGCATGAAAATCAAATTTCCAACACTATAAGATGAGATGATACACAAATCAAAAGGTCTTAAAAAGGGTTGTAACGGGGCTTGGGTTAAAGGTGTGGATACAGGGTGAATTAGAGGGTTAGAATCGAGATCGAATTGACAATTTACCTAACTAGAAAAATGGACTAATACTGAATAATTACAATGAACACGAGCTTCTTCTCAAAATGTGAAATTAACCTCTTAAGCTCAAATAATAAAGAACTAATAATGAACTCTTTTTTTTTAAGAATAAGAACAAGTATAATAAAAAGAATTTAAACCTGAAAATAGAGAACATAGTTAGGCAACTACTCAAATCAAATCTCGATAAAAAGGAGTTAATACAATAGGAAAAATTCTTAGTAAATCAAAAAGAGTGAGTTTTGGGTTAATACTAAGGGTATATCAAGAAACGATTTATTAGGATCAAAGGGGTTCACTAGGGGTTAGTTATGAAGGTAGGCTTTTTATGGAGTAAGTGGGTTAAATTCTAGATGCCTTTATCATCTCAGTATATCAAATCAAAAGTGTGGTCTCGACATGCATAATCGAAGCAAGTTCTAGAATAACAAATCAATGTTGACACACTCATAATCAATAAAGTGAGCAAGAAAAATATATGCTCTTAAAGGCTCAAAATCTCTCAAAAATTATAGTTTTTGATGTCAACCTTACAAATTTCAAACTTCAAAGTAGTATTTAAATTTAGGGAAACAATCTAATAAATTTTTAATTCTGAAAATAGACTTATCATGCTTGATTCTCTAATGTCTTAAAGTTTAAACCATCAATGCACAATTACCTATGACTTAATCCAAAATATATCAATGAAAATCATAAATCAATAGAAGTTTCATTCTAATAGTAATATGAGAAAATTACTTAAGAACAAGACATAATTCAGGGATTTTCTAATAATACTATAATTAACCTCCCCGCACTTAAGATGTACATTGTCCTCAATGTACAAAGATAGATAATTGATAAACCGTAAAAGTAACATATTTTAAGCCCACATTTAGCATGCTTTTGGATGATTTAAGCCTTGAATTGCGTAATTTGGTGCTCTTTATCCTTTGTTTTCTTGTTTTATACCTAGGAGAGCACCAAAGGATGAAAAGAATGAGAAATGGGCCCAAAATGGAGTAAATGGGCCATATCACGAAATCCACACGGCCTGGGCCCAAGATCACACGGCCGTGCCTCACTCAATAGTCTCGAACATGGCCTGGCCACGAATTACACGGGCGTGTGCCATGGGCATGTCCCTGCCGTGAGAAAGAAGAGTTTCACTCGGATTAGGATACTTAGGGGCAAAGAAACATATTCAGAAGCCTATATAAACACCCTAAGTATGACCTAAAAGGGGGGAACCTAGGGCTTTAGTCATGGGGCGTCCAGCTAGGCCAAAGAGGCAGATTTGTGGAGATTTACTCGAAGATAGCCAGTTGATTCATCTTAAGAAGCCGAAATCATACTCAAGACGGAGGATCTCTCCTTCAATTCCTTCAGGGGGTTTTAGGGATTTCTTATGTTTTGTTTTATCTTTTCTTTTGAGATGTTTTCTTTTATTGTTATGAACTAAACCCTCAGATACCTGACGGGGATGAAACCTAAGATGAATCTTGTTATCGTTTGCTGAACTATATGATAAATATTTGACTTGTTCTTAATTATGTGTTCTTAATTCTTGTGTTGATATTTCTGGGATATTAATTCAAGTATGATGTGCTTAGGTGGGGGAGCAAAAGTCCCTGCCTAAGAGTAGATCTAGCATAATTAAGCGGAGTTGATAGCACGCCTAGATATAGGGTGATGAGATGTTTCCGGATTAGGGTGAAACCTAATATGGGAGTCCATAGATCGAGTTAATGCAATTCTAGGGGTTTTAATTAGAAAGAGATTTGAATTAATCAACCTAGGGTTAGGCGTTAGTCGCCTCGAGAGAGGGATTAATATAACTTAGAGAATCTTACTGATCAAGTCAAATGAATAAATCGTCTGGTTCAGAGTTAGATAACAAGTGAAGTCTAAGTGGATTCTTCCTTAGGTGTCATCTTAATCAATTGGTTTTTCCTCAAAGTTATTTTCCCAATTTCATTCTTCTTTGTCTTAGAGTCTTTAGTTTAGTTTAGTAGATAGTTAATTTTAGATTAGATAAAAATCCACTTAATTCTTAGGCTAAATAATAAAAAGAGAGTTAGTATTAGTACTTTTGGTTCCTTTGGGTTCGACATTCCAGTCTTGCCTTAACTATACTACTGTTCGATAGGTACGCTTGCCTTAAATCATTGTCATAGTTAGTTTCCAGGTTTGATCATTCTTTATATAAATTTTAAGACTTTGACATCGCATAAAACAAAGATCAATAATAGTAATAAAATCATAAGATAGGGAGAGAAGTGAAACTTCCAGAATTTTGGATGGAGGCAATGAAAAAAAACTGGATGAATGTAGGCAGAGGTGAACGTGGGGGAGGATACTCCAGTGGTTTGGTCGTTCCTTAATAGCACCTTGAACCTAAATAAAGAAATCAAAATATACTAATTTAAATTAAAGACAAGAAAGATAAAGGGAAAGAATTTAAAAATGAAAAAAAAAAGAAGAAGAAAAAATAAATGGACTCAAAGGTCCTTGTCTTGTCGAGTCAATGAAGCGGCTGGCATGAACTTATTATGCAGTTATGGTATATTTGCTGCAGAGTGGTTGCGCACGGGGAGACCGCGTTGGGATCCTTTTGTGTTTTTGAAAGGGGGATGGCGGCCTTGGTCTTGCCTCAAGTAATAGTCATTGTGTACGGTGGCATGGATGGTGGTTGGTGTAGTGGCATGGAAAGAAGGATTAAGGGAAAGGAAAGACAACAGGAAAAGAAAAGGGAAAAAGGGGGTTTTCGGGCCGGGGAAAAATGGAGGAGGGAAGAAAGTGGAGGAGGATGGCGGTGGTCGAAAAAGGGGTGTGGTGGCTAGGGTTTCGGGGAAGAAGATTTGGGGAAGAAAGTGAATAGGAGAAGGGGGTTTAAATAGATATGCGACCCACGCCCATGTGCTCTGGGCGTGTTAGGTCACACGGCCGAATCGCACGGCCGTGTGATGCTTCGTTCGTTTCTCCCACGCCTATGTAGAGTTTTCCATGCCCATGTTGATTGATCAGTATCGACCACGGCCTAAAAGCACGGGCGTGTCGCACGCCCGTGTGACTTTCTCAGTTTCAACCACGGCTTTTTGGCACGGGCATGCCGCACGCCCGTGTCATTTACTCAGTATTACCCACGGTTTTAAGGCAAGTCCGCGTGGGTTTATCAGCATCCCGTGTTCTTTGGTCAGTGTCGACCGTGGTGTTTTATCGTAGCCCGTGTTTTGGGGAAAATTTTCGTCCTCAGTCCGCACGATCTCTGCCATGCCGATGTGCCTATTAGTGGTGTCCACACGGCCACGCCCGTGTGTAAGGCCGTATGGTAGGGAATAGGGGTGAGTATTCGATCGAGTCGAGTCAAATCGAGTCAAAAAATTTCGAGTTAGTCGAGTTGACGAATCCTATTTTAGCAACCGAACTCAATTTGAATTTTTTTCGAATCAGATCAAATCGAGTCAAAAAATTTCCAGTCAAGTCGAGTTGAGTTAACGAATCCTATTATTTATACTTAATGTTGCATTTACATGAACCAATTATTTAACTAGTAAACGAAGTATAAAATTATTTAACTACATAAACAATATAATGGTTTTACTTTTTAACTTAATGAGTAAACATTTATCCAAACAACGTAGTTTTGACTTTTAACTTAATAATTTTGACTTTTAACTTTAGAAAAGGTAAACATTTATCAAAATGGCGTAGTTTTGCCTTTTCTTATTCAGATTTTCGGATAACTCCAATTGTGTAATTCACATTTGAGTTAAACTGAAAAACTTAATTTTTTACTCGAGTTGATCCAAAAAACTTGATTAACTCAAATAACTTGAACTATTTAATTCAAAATTTGAAAATTTTATCGAGTTTTTCGAATCGAATCGGATTTTGCTCACCCCTAGTAGGGAAACCTGCGTCTATTAATTTAGTTAATTTTTAGTTAGATGCTGAAAATCAAAACTATGGACATTAATGAGGTTAGTGCTCAGGTTGCCTCCTGAGAAGCGCTCGTTTAAAGTCTTAAGCTAGACTTACCTCTCATTCGCATACTCATGGTGGTTCGAGGAGTTGACACTCCTCTCTCCTGCTATTGGTTCTATTATCAATATACAGTTTGAGTCGAGTAGTGTTTACCTTGAAAGTGCCAAACTTAGGATTAGTTACCTCGACTGTTCCGTATGGGAAGACATTGAGTTCCGTGAAAGGGATCGCTCCGTTTGTATTAAGGGCTGAAGTGGCGATTCTAGGGTCTGTTCTATCCAACATTACATGATCTCCAACCTTAAAGTGATTTGCTTCTCCCTTAAGTTTGTCATGGAGTTGCCTCGTTTTTGCTTCGTGTGTTCTTGGTTTCTCCTTGGAATGTGTCCTCCACTCGTCTAGTTCATCGATCTGAAGCCTTCGCTCCTCATGAGTTATTTTATTGTTGGCATGAGAACTATGATGTGGCTCAATTGAGTATTTTCGAGGTGCTTCCTAAAAAGAGGGTTGGACCGAATGGTTATTAATAGAATTTATGTACTCACCTTTATTATTCGACGTCCTAACCGAGTCACGAGCCTGAAGAGTGATCATTTCGTCACCTACACGAAGTGTAAGCTCACCTGTACCAACATCAATTCTAGTTTTAGCAGTTGCTAAAAAGGGTCGTCCTAAAATTAGAGGAACGTTACTATCCTCATCCATGTCTAAAACAACAAAGTCTATTGGGAATATGAATTTATCAATTTTTACTAGTACATCCTCAATTATACCCCTAGGAACTCTAATGGTTTTATCAGCCAATTGAATGCTCATCCTAGTTTGTTTGGGTTTCCCAAGACCTAGCTGTTTAAACAATTTATAAGGCATAACATTGATACTTGCCCCTAAATCAGCTAAAGCATTATTAATAGATAAATCACCAATTAAGCAAGGAATTTTAAAACTCCCTGGATCTTTTAATTTGCGGGGCAGTTTATTTTGTAAAATTGCTGAGCACACTACATTTAGCTCTACATGCGACGCATCGTCTAACTTCCATTTGTTTGTCAAAAGCTTTTTCAAAAATTTTGTTGAATTGGGCATCTGCAAAAGAGCTTCAATAAATGGTAACTTAATATGTAATTTTTTTAAAAGTTTAAGAAATTTATCGAATTGTTCATCTGTGCGGTCTTTCTTCGTCGCATCGGGATATGGCACACGAGGTTTGTACTCTGTACTTGCCAGTTTTGGCTTATCATGGCTTACCTCAACCCTACCTTTATCAACCACATCATCTTGCCTCGGGTTTGGCTCGTCTAACCCTTAACTATTGTGATCAGAGATGGCATGAAGTTGCTCATTTGGGTTAGTTTCAATGTTGCTTGGCAAGCTACCTTGTGGTCGTTCTGAGATCAACTTGGCAAGCTAACCTATTTGGTTCTCGAGCCCTTGAATCGATGCTTGCTGATTTTTGAGTGTTGTTTCGGTGTTTTGAAAATGGGTTTCTAACACCGCGATAAATTTTGTTAGCATCTCCTCAAGGTTCAACTTCTTCTCCTATGGGTAAGGTTTTTGTTGAAAGCCTGGAGGGGGTTGTTGTCATTGATTTCCTTGACCACCCCATGAGAAGTTGGGATGGTTCCTCCAACCTGGATTGTAAATGTTACTATAGGGATTATTCTGAGGTCTAGAATTATTACCCATATAGTTCATCTGTTCGCTTTCTATGCCAGGGTTGTAGGATGGATATTTTGTATTGTTCGTCCCTCCTCTATTCGTGTCACACTGCATCACTGGATGTACTTGCAAAGAACCACATAAACTATTAATCTTTTTATTTAAAAGCTCTACCTGGCTTGATAGCATGGTGACTGCGTTGAGGTTAAAGACACTGGCGGCTTTTTTCGGCTTTGTTCTCATGACTTGCCACTAATAGTTATTTAATGACATCTCCTCTATAAACTCATAAGCCGCTTCAGGCGTTTTGTTATTTAGGGTTCTACCGGCAGCTGCATCAATCAATTGCCTAGTTGAGGGGTTCACACCATTGTAAAAGGTTTGAACCTGTAGCCATAATGGTAACCCATGGTGCAGGCACCTTCTTAGTAGATCCTTGTATCTCTCCCATGCATCGTAAAGTGCCTCTAAATCCATCTACACAAAAGAAGAGATATCATTCCTCAACTTAGCCGTTTTAGCCGGCGGAAAATATTTAAGTAAAAATTTTTCGGTCATTTGTTCCCATGTAGTGATTGATCCTCGTGGTAACGAGTTCAACCACTGTTTAGCTTTGTTCCTCAACGAGAAGGGAAACAACCGAAGGCGAATGGCATCATCAGAAACGCCATTAATTTTGAAAGTATCGTAAAACTCCAGAAAATTCGCCAAGTGATTGTTTGGATCCTCATCCTGCAAACCATCAAACTGAACGAACTGTTGAATCACCTGAATAGTGTTAGGTTTCAGTTCAAAATTATTTGCAGCAACAGCAGGCCTAACAATACTTGATTCAGTTCCTGTTAAAGTAGGCTTAGCATAATCATACATAGTACGAGGAGCAGGATTTTCGGCCACCACCGGGGGAAGTGGATTATTGTTAGCCATCTCCTCGGTAGTATTATTATTGTCCTCTTGCTCTTCCTCTATGTATTGTAGACTTTACCTTATCTCTCTTCAGTTTCTACGAGCGGTGCTTTCTATCTCAGTGTCATAAAGCAAAGGTCCTGACGGGTTTCTTCTAGTCATAAACTAAAAATACCTGCCAGAAGCAAATAAAAGCAAGTTAAAATAAAATAAATTGCAAATAAAAATAAGAATGGCTAAAGTAATAAAAATTTAGTTTTCCTAATATCTTAGTCCTCGGCAACGGCGCCAAAAACTTGATGTGTCTAAAACTAATTATGATCACAATAAAGGCAAGCGCACCTATAGCTTAACAGTATAGTTATAGTAAGACCGATAATATCGTATCCACAAGGACCAAGAGTACTAGTAATTACTATCTTTCTATTATCTAGCCTAAGAATTGGAGTGATCTCTTTAAACTAAAACTAATTAAAAGCACAACAGAGAATGAATTGGGAAAATACTTTTAGACAACTTTATGATATAGGCAATACCCAAGGAAGAATCCACCTAGACTTCACTTATTACTTTTGATTCATATGATTTATTCACTTGACTTAATCCGTAGAAATCCCTGATTTATGATAATATCTCTTTCGAGACTAAAAACAACTGACTCTAGGTTGATTAATTGAAATCTCTTTCTAATTAAAACTCTTATTGTCGTATTAACTCGATCTATGGATTCCCTTATTAGATTTGACTCTAATCCGGCAGATTTATGTCGCCCTATTTCTAGGGTTGCAATCAACTCCGCTTAATTGTGTTGATCTACTCTTAAACAGGGACTTTTGCTCCTCTGAATAAGCACATTCGACTTGAATCAATAACCTGAATTATCAAAACAAGAATAAGAACTCACAATTAAGAATAAGAACAAGTATTTATCTTATAAATCAAATAGTAATAAGATCCATCTTAGGTTTCATCCCCTTAGGTATCTAAGGGATTTAGTTCATACTGATAGAGGGAAACATCTTAAAATTAGGAAAACAACAAAACAAGAAAACCCAAAAACTTTAAGAGAAATTGATAGGAGATTTTCAGTCTTGATGGAGATCCTTCTTCCAAGTTGCTCCCGATGGCTGTCTTCAAGTATTTTCTGCCTTCTACTCGGCGTCCCCCTTTAGGTTGCCCCTTAGGGTGTTTATATAGGCTTTGGGACGCCTTTCTTGGCCCACAAGTAGCCTTTTTCGAATAGAACTAGACTTGGGTTCGGTAGGGACACCCCCGTGTGACACGTCCGTGCGTGATGACTTGGTCCGTGCTGAATTCTGCTCGTCGCACACGGCCGTGTGGTCTGCCCGTGTGCGGAAGTCCAGGCTGTGTTGATTTTTGAGGTAGGCCCATTTTGTCCCTTTTTGGCCCGTTTCTCGTTCTTTTCGACTCCCTAAGCTCTCCTGAGTGTAAAACATGAAATTAAAGGATTAGGAGCATCGAATTCATCAAATCTAATAAAAATTCATCCAAAAATAAGCCAAGCATAGGGTAAAATATGTATAAATTATGATTTATCAATCTTCCAATTATCTTCGTATCCTGACCCGGCTCTTTGACTCTATAAAACAAGGGAAAAGAAAAGGGAAGTAAGCTTTAAGCTTAGTAAGTTTACATGTAACAAATAACATCATAGTATGTGCTAAACAATAAATAGCATCACATACTAAGCAAGAA
Source organism: Gossypium australe (assembly GCA_005393395.2). Taxonomy (NCBI): domain Eukaryota; kingdom Viridiplantae; phylum Streptophyta; class Magnoliopsida; order Malvales; family Malvaceae; genus Gossypium; species Gossypium australe. The sequence goes on along the minus strand of CM016621.1, from coordinate 122,636,780 downwards.
CAATCTACATTCCATGATCATGCTTACTCATTTCATCTCTTACCATATTCCAACCATATCACAAGCCAAATGCCCACATTATTTAACATACATCCCTGCACTTATCACCACATGATCACATGAAACAACACATCATCATTTTCCCAATAAACCATTCATAATATTACCAATCACTCGGTGGTTTCACATTTAGCCCACCATCAATCTTTAACAGGGTGGTATCACACATAGCCCACCAACAAGAATATTTACGGTGGTAACGCACTTAGCCCACCAAATAATATAAACGATGGTATCGCACATAGCCCATCGTGAATAAGTAATAAGGTGGTATCGCACTTAGACCACCATCAAGAATTATTAAGGTGGTATCGCACACAGCCCACCATTTATTACTACGAATGTTATTTCACATTTACATATCTATTTCGTCATTCATACGAAAATTATTCAATATCTACCAAATTCAATCCCCTTGAATCATACATGTTCCCAATCATACAACGCACCAATAATTAACAACATGTGTTTATAAGATGCATCGTTTACACATAAACTTACCTCGGTGCAAAACGCGTTAATCAACGGTCTATATTGTAACATTGCCTTTTCCTCGGTCAAGGTTGATTCCATGCTCTTCTTGGTCTATAACAATGAAATTCACTCATTTAAAACATTTTATGATCATAATGCATCAAAATCTATACTTAGACAAAAATTACGATTTTGCCCTCTAGGCTCGTAAATCATTTTTCATCATATTTTCTCATCAAACAAGCCTAGCTGAACATTTATTCCTCTTAGAACTACTCACAAATTGTAACACCCCCAGACCCGGCCCAGACGTTATAGCCGAATCTGGGAATGTCACATCAAAGGCATAATTCAAAACGATTTTGCTAAGTTAAAATTTAAGGCCTAAAAGCCCAAAATCCTTTAATCTTGTTAAGTAATGATAAAAGCTCATATTTTTAGGTATTTTGAAAACCATGTTTAAGAAAATTTATTTAAGTTTAACAATTAAGTAAACAGTTGAACAATGATAACAAAACACAAAATCTAAAGTCAAATCGGAGTACAAGGCCTTATTACAACCAGCAAAAATAAAGTAATTAAAATCATGTCCTTTGAAACAAATAAACAAAACTCCTAAGTATCTTGTAGTGTGGCCATCTCCGAGTCCTCTCCTATGCCGAGCCGTCTACTGAAGGTCATCTGAAACATTTAATAAAAAGGGTGTGAGTTTCGAAACTCAGTGTGTACGACCCTTGGTAATCCAATCAACATACAATTATCACATTGGGCCTAAGCCCTATCAAAAACGGTGGTCTTGGGCCTTAGCCCACAATGACCTCATATCACATTAGTATCACATGAATGCAATGCACCCATCCCAAATCCAACCCTGCACTCCATTTCCTTTCCAACCCTACACTTCTGTGGGGATATAAATTTCAACCCACCCATCCCTACACTCCAAAGGTAGCACCAGCAGCGGCACTACTAAAATGTTGCAACAAAGCTGCTATAATGGGCTTAGAGCCACCGGTGGATCTACGGTCGTTAAGCGACTATGCGATCCTCAAATCTTCCTCCGTATCATCAAAACCCACCCAAGTGCAACATATATTTCATGAATGCAACATACACATTTTCACACATTCGGCACTTAAGGGTATTTTATTCATTTCACTACCCAATGGTACTTCCGTAAATCTACTCTACAGAGGTATTTAGGTAATTTTACAAAACATGGGTATTTTGGAAATTTTTTAAATCAGGGATATGTTGGTAATTACGCAAATCAAGGGTATTCTGGTAATTTTACAAATCAGGGGTATTTTAGTAATTTTGCAAATCTAAGGATACTTTGGTATTTTTCAAATCAGGGATATTTGGTCCCTCTCGGGTTTTAGTTATGAACTTTGGCCCATTAACAAGTTCTTGCGGCTAAAGTGAACAGACACTATGCACCAGGTAGGATTCCAGAGAAGCGGAGTTGGGCCACTAGGACCGCTTAAGTACCAAGCTCTCCCTAGATCCATTGCCACACTCTAACCCAGCGACTTGTCCACGAACATGTTTAATTATTAGATTAAGTCTTATGCGGTTCAAGAGTTGTTCAGAACTAGGCCTAAAGTCCATTAAACCCTAGCATACTTGTATATGTCCCCATAAAGCCCATCAAGCCCATTTCACGTTTATATAGCCCATTATGCCCAAATCACATCCATATGGCCCATTAGGCCCAGATCTCATTCATATGGCCTATTAGGCCCAAAACAATTCCAGATCATGTAACATGCATGACTAACTCAATTCATATGACCAAATCAATCAATTTCATCAAACTTAGCCTTAGGGCCCACCGGGCCCATTTAGCCACTTTCGGCTTTTCGGCTTTCCAGCATTGCAGATATCATGTGTGTGTAGTGTTTGTACACACCTGGTTACTGCGACGTGCTATACTATCCTTGGTCTTGAACCTATAACCAACCAACCTTCAATCAATCACCCATACTTAATCAAAATATTTACCAAAAGCTGAAGCCTTATCGTAACCTTACTGTGTGCCACCAGGTTCTAATAGCCCTTCCTTAGCTACTAATCACGAGTATCCCCTAGATCTGCACTCACACATACACCATCAAACTCCGAGTGACTCATAATCCACACAAGTCACCCCTATAGATCATACTCACATTCGGCCATTTACTTAAACCATAATCGAGTTGAGTACACTTACACTTTGCTAACGATCCTTACCACACTTGCGATCTCTGAACCTTACCCTTGTTAATACAAGATTAACGACAATGAGAAGTTAGTTAGCCCTTCAAATTTTAACAAAAGACACTAAGGGGTTAACTAAATACTTACCGAATCCACTTTTGATCCTGCGGCCTAAATAACTACTGAACGAGATTCGGCTTTTAACCTTGACTGATAGTAGGTAACAATCGATTTGTGATGGAGGAAAACAACAAAGATTCGGCACTAATAGGGATTTCGGCAAGAGAAGATGATGATATTTCGGCAATAAAAGAGTTTGGCAATGAGAGAATTCGGCAAAAAGGGATTCGGCTTTAGGAGATTTCGGCAATGGGAGAATTTGGCTATAGAAGGAACTAATTAAGGGGAAGAAAGAAAGAAAAAGAATAATGGAAACTCAAGGAACCCTTCAAAGGATTTGGCACTCACCTTTTATAGCCACAAGCTGAAAATGTCTTCCCCTAAAGTCCCATTCGGCACCACCTCATCCACACTCCTCATCTCCTAACTTTTCTCCATGATATCTCCCTTATCCTTCTCCTAAATTCTCTCTACTGATCACTTCTCCTTAGAGTCCCTCTACATGCCACCTCTAGCCTTCTAGAAGCCTAAAATTAAACTCCAAAATAAAGCTAAGCTAGCACTTGAACCACAGACCTTCCTGCATGCATATGTCGCTACCTCACTACACCCTAGTGGCGTCACTTAGCCACTTCACCACAGGCTTCTTTGTGCAATTTTTCACTTATTTTTATTTAAAATCCCACTACTCACAACCCTGATTCCTTAATTAATTAAATTAAGAATCCTCCACCACAAAACTCGAACCCAGAGCTTCTCCAACACACCTAAACACTCCAAATTCATTAAACCTTTAAAGCCGTCATGTCATTTGTCATTTTCTTACTCACTTAAAAATTTTATGAGACCCAAAGCCCAATAGGCCCAATTCTTCTAGGCCCAAATTCGGGGCGTTACACAAATCTAACTATTTCATGCATTTATTACACATTTTTAATATTTGCATTCAAGTCCTATTTAGGTGTTTTCATGTTAACACCTTTCACAAAAGTTATTTCTCATCTCCCTAACATTCATTTTATTTCATAAAAACTCAGCTAACAACATAAACACTCTCATGGAAAGTCCCTAGACTTTCAACCATATCACAAATTAGTCCACTCATTAGCTAGCTTAAGCTTTAAAGACTCCAAAAGTACAAAAATTGTCAAATAAAACCACCAAAATCACTTACTTGCAAGAGATTTGTTTTGCTGAAAATTCTGAACTCCAAGAACCCTTATTCCTCTCAATTTTCAGTGGTAGAAAAAAAAGGAATAGTAAAAGATGATTCATCTTATTTTACTCATTTTTATCACCTAATTTCCACCAAATTTGACCAAAATTTAATGTCTTGTCTCCTTAGCCTCTATATGGTCGGCCATCACTCATCCAATGGCCTAATTTCACTTTAAAGACCTCCAATTTGATATTCTTTGGCTATTAGACACCTCTTCCTCTTATAATGGAACTTTCGCACTTTATGCGATTTAGTCCTTTTTCACAATTTCACATACAATTGCTAAAATTAAAGCACCAAAATTTTCAAATAACCATATATTAATGCCATAACACATAAAGTAATATCAAAATAATTTTCCTCAACCTCGGATTAGCGGTCTCGAAACCACTGTTCCAACTAGCCCCAAAATCGGGCTATTACAATACATATTCAAATTTAACCCATTTATTCACCAAATCATTCAATTCAATCCAAAAACACATATTTAGGGTAATTTACAATTTATCCCTCACATTTTCACATTTTGACATTTTTGTCCTTATTTCACAAAATCACAAAATACACAAAATTTGCACACATCATGCTTAGGTTGAATATTACCCATGCTCATACAGGACCATACATTTCATTTATTTCACATTTTAGTCTCTCAAAATATTATTTTCACAATTTAGTCTGAATTAGTCAAATTCATCAAAAATCCAAAGACAAACTATGTTAATATAATACATATATTTCATATTTCATCACCAAACATCACAAAACTTATGAATTCATCAATGGCACATTTCAAAATCATCATCAATTCACAAAATTTAAGCATGGGTTTTGTAGTATCAATTCACAAAATTTAAGCATGGGTTTTGTAGTTTTCATAGCAACGATCTCAAAAACGTAAAAATTATCAAAAACTGAAACCAAAACATACCTTAATTTTGCTTAGTAATGGCCGAATATTTCAAAAGCTTCAAAACCTATTTTCTTTCTTCAAAAATCGGTGGATGAACACATAATGGCCATTGTTTTGTCTTTATTTTTAACTAATTTATCTTTTATTTAACAATTACCACATTAGCCTTTTTATTTTCATTAGAATTCCACTATCTTAAGGCATTTTTGTCCATCAAATATTCATATGGTTTAATAACAACATAAAGACTTCATATAAGGAAAGCCATAGCAAATAGATACTTACTCATATGACATGCTAAATTTGCATTTAATGCAATTTAGTCCTTTTATCTAATTAAGCACACAAATGATCAAATTACATCACGAAATTTTTGCACATGCTTAATCATATACTGCAGACACAAAAAATAATCTTAAAATATTTTTTGACTCGAATTTATGGTCCCAAAACCACTATTCCGACTAGGGCCTAAACTAGACTGTTACAATTCTCCCCCCTTAGGGATTTTCGTCCTCGAAAATCTTACCGTTAAACAAATTTGGATATTGTTGTCTCATTGAATCTTCAGGCTCCCACGTAACCTCTTCCACTCCGTGTCGATGCCACAGTACTTTAACTAACGAAATTTTCTTATTTCTCAACTCTTTAGTCTCACGAGCCAAGATACGAATCGGTTCTTCTTCGTAAGTCATATCGAATCAAATTTCAATCTCAGACAAAGAAATCACATGTGATGGATCGGATCTGTATCGATGAAGCATTGACACGTGAAATACATTATGAATCTTTTCCAGCTTAGGTGGCAACAACAATCTGCTACAGGTCCGATACGCTCGATAATTTCATACAGTCCGATGAACCTCGGACTCAATTTGCCTTTACGTTCGAATTGGAGTACTTTTTTCCACGGAGACACCTTCAAGAACACTTTATCATTGATATCAAATTCAATATCTTTTCGTTTCAAATCTGCATAAGATTTCTGATGATCAGACACTGCTTTCAAACTGTCATGGATCACTTTCACTTTCTATTCAGTTTCTTTGATCAAATCAACCCCATGTATCTTACTTTCACAAAGCTCAGTCCAATACAGAGGACATTTGCGTCCATACAAAGCTTCATAAGGTGCCATTTTGATGCTCGACTAAAAACTATTATTATATGAAAATTCAATCAATGGCAAATATTGTTCCCACGAACCATTAAACTCAAGAATGCAACATCTCAACATATCCTCGAGAATCTGAATAATCCGCTCAGATTGACCATCCGTCTGTGGGTGATAAGCTGTACTAAAATGCAATTTAGTACCCAAAGCTTCTTACAATTTCTTCCAAAATCAAGATGTAAATCTCGGATCTCTGTCAGACACGAGAGACAGTGGCACTCCGTGCAATCTCACAATATCAGAAATATAAAGCTCAGCTAATCTATCCAGTGAGTAATCAGATCTTATCGGAATAAAATGGGCTGATTTCGTCAATCTGTCAACTATGACCCAAATTGCATCCTTCTTTCTCGGAGTCAAAGGCAATCCAGAAACAAAGTCCATCGTCACTCTATCCCATTTCTACTCGGGAATCAGAATCGGTTACAACAAACCAGATGGAACCTGATGTTCAGCTTTAACTTGCTGACAGACTAAACATTTCAAAACAAAATCAGATATATCTCTTTTCATGGCAGACCACCAATAGTGTTGTTTCAAATCATGGTACATCTTTGTACTTTCTGGATGAACAGATAGGTGACTGTTATGTGCTTCATTCAATATCGACTGGATCAACTCTGGATTCCTCAGGACACAAATCCTATCTCGAAATCTCAGACAACCATTATCATCAACTCTAAATTCAGAATCGGAGTTCAAATCACACTGAGCTTGTTTCGCTAGCATTTCATTGTCAACTTTCTGAGCATCACATATTTGTTGTAAAAACAACGGTTTCGCTTTCAATTCAGCTAAAACTGAACCATCATCAGACAGATCTAAATGAGCATTCATCGCACGTAATGTAAATAATGATTTTCGACTCAGTGCATCAGTAACAACATTTGCCTTACCCGGATGATAGTCTATCACAAGCTCATAGTCTTTCAAAAGCTCTAACCATCTTCTCTGTCGCAGATTCAAATATTTTTGGGTCATCAAATATTTCAAACTTTTATGATCCGAAAATACATGACATTTCTCACCGAAGAGATAATGACGCCAAATCTTTAATACGAACACAATCACAGCTAGCTCAAGATCGTGTGTCGGATAGTTCTTTTCATGTGGCTTTAATTGTCTCGAGGCAGCATCAAAACACATCTTAGACCATTCAACGAAGCATCACTATATATCACGAATTCTTTACCCAATTCTGATTGTACCAAAACTGGAGCTTCAGTCAACAAAGTTTTCAACTGATCAAAGCTTTTCTAACATTTATTGGACCATTCAAACTTCACATCTTTCTGAAGCAATCTAGTTAACGGAGTAGCAATCATCGAAAAGCCTTTTACGAACCTTCGATAGTAACCAGCAAGTCCCAGAAAACTGTGAACTTCAAACACATTCTTCGGAGGCTTCCATTCCAAAATAGCAGAAATCTTACTCGGATCAACTCGTATACCAGATGCTGACACAATATACCCCAGAAAACTAACTTCTCTTAACCAGAATTCACATTTGCTGAATTTTGCATACAATTGCTTTTCACGCAGAGTCTGTAACACGATTCTCATATGCTCGGCATGCTCAATCTCATCACGTGAATAAATCAAAATGTCGTCAATGAATACAACAACAAATCGATCTAAATATGGTCTGAAAATTCTGTTTATCAGATCCATAAAAATAGCAGGAGCATTTGTTAGTCCGAAAGGCATAACTAAAACTCATAATGTGTAACACCCCTTACCCGTATCCTATGCCGGGACCGAGTACGAGGCATTACCAGACTTAAGAATACATTTGGTCAAATTACTTAACACATATACAAAATGACTTAGTCAAGTCCCTATACATGCCATAACTTAAATCATTTATAAATAAAGATACCCATAGATAACTTGATAGTGTGAAGCGATCTCCAACGACCTCCAACCCGAGCTTGATTAATAGGACTCTGTAACATGAGAAAGAAAAGGGGGGTAAGCTTATAAAGCTTAGTAAGTTCACATGTAAAAATAATAAGCATTAGCAATGAATTTAGCTTACTACTAAGCCGTTATAACTTGCATAAATAATGCTAAGTTCTTACTTTCCCAACTTTTTTGTAGCCCTATCAAGGCCTCAACATGACAAATCCTCACAACAAGTTCTCAAGATAATGCAATCATAATTACACATAGTTCCACCATTTTCTCATATTCATCTCAAGCTGTCTACTTGAGTCATAGTCACCAAATCATTTATATCTCGAGCTAAAAAACTCCAAATTAAGATCCGTTAATTTTATCAGAAACTAAACTCACATATCTTCATACCATAAAATTTCCAGAATTTTTGGCTTAGCCAATTAGTACATTTTATTCATTAAAATTTCCCCCATTTCACTATTTTTCTATTCTGACCACTTTTCACTACGAATCAATTTTCTCCTTGTACAGAATTCAAATGATGTTATAATTTATATCATTTAAAACTAGACTCATTAAGGATTTCAAGCATATAAATTTTATCCCATAATTATTTTTGTACAATTTTTAATGATTTTTCCAAGTCAAAACAGGGGATTATGTACTCATTCTGAACCAATCTCACAAGAATTTAAATATCTTGAAAAATAAAAATCCTTTCTTTTCTCTGTTTCTTTTATATGAAAATAGGCTCAATAATATTTAAATCAATATCTCATCCAACTTATAATTCAATTTCTACTATTTTTGGTGATTTTTCAAATTCACGTCGCTGCTGCTGTCCAAAGCAGTTCTATTGTAAATTTTTGCTCTCTTTCATTTTAGTTGTGTTCATCACTTGCTTATACTAATCTTTCAAATTTCCGATTACATATTGAACATATTGTTCATACGTACATTTGCCACATTTCTCAATTGGTCACATTCATACTTGCACTCATTCATAACATGATCGTATTCAATTACACTTAGTCATCACACAATCACATGTATTTTCTCTTAGTCAATTTCCCGTTGAACTCATCGTAATGATAACAGATAAACGGTGGCCTACACATGGTACCACCCTTGTAGCCGAAGCTATCTGGTACACATAGTAGCCTGCACTTAGTACTATACATGTGACCAAAACCATTTCGTAACTCTTTTGTACACATAGTTGAGCTCAACATTAACAATCATTCAATCTCTTCCATTTGATTCACTCATTTTGTATTACTTATTATCAAATTAGGAAACGTCTTACGAATTTGAGTACGTCGTTGCTCAGTACCACGTTTCACAACTCAGTAAGGTTTTCCTCATTGAAATACCATACCTACATTTCACAACTTAGTATGGAAACACCATACCTACATTTTTTTAACTCAGTATGGTTAATACCATACCTACATTTCACAACTCAGTATGGATGATACCATACCTACATTTCATATCTCAGTATGGATGATACCATACCTACATTTCAGAACTCAGTATGGATGATACCATACCTACATTTCACATCTCAGTATGGATGATACCATACCTACATTTCATATCTCAGTATGGATGATACCATACCTACATTTCAGAACTCAGTATGGATGATACCATACCTACATTTCATAACTCAGTATGGATGATACCATACCTACATTTCATATCTCAGTATGGATGATACCATACCTACATTTTAGAACTCAGTATGGATGATACCATACCTACATTTCATATCTCAGTATGGATGATACCATACCTACATTTCACATCTCAGTATGGATGATACCATACCTACATTTCATATCTCAGTATGGATGATACCATACCTACATTTCACATCTCAGTATGGATGATACCATACCTACATTTCACACTTTGCCATGGATTAACCATGGTCTTATCCGTCAATTCATCACATGTCGAAATTCGATCATACTCCGCCCTGCATTTCCCTTAATTTGATCTTTCAATACAATTTTGTAATTTTTTTTATATTATTCATGATCCAATAATAACATACAAAATAACACATGGTATCAGTTAAACATTTAAACATATTAAATTTAATGCTTATTAACATACGAACTTACCTCGAATGCCAAAACGACCATTTTACCAACTTTCTCGATTTTCGATTTTTCCTCCAGTTCTACATCCAAATCTCATTTTTCGGGATCTAAAACATCACATTTCACTTATTTAATTAATATACTACTCAAAACAGTCCCTAACTCAAACTTTGGCAAAATTACAATTTTGCCCCTAAACTTTTGCATAATTACGATTTTGCCCCTAGGCTCGAAAATTAAACTTTGTTCCTTTTTCTTATGTTTTATGACATGCTGAACATTTTTCCCTTCTATTGTAACTTCAAATTCTTACTATAACACATACTTATGAACAATAACAACTTTTACCGATTAACTCGTTTTACTCGTTTTCACCGAAAATCACTTAGTAAAAATCGTCCCTATACTCATAAACATTCATAATCTACCATCAAACATCAAAATACACAAGCTTTCAACAATGGCATAATTCAAAATATCCACCAAAATCAAAAATTCAAGCATGGGTTTTGTAGATAACTTAGCAACGATCTCAAAAACGTAAAAATTATTAAAAACCAAACAAAAACGGGCTTACCAATAAGCTAAGAAGCTTGGCCGAATGCTTGAAGCTTTCATGGCTGTTCATCTTTCTCATTTTCGGTGGAAGATGATGAATAGAAAGATAAAATTTTGTTTTATTATATTTTATTATAATTATTTGCCTTTTTACTAAATTAACCTTTAAAAATATTCAAATTTACACAAATGCCAAACCAAATATCATCCACTAACTTACAATTGGATTAATTATCATATAAGGACCTTTCCTTTATTCTTCTATCGCTATTTGACACTTTTAACTTATAGAACCAACTTTTATGCTTTACGCAATTTAATCCTTTTTACCGAATTAACCACTTAAACGATAAAACTTCTTTACGAAAATTTCACACAACTCTAATATCGTGTTGTAAATATTAAAATAATAATAAAATAAAATTTTCAATGTCGAATTGTGGTCCCGAAACCACTGTTCCGACTAATCCCAAAATCGGGTTGTTACATAATGCCCGTACCTCCTTCTGAAAGCAGTTTTCGAAATATCTGAATCTTTTACCCGTAACTGATAATAACCCGATCTCAGATCTATCTTTGAAAACACAGTAGCTCCTTTAAGCTGATCAAACAAATCATCAATTCTGGGCAAAGGATATTTATCCTTGATAGTAACTTTGTTCAACTGATGGTAATCAATGCACATTCTCATCGTGCCATCTTTCTTTTTCACAAATAACATTGGAGCACCCCAAGGTGATAAACTCAGTCTTGCGAATCCTCTGTCAGTCAACTCTTGCAACTGTGACTTTAACTCTTTCAACTCTGTTGGTGCCATTCTATACGGAGCTATCGAAATAGGAGTCGTCCCCGGCAGTAAATCAATACCAAATTTATCCTCACGTATCGGAGGTAATCCCGACAATTCTTCAGGAAATACATCAGGGAGTTCACAGACAACTGGCACTGATTCAACTTTCTTTTCAGTCACTTTCGAGTCAATCACATAAGCAAAATAAGCTTCATAGCCCTTGTTAACATAACTCTGAGCTTTTAACACTGATATCACAGCCGGTAACCCATTCAAATCATTAGACTCAATCCGAACTATTTTATCATTATGACATCTCAAATCGATAATCTTTCTTTTGCAATTCACAATCGCATCATGCAATGTTAACCAGTCCATACCCAAAATTATATCGAACTCATCAAAAGGTAATAGCATCAGATCAGCCGGAAAACAAACATCTCGAAACATTAACGGACAGTTCTTCCATACTTTATCAACCAAAACACATTTACCTAAGGGGTTCGATACTCTAATCACAAATTCAGTAGACTCTACAGGCAAAGTCTTACTGGATACTAAGTTTATGCATATATACGAATGAGTAGATCCTAGGTCTATCAATGCAATCACAGAAGTATCATAAAGAGTAAATGTACCCGTTATAACATCTGGAGATGAAGCTTCCTCACGGGCTCGGATGGCATAAGCTCTAGCAGGTACTCTAGCTTCAGATCTCGCAACTGTGTCTTTCGTAGCTCTCTGACTACTACTGACATTTCTTATATTTCGAGAAAGTCTACCTCTAGCTGAAACATTATCAGGTCTCGGATTCTGTACAATCTCTTATTCAACAGACTCTAGGCATTCTCGGATGAAATGGTCTAATGATCCACATCTAAAACAGGCTCGATCATTCAACCTACAACTTCCCGGATGTCTTTTACCATAATGCTTACATTCAAGTCGTTCGGATCAGACATTTCCCACACTGGCCATCAAAGTAGCTGGAGCTTTGGAATTCGACTATGATCTAGCTCAATCTCTATTCGAATGTCCCACATTAACCTTTGAATGATTTTGTTCATCTCTGAATTTCTTTGAAGCAGACTGAAATGTTTTACTCGGAAATCTCTTTCTCACATCTCTAGACTCAGCTTTTCTTTTATCTTTCCCAAGTGCTTCAGCTTTGCATGCTTGATCAACAAGCACAACAAACTCTTTTATTTCTTGAATTTCGACTAACAAACGGATATCTTCATTAAGGCCATCTTCAAACCTCTTACACATTATCGCTTCAGTCGAAACACATTCTCGAGCATATTGGCTTAATCTCATGAACTCCCGTTCATACTCGGTGACAGACATGCGACCCTGTTTCAATTCCAGGAATTCTTTTCGTTTCTGATCAATAAATCTCTGACTAATATATTTCTTTCGGAACTCAGACTAAAAGAAATCCCATGTAACCTGTTCTTTCAGAACAACGGAAATCAAGGTCTTCCACCATTGATAAGTTGCGTCTCGTAGTAAAGAAACAACACATTTTATGCATTCTTCAGGAGTCAGTGACATTTCATCAAATACTCGAACTGTATTGTCGAGCCAAAACTCAACTTTCTCGGCATCGTCATCACTAGTGGCCTTGAACTCTTCAGCCCCATACTTATGGATTTTGTCAACTAGAGGTTTATTCAATAGATTCAAGTTCATAACTGGAGGTATAACAGAAGTCTGAGGAGGATTAGGCGGGGGAACAGCCGGATTAGTTCTTCTATACTGAGTGAACCACTCATTCATCATTTGGAAGAAGGCTTGTTTAGCCTCTCCCTCTTGACCACTAGTAGCCAGTCTCGAATCGGATGGCACCGTCCCTTGAGCGGGAGCAGGTGCGTTACTTTCAACATCATCATCTATAGCTCTTTCGAGATCCATTACTATACGAAAAACACATTTTACACGTTAGGATTCATCACACTATCACATTTCATATATATGGCATGTATAGCTAGACTCTCACATGTTACGTTAGTCCGAGAATCGACTAAACCGTAGCTCTGATACCAATCAAATGTAACACCCCTAACTCGTAACCATCGCCGGTCTAAGGTTAAAGGCATTACCAGAAAAACGGAACCTTTTACTAACATTTCATAATATAATTCAACAAATCAAATCAAAGTGTCCCTTAATTAGGTCTACGAGAACTTAAACATGCTTTAGAAAGGGGTCGGGACTAAACCGAACACATACAGAAATTTTCAAAAATTTAAAAAAAATTCAAAGTTACAGAGGTCACACGCCCGTGTGGGCAGGCCGTGTGCCTCCCACGGCCTCAGACACGCCCGTGTGTCTAAACCGTGTCAGAATAGGGCATACATACTGACTTGTTCACACAGCTGTGGACACGCCAGTGTGTCCAGCCCGTGGTCGAGTCTGACTTGTTTTTGAAATACAACTACGAAGGACACGGTCGAACACACGCCCGTGTGGGCAATTATAGGCCATTCGCAAGGCCAAAATGCCACCCACACTTTGGGTCATTCCTACAAGCACATACAAGCATTATTCCAAACACAATTGGCAACCAAAAACATACCAAATGGTCATCTTTTCAACTTATTCAAGTACACTTCAACCATACCAACTTATATGCCATTTAGCTCAACTTATTCACAAGCATTTCTAAACATAAATCATCCACAACTTACCACTACAATATGACATCTCCTCATCAATAATATACCAACTTTGCATCAATAAGCTTACCTTTAATTTGACCATTTCATTAGTCATTAAACCATACCAAACAAAGCATCTTATAACATGACTACTCATTCATATCACAACCATTTATCTAGCCATATCACATGGCTATATACATATCTCAAACATAATTCAAAGTGACTAGCCTATACATGCCATACTTAATATTTACATGATCATAAAGTGCCAAAATGTGATTGGATAGTGTGATGACGATCAACGAAGATCCTCGAGCCTCTCGTAGCTTTAACGATCTATAGAACAAAGCAAACACACACACAAAGTAAGCTTTCAAAAGCTTTGTAAGCCATATACTAATAAACTTAACATAAAATGCACATAATCATATTAATACAATATCATTTATGTTTCTCAATTGCAAATTCATAACATTTTCTTTGGCTCATTTGTTTAGCTATTTCTCACTAGCAACTCATCTCCATATACAACAATAGATCATATCTTTTTTTTTTCATACATATATCCCATTTTGTATCCATAATCTATGAACTTAGGTAAATTTGTATATATACTTACCTTCCATACACATATATAGTGTACATCTCAAACGTACCTGGAACGATTATACATTTCACATCGTCCTTAGTTTCTCGGAATTGCCCGTTGAACCATTCGGAATCAAATAAGATACTCGGAATAGTTGTACAATGCCAATGTTCCAGACGTGGTCTTACATGTAACCAAATATCGATGCCACTGTCCCAGACAAGGTCTTATACGAATCAATACGATGCCAATGTCCCAGACATGGTCTTACACGTAAATCTCAAATCAATGCCAACGTCCCAGACATGGTCTTACACGATATCACATATCAGAAACATATGTCATGACATATAAAATCCTATCTATTCCTAAGTTCGTACGGGACTTTTCAGACTTTGACACCTTGTCGATACTTCCTCGGATTTCATATACAAATCATCTCGAACATATTCATCGCAATCCAAATTTCATAGATGCATAAATAAACCAATTCTAATGCATTTATTTGTATATCGACTTACCTCGGATTCGGAATAAACGAGCGATTTCGACTACTCGATCACTTTAAATTTCTCTCGATCTAATTCTGTTTTCTTTGGTTCTTGATCTATACATATTCAAATTTAACCCATTTATTCATTAAATCATTCAATTCAATCCAAAAACACATATTTAGGGAAATTTACAATTTATCCCTCATATTTTCACATTTTGACATTTTAGTCCTTATTTCACAAAATCACAAAATACACAAAATTTGCACACATCATGCTTAGGCCGTATATTACCCATGCTCATACAAGACCATACATTTCATTTATTTCACGTTTTAGTCCCTCAAAATATTATCTTCACAATTTAGTTTGAATTACTCAAATTCATCAAAAATCCAAAGACAAACTATGTTAATCTAACACATATATTTCATATTTCATCACCAAACATCACAAAACTCATGAATTCATCAATGGCACATTTTAAAATCATCATCAACTCACAAAATTTAAGCATGGGTTTTGTAGTTTTCATAGCAACGATCTCAAAAACATAAAATTATCAAAAACTGAAACCAAAACATGCCTTAATTTTGCTTAGTAATTGCCGAATATTTCAAAAGCTTTAAAACCTATTTTCTTTCTTCTACAATCGGTGGATGAACACATAATGACCATTTTTTTGTCTTTATTTTTAACTAATTTATCTTTTATTTAACAATTACCACATTAGCCTTTTTATTTTCATTAGAATTCCACTATCTTAAGGCATTTTTGTCCATCAAATATTCATATGGTTTAATAACAATATAAGGACTTCATATAAGGAAAGCCATAGCAAAAAGATACTTACTCATATGACATACTAAATTTGCATTTAATGCAATTTAGTCATTTTCTCTAATTAAGCACACAAATGATCAAATTAAATCACAAAACTTTCAAACATGCTTAACCATATACTGCAGACACAGAAATAATATTAAAATATTTTTTGACCCGGATTTGTGGTCCCGAAACCACTATTCCAACTAGGGCCTAAACCGAACTGTTACACCTATATTTTTTATTACTAGCATCATTTCATGGAATAGTTTTCATTTATTTAATTTGGTCCCTAATTTTGCAAATCTAACAAACAAGCTTAACTAACTTTACAACTTGGTCCTTTTCATGATCTAATATCAATTTCTATCAATTTCAAGTCTATTTCATCAATATATCAACAATGAAAACTTGCTAAAAATTGAACAATTGATCAAATTGATACATGGGCTTGGTTTTTCAAGTCTAAATCAAGCTTTCATGATCATAAATCTATAAAAATTACAAGAAAAAGGCTTGGTTTTCGTACCTATTTGAATGGTCGAATGTTAGGAGACCTTTGAAGCTTTCTTTAAGTTTCTATTATGGTCTACAGTGGGGAGAATGGAGAAGATTGTGGAATTTTCTACTAACTCACTTATTTATACCTTAATTAATCATTAATTAATCTTATTTAATTAGCTTAATCATGGTTTTATTAACATAATGTATCTATTAACTATACTTAATGGAAAATGTCATTATCATCTGCTATGTATAATGGTTAAATAACCATTTTGGTCATTGGAATAATTGCTATCTAGGTCCTCAAGCCTTTTTTAATTAAAACTCAATAGCAAGTAAACTTTTACAATTTAGTCCCTGGGCTTTAATTAACTATTTTATCGATGAAATTACTTGACCATTCTTTAGCATATTTTCATATTAACTTCGTAAATATTCCTATTTCATCTTTACGGACTTGTTTTATAGAAATGGGATTTTGAAACTGTATTTTTTTATACCACTGAAAATCAAGTTATTACAATCATGATCATGGTTTTAAAGGGGAAAAAATGGGGGATGAGCTACAAAAGAAACTTGTTTTGTGCAAAAATTAATGGTAGTGGTGATTTAGTTATGACACTTGAGCACAAGATTGAGATCTTTAATCCAAAGGAGTTTAATGGAACCGAGCCTATGAAGGATGTTAACAGCTTCTTGTGGAAGATGGATCGATATTTTTACATTATTGACATTGAGGTTATTGTTGCAAAGGTAAATATTTCTTTTTATACTAGCATAGTAGGTGTATTAATGAAAAACTTCATGGCATTGCTGTTGGGATTTGGGTGGAGTTCCAAACAAATTTTAGGAAACAATTTTACCAAGACTATATCACAGGTGAGGCTCAAGTCAAGTTAAAAAAAATGAGTACTTTTTAGAGTTCAATGAACTTATGCTCTAGATTTTTTTTTATTTGGGTGATAAAGAGACAATAGTTTCCTTTATTGATAGGCTAAAACCCAAGGCCAAGCAAAATTTACAACAGAGAGGTGTCAGCATCTTACCAAGTCGCGACTACAACTTAGTCCTTGATTTAAGACTAAGAACAAGGGTAATAGTTGGGGAGACAAAAGAAGGATAATCTAAAAAATAGCAATAGAAAGCCATTAACAAGGAAGTGGAAGTCTAACAAACATGAGGATAAAAAAAGGGGGCCAATGAAATGCTTCTTTTGTGATGGTTTACACAGGATGTGAGACTTCCTAGAACGAGCCCATTCAATAGTCATCAACAAAGGGGATGAGGAACTATAGAGCATGGTTCTAAAGCTTGATCATGTTATAATCAATTCTGTTCAAATAGGGTTAAAAGCATAATGTGTTGATGTTTCTGGACATCAATATCACGAACAATCAAATGAGTGCTCTAGTTGACATAGTGCATTATACTTATTCATATCCAAGAAGGTTACCAATAAACTTGGTCTTAAGGTTTATAAAACTATAAAATTGATTACTATCATTACCTCTAAAGAGGTCTCAACTACATGTGTGACATAAAAACTTGAGTTACAAACTAGAGATTGGAAAGGTAACGGAAACTTTTAAGTAACCCATTAGGATGATTACAATTTTTTACTTGGCTTAAATTTCCTTGACTAGATCAATGCTCTCTTTGTTCCTCTTGTATTCTGCATGTGTATTTTAAATCATTGCTAACAATGTGTTGTGTCGGTAAATAAGGAGATGAGTGTTGCAACTAAAGTGCATACTACAATCCAACTTGTTAGGGGTGTGGCCAATGATGAAACACTAACTTGGGTATTCCTGAATCATGACACCCCTTTAGAAGTGCAATAGCCTTTTATTGATATGAATCGTATTGAGTTGCTAGTGAAACTACCACCTATGAGAGAGGTGGATCATGCATCAAACTTTTTGGGTAAAGAACTATTAATGCAACATGGGTAGTAAAATGAAGTAAATCTTGTTAAGGAAGATTTTCCCCAAACACTGTTCAATTGTTATATAATGTGATTTGCCTAAGATTTTCCCCAAACACAATATTGAGTCTAATAGTTTCCAGGCTTACTAAGACTTGACAAAGAGGTAAGATCTTTCAGAATTCTAAAACGAGTGGGAAAGGTTGCCTACAAACTAAAGTTTCTATCAACACTCAACGGTGACCTAATTTTTAATGTAGCTGCACCTAAGCCCTTTTCATGAGGATTAAAAGGATCCAAACCGAAGTAAGACTCCTCGAACATTAGTATAAGTGATAGCATTATATGATCGAGATGTGCAACATGATATGGCATGTTAAATTGAATAATGGTAGAACTATAGATAGAGGTAATTTATCTAATGAAAGGGATGACTCGACAACAAAGCAAGTTATGAACTAGCTGAGGTTTTATGGCAATTCTAGGATCAAATTGAGCAATTCCATTTCGAAGGCACCCAACTAGAAGAGATGGGGAAAAATATCACGACCCATAAAAAACTGCTAATGACCAAGATGCGAACAAATCCATCAACCCAAAGCCCGATGGCCTATTAGATACTCTATATTTTGTAGTTTACCAAATTAACTTGAATTTTAAAAGATAAATGAATAGAGTTTAAATTTCTTAAAACTCTAAGTTGTAAATAGATTTAACCTTTAATTATCATTGTAATTCAATCTATACAAGTGTTTAAATGAGACTCAACTATAAATAAAGGTTTTTTTCAAGCCTCATGTTTATCATACATCATTTGGTAATCAAATATGCTAAGGAGGCATTTGATTGATTGAATCTTACATCACAACATGTAATGTTACATTCTGAAATGATATTACAGTGTTTGGATTCTTAACATTTTGGCCATCCCATAATCTCAAATTCCTAAACAGTGTCAAGTTGTCGTAATATAGGATGTAATATCATTACGACCTATTTCATATTACTTTGTGGTTTATTGCATTGATTGTTAGAGGTTTGTTATTATTATTTTTTAAACAAAAAAATTTTGTTTGTTGAATGCTCTAGGAAAATGATTTTTTTTTTATAAATTTTAAATTTTGATGTTGGGCTAAACCTCGAACTTGAATTTGTTTGATTAATCTTTTTCTTTTATGAATTGTTTGATTAATCTTAGTTACTAGTTTCTTTGTATGGTGATTTTTTTTAAGAAATAAAAGCCTCCTCCTTTTCTTATATAAAAATTTACAAATAAGGCTATAATAGCTTACATTATCAAACAAAACACAAATTTTCACAAACATTAACAATTGAAAAAAAAAATCAAATTGCTTAAAAGAAACCAATTTATATTATGAATTTTAGTTCCACTTTTCTTTTCTTATTAAAAGAAAATCAATTTTCCTAAAATAAACAAGTATAAACCATATAATAAACTATCATAATTAGGTATAATAGTAGTTCAATTGAATTCATATGATAAAATCAAGATGTAAGAAAAATGAATTTATTAAGTTATTATAATTTTATGAAAAATTTAAAACTAAAAAATGTTCAACTTTAAAAGAAAATTTTTTATAATAAAGATAATTTAGTAAAATTTGCTTTTTCGTAATGTTATATTCATCAACCATACACATGAACTTTACCTTCTAATCAAATACATCATACAAGGTAATCTTACATTCCACCTATAATCTACGTTCCCATAATCCTACTACGAAATGTAATCTAATATTCGGCGAACCAAATACACCTAAAAGCATTTATTCTAACTTTTCTCAAGTGTTTAACTTTTTTTAAACCTTAGTAGCCTTTTAGTTTAAATTCCTTAGAAACTTTTTAGGTAAACTACATCCAAGATTACTAAATTATTAATTAGCAAGTTTACGTTTTGATCACTCAACTTCAAAAGTTATAGAATGGTCACTGAAATATTTAAAAGTTTTCACTTAATTCATTGAACTATTCGGGTGTTTTTACTTAAGTCATTAGGTTGTTAAGGGTTTTTTAATAAAAAAAAATTGGCTAGCTAGCTTTAAGTGATAATTTGACGATTGGTACGATAGATCAATACCCATCAATGAGTAAAAAAATACCCTAGATCCAAATCAATTTGACGATTAATGTCGAAGATCGAATAATAAAGTTGTTTGGATTTTTATTCGCAGATACTTGACGTTCAAAGCTATTTCATAAAGGAAAAAAATCTAAATTGTAGAAGAGAAGGAAAATGAGGGCTTTGGGTCGGTACAGTGCAAACAAAGAGTGTTATACAGTAATGATTTTACCAGTTCAGTAACTTAAATGAAAACTTTCAAATAGTTCAATGATAATTTTGTAATTTTTTTAAGTTGAATAACCAAAACATAAATTTACTAATAATTTAATCACTTTGATTATAGTTAACCTAAACCTTTTTAAATTCTAACATAAGTAACTTAGAACTGAATTTTTTGCGCACAGTTTGCTCGACTAAAATCCAGACGCGTGACATTAGCAAGTGGACAAAGTTACTTTGAACATCCATAAACAGCTTTAGGCTTCGGTCCAAAGTTGAGGACGGGCTTTCTAACCCAACATTTATTGGGTAATAATTGGGCTAACTGGCCGGGCTTATGAATGTGGACCAAGCTTTTAACTTTAAAGCTCGGCCCAGAAATATTGCTGACGTTTCATTGAAACGGCTTAATAAATGGCGTCAACGACTCGAACGATATCGGTCCAACTTGCGAGAAGGAAACAGGCTTCCATCGATTTGCGTTCTCCAAAGAATCTCATCCAACTGGAACCGAACCAGACATCTACGTCATGGCTGCCTCAACTTCCCCATTTCTCCATATATAAAATTCCTATAATTGAATCGACTTCGAGGTTTTGGCGGCGGTTTCATGATGGTGGGGAGAAGGAAGCCGCTTGTGCTCTCTTCCACCAAAATTCTCGTCAACTCGGTACTAGGTTCGACGCGACTCAATGAAGCCGGTCCAGCTAACCTTTCCGGTGACGTTTTGCGTTTGAAGGCGGGGATTCTAAGGATTTCGAAGGACAAAAATGCTATTTTGGATCCTAAGTTAGCTTCACTTGACGATTCTGCTTTGATAGGGCTCTCTACTTCTACATTGAAGAGACTATCCATAACGTCTGGCTCGCTGGTGAGTTTAAGTTTCTGTTTTGATTGCTTAAAATTTTCAGGAAAAAACGAAAATTTCGGAACCTTTAGCTTAATTGAATATCTGCCCTTGTTGCGTAGGCTTACTAGAATTTGTTCTGTCTATCATATCAAACTTTTTCTTTTACTGCTCGTTTAAGCTCTGTTTGGTTGCTAGGAAAACGTTGCAAGGGAAAAAGAAAAATGAAATCTGCACTCTTTTTGGTGTATTCTAATTATCATGGTTCACGAAGTGAATTTTTATTTTGCGTTTGGGATTTCTCTTGTTTCAAAATCGAACCCTGAATCTTGAACTTGACTAATAGTAGAAAATGGAGTTAATGTACAGTGATTATGTAATATTTATGATGATAATCACTGCAAAGAAAGAAGCCTTGTTCTTAATAATGTTATAATGACTGACCTCAGCTTTTTTTCCTCCCTCTTTTTACACTTCTTTTAGGTGCTTGTTAGAAACTTGGAGGCAAAGATACAAAGAGTTGCTCAGATTGTTGTTTTAGATTCTCCAAATACTCACGTTCACATGTCTCTAAGAAAAGAATCCCTTTCAGATCCTCCACATGTAATGCTTGTCTTTCCCTCATACAGTTATCCTTCTACTGGTTCTGTATCCTTGGACTGTGATGCTGCCTATGTATCTCCTCTGTTAGCTTTTAACCTCAACCTTCACATATCATGCTTGAGATCTCTTGTCTATAAAGGAACGGAGACTTTAGCATCCCTCTTTGAAGCTAATGTGGATGATAAGGCATGCAGGGGAGACACTGATATCAGTTTATGGTTGGAACCTTTGGAGGGCCCGCCGAAGTATGCATCACACTTAAGGGTTTCCTTTGTTAAGATACCAGAATGCAGTTCCCTGGAATCTTTAAGAGGAATTTCTTCTATTGAAGCCGATGATCGCCAAGAAATGATTGATTCTGCCTTACACAAGTACTTTGAAGTGGATAGATATTTAACAAGGGGAGATGTTTTCAGCGTTTTCCTAAGCTGGAATTGCAATTCAGCCATTTGCATTCCTTGCTGCTCAAGATTGCAAAATCAGAGTGATGATATCATCTATTTTAAGGTAATAGTTTGTGTATATATTAGTTACTACCAGTGGCACAGTATCTGTAATTAGTGTAACAATGTGCCAGGCTGTCATCAGATGGTAATTCTTGTCTTCAGGTTGTTGCTGTGGAGCCATCAGATGAAGCCATTCTTCGAGTAAATCGTACTCAGACTGCTCTAGTTCTTGGAGGGAGTGTGCCATCTGCTGTTCCCCCTGATTTGTTAATTTCTGGTTCAAAAAGTGTTGCACCTCTGCAAGGGGACACAGTCAAGATTTTAGCCTCAATTCTCACACCACCTCTATGCCCATCCCCACTATCTTTGAAATTTAGAGTTTCTGTTCTACTACATGGTCTGCCAGGTTGGATGCTATTCTGATCCCTTGTTATCTTCTAAACTGATATACTTCCTTAGTTGATGAAAATAATTGTATGTCAAAATGATATCTTTGATTTATGGCACAACTTTGTGGCCATTCTCTCTAGCACTGGAAAATTACGCTTGCCAAACTTGTTACTGTTTTTCATTATTCAATTCCTAAGAACATCAATAAGTTGTTATGCAGATTGATCACAGGGAGGAGGATTTATTTGATTATATATATGTTTGTTTATGTATAGTGTAGCTGAGTCCTGATCAAGTATTTATTGCAGGGTGTGGGAAGAGGACTGTTGTTAGATATGTTTCTAAGCGATTGGGTCTACATGTAGTTGAATATAGCTGCCACGACCTAACAGCCTCTTCTGAGAAGAAGACCTCTGCTGCTTTGACTCAAGCTTTCAACAGTTCGCAAAGGTGAAGCAGCTGACTTGCTGAAACATGCCCAATTGCCAATAATTGTTCTGATTTTATTAAGTAGTTATTTTGGTTTCTATAGTTGGAAATTTCCTAGATTTTCGAAAGTTCAGTTGTTGCACCTTTTGGTAGAGGTCCTATGTTAGAGTGTCTAATTTTGCATCTATACATGTCTCTGTGATAAAGCAGCTTCTCTGACTATTCAATCAAGGTAACTGAGCGATTTTGCTTCTTTCAGACTCGATGCTTATATGATGACAGATATCATGCAAAATGAAAGCACCTGATATCGTTGTTCCTTAGCCTTTCTATGGGCTCACTCTATCTATTTGGTGGCAGATACTCACCAACAATACTTCTTCTACGCCATTTTGATGTTTTTCGGAATTTTGCCTCCCATGAAGGTTTGCCAAGTGACCAAATTGGACTTTCCTCTGAATTTGCATCAGTCATCAGAAAGTTTACTGAGCCAGTTGCTAGTGATGAAGACGGCAATGCGGAAGACATGTCAAACGGTGAATTTGTAAGAGCCAACTTGTTGGCAGTATCTTTTAGTTGATTAGATTTCCAGGCATGCTTTCATTTACATCTATTGGTTTCTGTTTGCGTGGTTTGTCATTATTGATGAAACTTTTAGTTTTACTTTGCTATCTATCCAAAGCGTTTCCCCATGTATGTTGTGTGTTTTCATGAGTCCTGATTTATCGTTTCTTAACCGACAAGGGATTCTTTTGAACTTTCGCAAGTGTCATATTGATCTATTGTATCTAGTGAGAACTTCAACTAAGTAATTGAAATCAATAAGCTGAAAATTCATTTTGAGGTGTTTTTTTTTCTATTTACTTTCATCAAGAACTTACAATGATGATGCTTTGAACTTATCACTCATATGGTGTTGGTGCAGGCTGTAAAGGACAGTGGAAATGTGGGTAGGCACCAGGTGCTGTTGGTTGCAGCTGCTGACAGTTCTGAAGGTCTGCCACCAGCTATTAGGCGTTGTTTCAGCCATGAAGTAAGCATGGGTCCCTTGACTGAAGAACAAAGGGCTGAAATGTTGTCACAGTCACTGCAAGGTGTTTCTGAACTTCTTTCTGATGTAAGTAAAGGGAAAGTATTTCATCTCCTGTATATGCTTATAACTTTGGCTAAATTTCTTAAGTAAATTGAATCTAAGCAGGGAAAATTTTAATGCTTTTTATACCTCATGTAATATTTACACCATAACTGAATCCAACATTCAATTTTATATAAAGGCTGATAAGGATGTCACCTGTTCAATTTATCCAATTGGGAATAATTTCAACTTAAATATATATTTTAGAATTATTTTATGAATAAATAAGACCTCCAGGTGTGCTAGAAGCTTTCTTTTTTAAATTTTTGTTTGATGTGGTTGGTTGCAGACTCGCTTAGAGGATTTTGTGAAGGACATAGTGGGACAGACTTCTGGCTTCATGCCTCGGGATTTGTGTGCTTTAGTTGCTGATACTGGTGCTAACTTAATCTCCAAGAGCAATTTTCTAACTGGCAAAGCAGAATCATCACAATCAGATGATTCTGTTGGAGTTAAAGCAGTGCAGGATACATCAAGCAATACTACAGCTCACTTAAGGGGAAAAGAGGACTTGGAGAAAGCATTGGAGCGATCAAAGAAGAGGACTGCATCTGCATTAGGTGCTCCAAAGGTAACTTGTTCAAATCAGATTTAGAACATAATATTAAGTAATTGGCAACTGGCCTTTTCAAAATTTATGTATTTCAGTATTTTCGCTGGACCATGGTGTGGATGATTCTTTCTATTTCTGAATGTAGAGCAGTTCGTTGAAGTGTTGATTTACTTTTTGCAGGTTCCTAACGTGAAATGGGAAGATGTTGGTGGACTGGAGGATGTGAAGAAATCAATTTTGGACACTGTTCAGGTTGGTTTGTCTGTATCTTTGATGCCTTTTTCCAACAATAGGTTATGCTGGTCTGGGATATGTATTTTCTTACCATTTTTGAATAATTTGAACCCCCATCATTTTTTTTCATGGGCACAAAAAAAGGATCTTAGGTGTTTGTTGATTAGGAACTTATCTAATAAAGGTTACAGGAGAAACTTTGTAAATCTTGCTCTAGGAGACAATGTTTTTGTATGTTGGCCATCTGTCTAGTGCCAAGTAAAGGATATTAAGATTGGTTATTTGGTTTCAATTTTGCTCATTATTTGGTCCAATCAAACAGGTTTCTATCCAGTTTTTGCTTGTATGTAGTCTATTTTTCTTTAAAATTTTCTGTGATTGGAAGCCTGCTACTCTGAACTCTTTTACTTACTGTTATTTTTTAACTCTTCAGTTACCTCTCCTGCATAAGGATTTATTTTCATCTGGCTTGCGCAAGCGCTCTGGTGTCCTTCTTTATGGTCCTCCAGGAACAGGGAAAGTACGTTATGATGGATTACCAAATTATTCTTAGCCATCCAGATATATATATATTAAAATATCTTCTGTAGCTTTTCGTTTCCTGTTCTTATTGTTTCTGCTGTAAATGTCAGACTTTGTTGGCAAAAGCTGTGGCAACTGAGTGTTCCTTAAATTTCCTTAGTGTAAAAGGGCCTGAACTAATTAACATGTACATAGGAGAGTCAGAGAAGAATGTTCGAGACATTTTCCAGAAGGTAAACAAAAATAAAATTGTCTTGATTATATAATTCCTTTCATTGGTAAAAGGGCTTTCATTGTTATGATATTTTAAGTTTTGCAGGCCAGATCAGCACGGCCATGTGTCATCTTCTTTGATGAACTCGATTCGCTTGCTCCTGCTCGAGGTGCTTCTGGAGATTCTGGGGGTGTTATGGACAGAGTGGTCTCTCAGGTTTTGATTGACACTGTTGCTATTGCATTGATTTATCAGATCTCTTTGGTTTCACTTGTAACTAATCGTGACAACTTTCTCTTGTTGCTAGATGCTTGCAGAGATTGATGGCCTTAATGATTCTACCCAGGTTATTTATGCTTCTTTTTATAAAAATACTCTAATTCTTTTGCTTTTTTGGTTCAAATAGAAATGAAACTGATCCTTGTTATCTTTTCCCAGGACCTTTTTATTATAGGAGCAAGCAACAGGCCAGATCTTATTGACCCAGCTCTTCTAAGGCCTGGTAGATTTGACAAACTGCTATACGTTGGAGTTAACTCTGATGCATCTTACAGAGAGCGGTTAGTTCATATCTCTGAACCTTCTCTCCCATTCATGAATGTATGCTCTTCCAATTTTTTAATTTGATTTGTTTTCTTCTTTTTTTTTTTTTTATGGTCAATTCCATTCTTGGTCCAGAGTTCTTAAAGCACTTACCAGAAAGTTTAGATTGCACGAAGATATATCCCTCTACTCAATTGCAAAGAGATGCCCACCAAACTTTACTGGTGCAGATATGTATGCCTTGTGTGCAGATGCTTGGTTTCATGCTGCAAAGCGTAAGGTGAGTAAAAAACAAGCTTTTTGCACCGCAGAATCGCTGTGAAGGTTTCATATCTTCAATTGCAGGGCAATGTACTTTGATAATTTTTACCATGTATTAGTTACTACAAGCACAACCAAGAAAACTGTGCTCTTCATTGCTTATACCTGTTCTTTTTGAGTAGGTGTTGAGTCGAGATTCATCTTCCATGGATCAAGCTGATTCCATTGTTGTAGAATATGATGATTTTGTGAAGGTATGAAACTATTCTTAGCTGATTAAGGGACTTTGGTGTGAAAACATGTATGAGAATTTGGATTTTGAATCACAAGTAAATAGCAAAAAGCTAGTAAAGAAATAGATGTGGTTAAAGTAGTATAAGGTGCAATTCCATGGTTATCAGCTAAAATTTCTTTCACTGTGATGAAATATGTTAATACTTCTTTTGATAGAGAGTTGGGCTGGAGCTGCTGGGCTTCTTGCAAGATGAAGGTAATCTAGGGGATGTAGGAGCTTGTGTTTTGGAATGTTCTCCGATTCTTAAATGAGCAAAGGGTGTTATGTAATGGTGAAGACAAGTAAATAATTTAGTATGTCGGAGGCTGAAAGGCACTTTGTTCTCCAAGTGGCATAGGAGAACAATAGAATATACCATTGCAATACACCTTTTGCCAACTTAAGCATCGGAGAGCGTCTTGGAGTAAAAGCTCCAATGCCGCCCTAAGTCACCTACGTCTTGCAGGAAGCCTTGCAGCTCCAGTTCAACTCACAAGCCCAACCATTCAACCTTCAATCCAACACTCTACCAAAAGAAGCATAAACAAGTATAATTATAGACTAATCAGTGGATGGCCATATCTAAATGATTCTGCAGACATTTCAATTTGATATTTAAATTATAATAATTCATTACTATCTATGCGCAATTATCTCGTATAGGCACTTGTCTTTTTGTGTTTTATGGCTAAGCATCTAACCCCTGAACGAATGGTTAATGTGTAGGTATTGAGAGAGCTTTCACCATCCCTTTCCATGGCAGAGCTTAAGAAGTACGAAATGCTTCGAGATCAGTTTGAAGGGTCTTCAAGCTGAATGAGAAAGGTGAATTGGCAAATTACATGCTACAAAAATACAATAAAATATGTCAAAAGCAAAAGATTCCTTTTACCATTTATTTTATGGATAGAACTGTAAAATTTTGTGCCTTTGTGTAATAAATATTAAAATATAATGTCTTATTCTTCAACATATTGAGTATTGGTTTTGAAAACCTGTCATCCAATGATTAGTAGATCTAATTTTCCTAGAGACGGAATCATTTTCTAGTTACCCGTATCTGATTTTTAAGTTGTCCCTTCAAAGTAATGTTTTGGCCTTCCTCTCCTGCTTTATGTTTTTTTTTTCTTATTCCTAAAAGTAATCTGTATAACCATGGGTAAATTTACTTCATTAAAACCACCAAATTTGTATAATAACAAATTTAGCCTTTAATTTCTATATATTATATCAATGTAGTCATTTAAAAAAATTGACTTTTAAAATTTATAAATGATTTTAGTTTGATCTTAGATCTTAAAATTTTAAAGAAATATATATAATAGCAAGTTTAAAATATATTAATATGAAATAGATATGATTATATTAATATTAAATAAAAATTCCCCCTCCCCTCACTCCCACCACCATGGAAGGGACGATGATTTTTTATTTGTATTAGGCGAGACTAATAACCATTGCTTGATGGCTACAATTTTCTTTCAATGAGCCAATCTATAACCTCACAGTGGCGAAAACTAGAGGTGTACATCCAAATCGAGTTAAAGAAGGGATGTTAAACGGTCAAGGGGGATTACGAGCTGGCACTTATTTGGAAGGGACTGTGGTGGGGTTGGGGGGGGGGGGGGAGAGAAGAGGAGAAATTTTTATTTTATTTAATATTAATATATTTTTAAATTTATTATTATATAATTTTTTGAATATTTATGTATTTTTATATATTGATTTGAATCTTTAAGAATTAGGATCAAATTGAAATCATTTGTAAATTTTGAAGGTTGATTTTTTAAAATTATGACTAAATTGATATAGTATGTAAAAGTAGAGGGTTAAATTTGTTATAATACAAATTTTTTAACTATCATGTCAGCTTATCATTTGTGATTTTAACGGGAGTAGTCAAAATGATTGAACTATGTAACAAGGGTGCTTATATTGTAAACTTTTTTTTTATTTTGAGTGCCTAAATTGATTTTTTTTTTTAAGTTAAGTGACTATCTTTGTAGTTTATCTATATAACTATACATTCCCAATGGTGTTTCTTTTGCGACTTAAATCACGATTTGGTCCGTACATTATACTCATTTTTCCATTTTGGTCCCAATTTGTTACCTAAAGTATGCCACCATTATTTTTCTTCATCCATTTTTTGATAGACATAAAAAAAAATTTCTTATAGCCAATCAAAAAGCACCATGAGACATCTTTATGTAAAATAAATATTTTCTTTTATTAAATTTATATAAACATTAAAAATATAAAAATCAAAATAAATATATAAAAATTCAAATATATATAATCTATAAAATAATAATTATAAAAAATATAAAAATAAAATTTACAAAAAAATATGATAAATGAAAAGAAATTAGCTGAAAAATTGTAAGAATTATAAAAAAAATTTCAAAAAAAGTTTAAAAATGATTTTATATAAAATTATAAAATATATAATTCTAAATTCTAAAAAGGTTTTTAAATTTCAAGCTTTTATACAATTACTTGAAATTTAATTACTTTTTTTAAAAATTTTATAACAATTTTCAATTTTTATATGTTATTTTTCATTTTTAAATTTAAAATTATATATTTTAAATTTTACAACAAATATTTTTAAAATTTTAAAAATCTTTTATATATTATATATATGATTTTTTTTAAAATTTTTAATCAATATAATATATATAATATTAAAAAAATATGTGGCATGTTCTAATAACGTCATGTGGATGATCAATGCAGTCAATTATCGGTCAATGTCGATCAAAGTCAAAAGTGTTTTTAATATTTAAATATTTAATATTATAACTTTATATTTTTTAATTTAAATTTAATGTTTTTATTTAAATAAACTTAATTGTCATGTGGTATTTTATTTCATTTGCCAAACATGCCACGTGGCGCGTTTAAATACCAAAATGGAAAATTAGGTATAGTTTAAGGGCTAAATCATGAAAGCCTTCCTTTATTGACTTATGCTTTTTTTTTTTAAGTAAAATTGTTAAATTTTAGTTTTGATTCATTTACTATACTTAAATTTAAGAATTAATTTTTATGCTTTAATTTTTAATATAATTTATATATTTTATAATGTTATTAGTTAGTCAAAATAGCTTTAACTATTGAAATAATTAAAGGACTAATGGCAATATAATATTAGATAGATTATATCAAATCAAATCAAAATATACAGATTAAACCATAAATTTAGACATAATAGAGTCATTGATAAAGAATATCATAATAGTCTATCTATACCAATGTTATTTGAACCAAACTGGATCGGTCGTTCAGATCAGTTAAATTGGGAACTGGTAGAGGAATTGGTCTAGAAAGTGATTTTGAACCAATTAGATCTGGAATTGATACGAATCGATTAAACCGGCTAAAATATCAGTTAAACCTATTGAATCGTTTAAAAATTGATTGACTCGACGTTTGAACTGGTTGAACCGAAATTTTAATTTTTAATAATTTTTTTAATCGGATTAATTAAACTGATCAAACCAATAAAACTAAAAAACTAATGACTTGACCAATTCATCCACTAATCTGATATAGAAAACATTGATGTATTCTTAACAATCATTCCTTGTAGTCATTGCACTTGTATATGGAAAATTTCATAGCTTAGGACAAATGTATATGTGGAGATACTTATAAGATTAAAAGAAGTCATACAACTTTCCAACGACTTAAAATGCTGACTCTATCTTAATCCTACAAAATAACTCAAATCTCATTCTCCTCAACATTTTCTCAAATAAAGCCACCTTGACTCCATCCCAAATATTTTGGTTAAAATGGAATTTAGTTTTTGTTTTTATCGGGTTTTAGTCTATTTTTAAATTAGGTAATCTAAACTCAATGTCACTAAACTATAAATAAATTTATGTTTTGGTCACTCAATTTTAAAAAGTTGATCATTGAATTATTTGAAAGTTCTCATTTAAGTCACTAAACTATTAAAATCGTTGTTGTATGAACTTCTTTGTTTGCACCACTTACATCAATCAAAGCTTTCTTTTCTATTCACTTTTACAATTTTTTTTCATGAAACAAAGTTTTTGAACATTACAAATTTGTAAATCAAAATCCAAACAAATTTCTTATCTAATCTCTAACATTGACCATCAGATCAACTTGGATATAAGGTATGCCCTTTCACTTGTTGATGGTATTGATTCATTGTATTGATTATCAAATTATCACTTGGAACTCGCTACTCGCTATTTGGGTTTTTTTTTTAAATAAAAACATTTAAAAACATTTATATGTATTTTAATTTTAACAAATATTTATTTGAGAATTAAATATTTATTTGAGTGTTAGTTTTTTTTATAAAAAGAACTATACTCAGAGTTAGTTTAGTATGGCTTCTTAGAAGAAATTTATACCAAAAAATACTTTTGAGCAAATGTTAAAATTTTGTACTTTTGCTTTTGATAAAAAAAAATGTTTTTGCAAAGTATTTTTTTTTCTAAAAAGCACTTTTAAAAAGTTGAAAAGGTATATTGTTTAGCAATATTTTTATATAAAATGATAGTTGGCAGAATCATGTTGGCCATCAAAATTTTTAATATATATTAGGAAAATGGACTAAAAACTACCTTTGAGTATCAAATTGGATAAAAGAAGTTCAAGTATTAAAGTGAGAAAATAGATATACTTCAGGGGCTACATCATAAATTAAGCCAAAAAGAATCGGTTAACATTTGTTTATTTTTCGGACACAACGCCGTAATGAAAACGGAAAACATAGAGGGACCAAAAGGTAAAAAAGGAAAAGAAGAAGTCCAAAATTTAATAACGCTCAGATAGAAAGAAAAATTAAAATAATTTCAGTCCTTTCCTACCCTTCCCCGGTTAAATCACGTGGGCTTTAAAAAAAAAAAAAACAAACAAAAGAAAACAAATAAATAATAAAAAATAAGAATAACCGGGGCTGCTCTGTACACCAAAACCACACAGAGAGTTCGTCTCTTTCTATTACCTTGCTAATTGATTCAAGTTAAACAAATCGCACCCAAAAAAAAAAAAGCCCTTAAAAACAGTAAAATTTTGAGAGATCCTTGTTTTAAAATCGATTTATTTGATTTCGAATTTGAACCATTTAAAAATGTTGGTTTGTTGTTTGGCTTCCTGATCGAGTTTCAGGTCTTGATTGAAATCAGGGTAAAAATCCGCTTTTTTCTTTGGTGGGTTTTAGCGGTTGTAGAAAAGGATTAGTATAAGAAACCTGTGGGCTTGGAATTATAGAAAATTAAGTTCGAGAACTTGATATTTGGGCGAGGTTTTCTTTTTTTGAGTTTTTTTTTTTTGAATGATTTCGTTGGGGAGTAACGATGCGAGGAAAGGGCTAAAGTTTGCTGGAAGAGAAATGGAAGAGACTGAGCTTGAAGAAGGAGAGGCTTGCTCTTATAGTAACAATAACGATGATTATGATGCCACCACAGACACCGAAAATGATCTATCTTCTCTCTCCTACATAGTAAGAAAATTTGTCTCTTATTTTCTTTGCTTTCATTTTTTAATTAATTTTTAATCATATTGTGTCGACTTTAGTTTTTTTTGATTGGGTTTTAGATCTAAAGTTAAGATTTTTGCTGATCAATTGAAATTCTCTAACTGCAATTTTAAATGTATTTTACTTCTGTTGCTTCTAGAAATATTACATATGGATTCATATTTCAGTTTTTATTCTAATTTTACTAGTTATTTTGGTTCATGTGGAGGAATCTTGAGAATTTAGTTTTTAGGAGGTTTAATTAACTTAAGTGAATTGTTTTCTGTCTAGCGATGAAGCCATTTTGTGTATGGGTGTCTTAATGGTTGTAGTGTGTGTCTGTGTGTGCGCGCTTTCTTTTTTCAGTTGTCTGAAATTTGTTGGACATCTGGTTACTTGCGAAGGCATTGTTAATGAATTTTTGTTCTTAGTTAGGTTAGTGAAAACATTATGGTAGTCTTAACTGTAACTCTGGGGATTTCATAGGTATTAGGAGAGTAAGATTCAAGCACATTGGGTAGCTTCCATGGTTGCTGTGTGTTATTGCTGTTTCTACAGGATTAGTTACTAACTGTTCGTGGACTACTATATGTATGCTGATCTTTCTCAATGTCTTATTTCTGGTCTGGTGCTTGTTCTTAGTCTCTTTCCATTTTTTCATTACCCCTTAGTGATATATGACTTCATGTATTTGAAGGATGAGAAAATTCAACATGTTCTTGGACATTTTCAGAAAGATTTTGAAGGTGGAGTTTCTGCAGAGAATCTGGGTAAGTAGAATCGCGGTTCATATGAGGTGAAGAGTCACCATAAATTGGTGTTCATAATTTCAAATTAATGATTTTGTGATTTTTTCGATCGCCGTAGGTGCAAAGTTTGGTGGATATGGGTCATTCTTACCTACTTATACACGTTCTCTGGGTTGGCCTCATCCGAATGGTTCTCCAAAAGTTCAGAGCTGGCATGTACCGAGATCGCCCCCAAAAATGCCATTGGAGGTTGTTTTTTCTCAATTTGTCTCATTTTCCTTGGAAATAGAATTTATTTCATACAAAGAAGGAATCTTTCACAGGATCTTGGTTTATTTGAGAAGTCCAAGTTAAACCGGCTGCTTACTTTGTTTTGTCATGTAGGATGGCCGACATAACTCAGTATGTTCATCAAGTGGTTCTCAGTCTCTGAGGCCTGGACTGCCTTCGAATTTTGAAACCCTTCGTAAGACATCAACTGCGAATGATTCAATTAAACAAGAGGTCAACTTAACATCTGCTCATGTTGATGAGCTTGCCTCTAGGTGTGAATTTGCAAGCAAGAAAGCTGCCAGTCTGTCTGACCCGAAAACATTGAAGGTGAGAATCAAAATGGGTTCAGGTGACTTGTCAACACAGAAGAATGCTGCAATCTACAGTGGTCTTGGCCTTGATGTCTCACCATCTTCGTCCTTAGATCAGAGCCCTTCAGAAAGTGAAGGGATGTATCAGGAGTCTCAAGAGCCATTATCTGAATCTCCAACCAGCATTCTTCGGGTAAATCCTCCATTGTTTGTTAATCTTCTTATAAATATATTCTTACATCTAATGTACAAGTCCGGAACTGATCAGATTTTCTCCCTGGATTTTTTGAGTAGCTTATGACTTCCTTCCCTGTAGAGGAGGCGCTACTATCTCCTCTTCCCGATCATCTACTTAACTTGATTGTAAAGGAAAAAAAATTGAAAGAGAATAGATCTGATTCTAGAAAGCGTGATGGAATGCTATCAAGACATAAGAAAGCAAAGTCAATGGAGAAAAAGAATTCTCCTGCTGAAAGAACGAGTGGCATTAAAAGGGAAATAATGAACGGCTGTGGTCTTATGCCAAAAAAGGAAGCAGATATTGACTTATTGGCTTGTGAGGAGCTTGTTTCTAAAACATTGAAGCTTCCTCTTTTATCTAATTCATATTCTGCCTCTGACAAGGTAAAAAATAAGGGTACAACACGAAACAAAGGTGTCCATGATGTAGCCATGGAGGAGTCAGTGGAGCCATTACTTGCCCAAGAGATAGGCTGGGAGAATCTAAGTGCTAGTTCAGCTCAAAAGGTTTTGGAGGAACAAAAGACAAGTGTTCTGGATGTCATTTCTGGCAATGCTAGAAAAGATGGGTATAATAAAGCTGACAAAACTTATGATTCTGTCAAAGCCAATTCTAATACTCTAAAAGGTTGCAAAGCTCTAAAAAATGAATCAGTAGATCCTTCCAAGAAGATCGGCCAGAGAGCTACATTAGATGAGCAAGACAATATGAAGCTGCCTTATGCAGAGGAGTGTATGTCTTCTGGTGGAAAAAGAAAATCAAAAGACAGTCAGCGTCGTGGTAGTCTAGCTGCAGAGGTACCTAAAGAGAGCTTAAGGGTCAGTTCTTCTTTGATGCCGAGAAATAAGCAAACTGCACATGCAAATAGTTATGCAAACAAAAGGGAATCAGGAGATAAAAAATTAGAAAGGCCATTTCGAAAGGCCGAAGATAGGTACAAAGACTTTTTCGGAGATACTGGAGAATCAGAACAGGAAGAGAACCAAGCAAGTTCATTGGAAATCTGTTCTAAAGATCAGCTGAAGGAAGCTGATAATATTGAAAAAAGTACATCATCCATTAATAGTGCACATAGTGAAAGATTAAGTGGCAAGAAAACTGAGGATTTATTGGCAACCGAATCATACCCAAGAGCAACTGTGGATGGTGCTTCTAACTCTACCAATGTGAATGTTGCTGGAACTTCCCATGCAACTGCTGCTTCTGTAATGATAAGAGAAAATTGGGTTTGTTGTGATAAGTGTCAGAAGTGGCGTCTTCTTCCAGTAAGCATAAATCCTGCTGACTTACCTGAGAAGTGGCTATGCAGCATGCTTAACTGGCTGTAAGTTCTTCACCGTCACCCCTTCTTATTTTCTGTGAACGTGCTTTAATGGCTCAGCTTCTAAATTTTTTCTTATTTATATATTCAAACTTTTGTTGGACTGAACAATCATCTGAAATCCTCAGGGAAGTGAAGATTGGATAAATAATTTGGAAAACAGAAATAAAAGATAAGCGAAGCTTCAGACATAGGGTTCATCGATTGACCCTAGGAAAGAAAAACCTAAGCATTCTAAGTAGAGCTAGACCTCCTATTCTAAGTAGAAAACTTAAGAGAAAATACTTGAAACTCTACTAATAAACTTGATTTAAAAACAAAATCTAATAGGATAAAGAAAATTACAGTAAGGTACTGTAAAATACTAAATGTAACCATTAATAAAAATTTAAGTATTCTAATTCCACAAATCGGTTATTTGTGTTCTGTGTTGCCTCATTGTTGATAGTTAAACTTTGTGACAGATTGTGGAAAGATATCTCTTCTCCCTTCTTCAAATCTCTAACATCATTCTGGTAAATGTTTAGGCCGGCAATGAATCACTGCAGCATTGACGAGGAGGAAACTACAAAAGCTGTTCTCGCATTATATCATGTTCCTACTGTAGAGAATCAAACTAATCTTCAAAGTAACCTTGGCAGTATTATGTCTAGATTACCCTCAGCTGATGCCTTGAGACTTGACCAAAACCAAGGAAGTTTTGGTTCACATGCCATGCTCACTGCTGCTAGGAAGAAACATGGTTTAAAAGAAATATCAAATGCCATGGATAAAGATGGGCCAAATCCTATGAAGAAGATGCACTCATCGGTCCGGTCTAGAAATCTAACTGATGTGACTCGATCCTCTGTGTCAGAGGAACCTGGTTTACATCATCTAAGCAAAAGTGATTTGCCTGTCAAGAAACACAAAAATAAGCGGAAAGATAAGCATAAATTGTCGGAACACGGTTCTGTTGGAGGTATTCTTTTTAAACTGATATATATTGTTGTGAAGACTTTTTTTTTTTTTTTTAAACTATGTAATGTACTGCTTCTATAAAACATGCTAACAGGTGATGCCAAAACTTCAAAGATGAAAAGCAAAAGGACTGCTGATCAAGATTCCTTAAGGTCCTCCAAGAAAATTAAGGGTGATAGTTTACATCTTGCTGATGAAGATTGCATGTTTGAGCATGGTGGTATGGGGGGGCCTAGCACAAATAATGGTTTGCCAACTACATTAGGAAAGGATCAGCCTAAGCACAGTGAACGTTCTTATAAGGTTTTGAAGTCAGATAAGGAGAGGCAACAGATATCTGGCAAGAGATCAAAGGACAAAGTTCATCCTTCCCTAACTGATGGATCTCTGGATCTGGTGAATTGTAATGGTGGGGAAGTTTCAAGAAAGAGGAAAGTTGATGAATGTATTGACGGTCAATTATATACGGGTTTCCTCCAAGGTGTTGGCAATCACTTCCAGGATAGCAGAGTGTTTACAAAGGAAGATGTCAGCGAGAATGAGTACAGGAGAGAAAAGAAGGCCAGAGTATCTAAGTCAGGAGGAAAGGATTCCTCTGCAGGTAAAAGCAGTGGTAAACTGGAGAAAAAAAGTAGACATACAAAGGACCACCAAACGGGGCAACATCTAGGCAGCTCTCTGCCCCAACGGAGTTTAGATGTTCCAGATTCATTGAAAAGAGATTTTGGAGCTGCTCAACTTTCTTTAGCAGCTACTTCTAGCTCATCGAAGGTTTCTGGTTCACATAAATCAAAAGCTGGTACACATAAATCAAAACATTGCTTCAATGAAACAAAAGGCTCATCTGTAGAATCAGTTTCTTCATCTCCTATGAGAGTTGCCAATCCCGATAAACTTCCATCGACAAGGAGGAATGTTGCAGGTAGTCCAAGAAGAAGCTCAGATGGTGAAGATGATGGTAGGAGTGACAGATCAGGGACAGTATGGAGGGAAAAAACTTCCTGTGCACCTCAACATGGGTCCCTTGAGTCATCTATACATGATATTCAGGATAAGGATCATGGTCAATTAGATGGTAGCAAAGCGAAGGCGCTAATTGAATCCTCCCCTGAAGTCAGAAAAGGCCATTTTATGAATGGTGGTGTTGATTATTTAGGCCAAGAGTCTCAATATGCTGGTAAATCAACAATAATGGATGAATACGATTATGAGAAAAAGCAGAATGACAACAGTGGCAATGCCAATGTCTCTCATCCAAGAAAGTCTGGTAAGGGGTCCTCACGGTCGAAGGACAGGACGCGCAATCTTAAATCTGATTTTGTTGATGAACAGCAAGATTATGCACCTTCATATGAGGTAAAACCTAGGGTTGGTAGAAACAAATTTCAGGGGAGGCCTGGAATGAAGTCTGATGAAAGTGAGAATAGATTTTCTGATAACAAAGAATCATTGGGAAAATTTTCGGGTGAGACTGGTAAAAGAGAGAGTCAATCAAATGGTGGTCAGTCATGTGCTAAAGCAGATGCTAATGGAGGTCAAGATGTAATCTCTACTGTGTCTGTAAAGCAGAATTTTGTGCAGGATGGCAGCAGTGGAAAATATACAAAGATGTTCCACTCTGAAAAGTCTGACCATGCAGAAATTGCTTCTGAGAGAGGGAACTCATTACCATCACTACGCTCGGGAGGTACTCAGAATGAGATGCTGACTGGTTGCCCCCGCCCAGTTTCTGGGTCCCAAACTGGAAAGAGAGCTGATGAATCTCAAGGTGATGATGCATTGAAAGTACAAAAACAAATAAAAAAGTCTGACCAGCAAAATGGGATTCAGCACAGTAGTTCAAGACATACATCTGGTGGACGTAGGATCAGAGATGTTGATGCCCCGAGCCCAATGAGAAAGGATTTTTCAAGTCAGGCTGCTACCAATGCTTTGAAGGAGGCTAAAGACTTAAAGCATCTGGCTGATCGTTTCAAGGTTTTGCCATACTGTTTTCTTGTAACTTGTTGCGTTATTGTCCTAGCCTCTAGCTAGCTTTCTTTAATAATAAAATTTCTCTCAGAACTCTGGATCAAATGTGGAGAGCACAGCACTTTACTTCCAGGCAGCACTGAAGTTTCTTCATAGTGCTTCTCTACTAGAATCTTGCAACAGTGATAGTGCCAAACATGGAGAGATGATTCAGTCTATGCAAATTTATAGTAGCACAGCAAAACTATGCGAGTAAGTTAAATATTATGCGTTCCAGTTGGTGTTCTCTTCGGTTATTTCATATTGTTTTGGGATGATTTCATTTTCTAGTTTTTGGTTTTATTTTTGTTTCTTTACCAATTATTATTCAGGTTTTGTGCCCATGAGTATGAGAGATTAAAGGACATGGCTGCTGCTTCTTTGGCTTACAAGTGTATGGAAGTGGCTTATATGAGAGTCATCTATTCCTCTCACGCCAATGCAAATAGAGATCGACATGAGTTGCAGGCAGCTTTACAAATGGTTCCTCCTGGTAATTCAAAGAACCCAATGATTGTACTGGTTGAGTCCTTCCTGCTAGTCTGTGTAGCTTGTAAAATTGCTAAATGTTGCTTACCAGTCTTCTGCACTTACATGGTAATTGGGGAGCGCCAGCCTCTGAAATTTACTCTGGAATGTTGGTGCTTCATTTTTGAAAAGACCTCTACATATGATGTTGGCATCTTAGAAGAAGAGCTGAAATTGATTGCACTGCATGAATGATTAGGTTACTTGCTTACAGTGTGCTTCTCCTTTTGTTTACATGCCGTGGTTTTGTTCTTTGGTATCTTCAAATCTGAGAATATCAGACAAATGTCATTCTGATTAATTTTGTCTTGTTTTTGTTCATACATGCATATCTGTTGTTCTATTTTAGGTGGAGGACTTGAGTTTGTAAATCATCAGTGTTCTAGTTCTTTTTGACATGTAAGATGAACTACCTTTTACAAAAGGGTGTTGGACCTATTTAGGACTGGCCTTGTTGGTATGCA
This sequence comes from Gossypium australe, assembly GCA_005393395.2. Lineage (NCBI taxonomy): Eukaryota > Viridiplantae > Streptophyta > Magnoliopsida > Malvales > Malvaceae > Gossypium > Gossypium australe. The sequence continues at coordinate 122,597,152 of CM016621.1, read as the reverse complement.
TGCATACAAATAGATATTTTCAAGTAAGCCAACTCATCTGGTTCTCAGTTTCCCCAGCCCCTTAATCACCCTTTTATTTTTCCACATGTTCCTTGATGGGCATTAAATTTCTTTATAAATACTAATACTGCATTGATTGAAACAAACTGATGAAGTTAATTTTAACTTCTTTTCTTATTATTGATTCTTGTTTTCATGTCAGGTGAGTCTCCCTCTTCTTCTGCCTCTGATGTTGATAATTTAAACCATCCAACAGCAGCAGACAAGGTTGCTTTTCCAAAAGGTGTTAACTCTCCCCAGGTTGTTGGAAATCATGTTATTTCTGCTCGAAACCGTCCTAATTTTGTGCGGTTGCTCAATTTTGTAAGTGTACATTTTCCTGTATATAATTGGAAAGTGTAATTTTTTGCTTTTTTGATATGATACGAGAGTGAAAGCATGATTGAACATCCCCCCCCCCCCCCCCCCCCCAACACACAGAAAAAAAAAAAAAACCCCAATATAACATGCACAAACTTGTTTCCCCCCAAAAGGTTTTTCTTTTGGTCTAATGCACTGAATGTCCTTTTGCTTTCTCACAAACTTTTCTCCCTCCTATACCTTGACCGAAAGCCTTCTGGTTTCTGCATGTTGAAGTTGCACGTCTGCCTAGTTAGCCTTTCAAGAACAAAGGCTTTTGTAGACTTACCCTTGAACAGTTTCTATTATCTCTCTCTTATTGGCATGGGTCATGTCATTTTGTGCTTTATGACTTGTATATCTTATTTAAGCTTATGGTCTTAACTAAAACCAAAACGGATGATTTGCAGGCGCAAGATATAAATCATGCAATGGAAGCTTCAAGGAAATCCCGAACTACTTTTTTGGCTGCCAGTTCAAATTCAAAAGGGGCTGAATGTGGGAAGTCTATATCTTCTGTGAAGAAGGCTCTTGATTTTAACTTCCTAGACGTAGAGGGAGTGCTTCATTTGGTACGTGTGGCAATGGAAGCCATTAGCCATTAAGGAAAAGGGAAAAAAAAAAAGAAAAGAAAATCCGGTTGGTAAGGATGGTTTTATACTAGGAGGAAATCTCATTATGATGCTTTATCATTTGGTATGATCTCATAGAGGAGAAAAAGATGGGATGGCCAGCTCTTCCAGCTGTAATCCTTAAAACTTTTATTCAAAAACTGGCTTAAGTTCCTGCTTTATGACACATACTTGCATATGTGCAATAAAACATGAATCTGGGTTTTTCAATGTATATATGAGCTTCAACTGCTTCCTGACATGGAACAAGGCTGTTAATTTCCTTCTCAAGATGGTATTTAGGACATGGGATTTGTAACAAATATATACAAAACTGTTGTATAACTTGGTGATTATGCTACAAAAGAACCGTTGCGGAAACACTTTTGTATAAAGATGGGAGAACCCAGCTATAGATTGAGGCGGATTGTTAGAATTCCAATAGTAGAGTGTGTGATTGTTTCAGCATCATGCTCCCCATTGGCGGTCTTAGTTAAATAGTTACTTTGTTGATACTACATTTAAGAGACCTCTGTAGGAAAATACTGGGAATACAGCAGCATGTGCTTGCTCCTTTGACATAAGGCCTACGATTTTCTCAGTTAAAGCACTATGGAGGAGATCAATGTGTTTGGCAGTCTCAGGTGTGCTACTCTTAGACTCCTGCTTTGAAAAGTAAAAATTGCCATATTAAGTCAATATTCTTTCACCTTCCCTTGTCCTTGTCCTTTTCTGTTTCTAATTTTGTAATTTGTTTTCACAGTTTCACCTTTGTTATTTGAATTTGTGCAGGTCAGCTGCTATAGTACGTGTTATTGTATATGTTTATGTATTAATGATTAGTCAAGATGAGTTGGAAGAGTATATGAGAACAATATTTGGTGCAAAATTACGGTGGTAGAGATTCAAACAAGGTTGCAAAAATTCTTCATTTTCTTTTTTTCCCTTCAAAGGTTGGTGTACTGGTTTATTTGATTGCTTTAGTATTCTGCTCTGGCATACTCTTGCTTCTAACCATTCTTAATTTTGTGGCAGTAAATATTTTTTGTACCATAAACATATCTTTGTATGGTTCTCAATTTGGAATGTGGCAAATGCTCTTGTTTGTGGGAGAGATCTATCATCTTCAAGTCGGCTATCTGGATGCTGATGGGTAATAACTCTTTAACCATTATTGTTCTTTTACTGAATGTCAATTCTCTTATATAACATCCTGAGGTACTTAGTTAGTACATTCTTTTTTTTGAAGAAATTGAAGTGTTCTTAGGGAATTAGTTAGTAAAATTCTACAAATTTAAGAGGCATGAGACATGTTTCCAATTTGCATATATTTACTTGGAAGTTGAGCCTTTTAAAATGTGGCACCATGTGGTTGACACATTTGTCATACATTATCAAGCAAATTTTGGACTTCTCATTGACCTATCTCCTTGCTCAATTTTCCAGTTCATGTTTGTGCATTTTCTACTGCTTTGATTTTAGTTGTTAGGCTGTTAGGCACTTTGATTAGTGGTAATTAGATGATGGTTTTTAAATTTCAGGTCGAATAATTTGAGCGGTTGTTTGAACAGCGGAGCTGGCTATGGATGGGCTGTGATGGTAAAGTCGCTCCTTGACTTTTCATTACTGTTTCACCTCTAATATAATCTCACTGCCATTTTATACAGTGAAATTTTGACCTTTTTCTGTTCTTTTCTTTTGGGGTCTCATAGCTACTCTTCAAATCTGTGTACATGGAAATAAACAATTATTTGTACCAAAAAGAAATAAGCAACTATATAAATCTTCATCAATAAAATTGAAGCCGCATTCTGTTATTTGTCATACTAATTTTTCCCTTTCCAGATATAAATTCCTTTTTTCCACTCTATTCTGTATGGTAATGATTCTTTTATTTTAAGTCCATTTTCCTTAAAATGAACATTAATAATAAAAGAAAAAGACGAATTTTCATCCTATTTTAAAATCACCACAGAAAAAAAAGAGTCAAGACTTCCTTAAAAGGAGCAATCTTGTTCAACAATACTTTCCAATTTGGAAAAGTGAAATTAAGAAATGGCAGCAAAGCCAAAGTAATTTCCATTTTTTGTTAAAAGGGAAGATGGGTAAACTTTTGATGCAGCTTCTAATGATACGAGAGAAAATGAACTGTCAGCGACGAAGGATTGAAATGGGATAAATATGATGTGGTATAATACCTCTCTACGGTCTTCGACTCATAACAAGTAAGATCTGTCCAAGTTATTCAATAATAAATCCCAAAACTCTCTATGAATATTGATTTTTTTTTATGTTATTGGACTGAAAGTAGGTTGAGCTTATAAACTGGACCCGAATCATCAAGAGCTTTGTACAGAAAGTGAGCTATAGGTTTTGATGCTTTTGATAGAGAGGAGTTTAAAGAAATGGAGGAAAGGAAGGAGATTTTAGTAGGGTGGAGGATGAGCAAGATGGAGGAGATACTTGGCTTTATACCTGATTTAGGTTTATTTGGAGCTGTCTTTAGGTCGGGTGTGAAGGAATTGACTAGTTCTTAACTTGATAAATCTGTTGGGGGCAAGAAGCTATATGCTTTGGGTTGGTTTGTTGCCGGCCGTCATTTACATTGATACTCTAACCCTTATGTGTCATGTGATCGTGGGGACTTTTGACCTAATTATGTGAGTTGTATAACAAATTTCATCTCAACTTTGTGTTCAACTTTCAACAACAGACTCATACTATTTATTATCATATTTCAACAATACTTTTTTTATTATAAAAAAATATATGATAAATCAACACGAATCTAACTATTTCGTTCATCCTTCTTCGAGTCATTATTCCTTCCATCCATTTTTTTCTTATTTCCAATCTCAAGTCGAAAGGAAAAGAAATATTTGTTATTTGTCATCTTACCATCATGTGTAAGTTGCATGTATGCCATCATCAAAAACATATATTTCTCTACTATAATTTCTTGATATTTGATTTCAATTTTGAGTTGCAGTGATTTACATCTCGGAATCCTCTGGTAATCATCTCCTTGGATGTGATTAGCATATACCCAATGAAAAATAATAATCTGCCATCCCCTGAATTTGAAAATGAGGTCTCAATCATCACAATTAGTAGATTGTCCTTTGGTTACTCCTGCTTTGTTGGGGGAAGAAGTTCATCAAAAAGTTTTTTTTTTTCTCAAATCACAGTTTCTGCAAACATGGTTGTGCAGAATCAGAAGCAACACTCAATATTTGTACAACCAGCCACACATTGAACCTCCAAGTGATGGACATGTATAGGGCTGTGAAACCTACTTGCACTAGGCCACAATGCCAATTGTGTAGCAGAATAGGGCTTGTATATGGTTACTAGGTGCTTCTATTGTTTTAACCCCTCATATAGTAGACCAAATGCCACAGGTTCGGCTTTTTTACCTACATAATACAAAAATAAATACTAAAATGGTATGCCACCCACATTATTTATGGAAATGGTATGTTGTGGGTGATGGAGGGTAGTGAAGAGGTGGCACCACCCTTGTTTTTTCAACCCAATCATTAGCCTACCATTAAAAAAAAAAAAAAAAGTTGAGGGTTTGGGACAGGTGGCACTAGTTTATACGGGCATGAAATACAAATACCCGTATTTTGGGGGGTTTGGGTGGTGCTTGTAACAGCTCGTTTTTAGTGAAATTGGAACAGTAGTTTTGGGACCATAAATCCGAGGTTGGAAGAAAATTTATTTTAATATTATTTTATGGTATACAGTATGATAAAAATATAGTATAAAAATTTTGTTAAGAAATTTTACCTTACATGCCTAACTTGATAAAAATGACTAAATTGCAAAAAGTGTGAATTGAATTCTAGTAGTTAAAAGTATCAAATAGCTATGGAATTTTAAATTGGAGGTCCTTATATGGAAAATGGACCATTTAGAGTAGTTAGTAGATAAGAATGATTATTCATCATTGGAAATTTAAGAAATTATTAAGGTTAATTTTGGAAAGTTGATAAAATAATGATGATAAATGAATTAAATAATTATTATGATCATTCATTCTCATCATCTTTCATAAAAAATATGGAAACTCTAGCCATGGAGGCTTGAGTTCTAGCAAATTTATTTGGCTTAATTAGGTATGTATTTTAGTCTCGTTTTTAATGATTTTTATGTTTTCGATATCGTAATAGCTTAATCTAGCTATCTCGGGGATTAATTTGTAAAAACGTTAAAATAATAGGGTTTTTCTATGGATGAGTATAGTTAAATTTTGAAGTTTTATGATAGAAAATGAAAGGTTGTTGTTAGATAAACAACTTTTGTAAAAAGAATTTTGATGAAATTGTCAATTAGGGACTAAATTGAAAAGATGAAAAAATTTATCGGCTAGGCTTGAATAAGGATTAAATTGTATGAATTTCATTTTTCGAGCCTAGGGACTAATTGTAATTAATTAAAAGTATAGGGGCAAAATAGTAATTTTGCCAAAGATGTGTGTTGGATTAAATTGAATATGAATTATATTAAATTGAGTTAAATCCATTCGCACAGATCCTGATAGACCTAATACAGAGTTAGATTGAGGCAAAGAAAAAGTATCGGATTAGTAGCCTTCGTATCTACATATACTTATCAAGGTAAGTTTGTGTAACTAAATTGTATTTTTAAATTTTTAAATTGAATATTATTGTGTGTGATTTGTACAAATTGCCATGTGTAATTATGATCACATATCCGATAATTATCGAGTCCCGTTTGAACATTAGAAATTCGAAGGATACAAATGACATGTCATTAAGGTTCCCAATACGGTTGTAATCCTGCATGTGTTGCGGATACACCACAGCTCTCTTGAGCTTCCTGATATTTGACTCTCTTGAGCTTAATGATAAATGGCTCGCAAGAGCTTCCCGTTATACAGCTCACATGAGCTTCCTGTTATATGGCTTGGAAGAGTTACATGCTCGTATGAGCATTCCTGAATATGAATTGACGTATTACAGTTTTGTACACTTTGTGTGTACTTTCCGTGTATCCAATGATATTTTAAATAGTTCAACGGGCATAGTTCTGTTACGAGATTATATGAGAATGACATGAACTGTTACTGGAATTTATGTGAAATACATGGAAATGATCTTACATGATATATTGAAACATGAAATGGGATGATACATGTATATGGAACTTGCTTGGTGATTATATTCACCCATGTTTATGGAATATTACATGAGATTCACATGGCTAACATGTTGAGGATATGTGTATAGGCTTTTGGCCAAATTGGTTTGTATATGTTATGAATGCTTACCTTAAATGTGAATAAATGGTAAGTTGAATTCCATATTATACAAACTTACTAAGTTTAAATGCTTACTCTATTTTATCTTCCATGTTTTATAGTAATTCAGAAGCTTGTTTTGGTTGGAAGCTAGTCAGAGCAGATTCACACTATCCAACGGCTCATTCGGTATAAATAGTAAACTAATTCTGGTTATAATGAAATGTATAGGTTAGTTTAGTCAATGTTGCAAGTAGATGTTTTATTGAGACTAGCCATTTGAATGGCTTGTGATGGATATATTTTGATGTGTATATAAGTGGTTTTACCATGTTTGATGTGTGTTTGAAATGATTGAATGATGAAAATCCTATAGGTATATTGATGATTGGTTTAAATTGGTATATATTTTGGTAAAATATGCATATATGTGTATTTGGTCAATTAGGTAAGTTTGGATATTTGGATTTATGTGATGAAATCTCATGTTGAAGATTTGAGTTCGGCTTGTTTTAAGTGTCTTGTTAAGGCTGCTTATTATGCAAAAATGTTGAGTTAGGTTGATGCCAAATTGGGTGAGAAATGTGGCTAGAAAAATGACCTATTTTGTCCACACGGGCAGAGACACGGGCATGTGTCTCAGCTGTGTGTCCCCTGTATCTTTAATTTGTACAAAACAAAATGCTCACACGGTCTAGCACACGGGCGTGTGGCTTGGCCGTATAACCCAAGTCAGAGAGCTCATAAGTTTGGACACGGACTGGGACACGGCCATGTATCCTATTTCGAATATCCACATGGCTAAGACACGGGCGTGTCTCTTGACCGTGTGAGTCACACGGCCTAGCCACATGGGCATGTGTCCCCTGCACCTTTGAAAAATTTTGATGTTTTCTGAAAAAAAATTTGAGTAACCAATTTAGTCCCGACTTATTTCCAATATGTATTTTGAGCCTCGAGGGCTCGTATAAGGGACAATATAATTGATTTTAATTGGTTTTTGATATGTATGCTAGATGATATGAAATGTCTGTTAATTAATCTGTAAATTCTGATAATGCTCCGTAACCCTGTTCCGGCAGTGGATACGGGTTAGGGGTGTTACATTTATTAGTATTAGAATTACGGTTTAGTCGATTCTCGGACTAACGTAGCATATATGAGTCTAGCTATACATGCCATTATATAACCTGTGATAATGTGATATCTCCTGACCGTTTTAAAACATGTTTTCATATAGCAATGTCATCCAACCGAGCTGATTCCGAAGAAGTAGAAAGTAATGCTCAAGCCTATGTGCAAAGAGTAGCTTCGAGTAGTAAGAGGCCCGTATTTGAGGGCCGAGAAGTAGAGGCTAAAGAAGCCTTCTTCCAAATGATGAATGAATGATTTTCTGAATTTGTACAAACGAGCCCGACTGAGCAACAACCTCCACTCCCTCCTGTTTCTCAACCGGTTCCCGATATTCCTCAAAGTAAAGAACTTATTAGAACTGGTAAGCCTCTTGTTGATAAAATCCATAAATACAGTGCTGAAGAATTCTGAGCTACAGCTGAAGATGATCCTGAAAGAGCTGAGTTCTGATTACAAAATACTATCAGAGTTCTTGATGAATTATCTTGTTCCCCGACTGAATGTCTTAAATGTGCAGTATTTCTGTTAAAAGATTCAGCTTATCAATGGTGGAATACATTAATTTCTGTTGTTCCGAAAGAAAGGGTTACTTGGGAATTTTTCCAAACTAAGTTCCAAAAGAAATACATCAGCCATATGTTTCTTGACCAGAAATGTAAAGAATTCTTGGAGCTTAAACAGGGTCATATGACAATGTCTGAATATAAACAAGAATATGTCCGATTGAGCAAATATGCTAGAGAATGTATTCCGACTGAAACTGCAATGTATAAGCGGTTTGAAGACGACTTAAACGAATATATAAAATTATTAGTCGGGATTCTTGAGTTGAAAGAATTTGTTGTACTGATTGATTGGGCATATAAAGCTAAAGAACTGAGCAAAGAGAAAAGACAGGCTAAAATTGAAGCCAGAACTTCAAGTAAAAGATTGACAGGAAAGCCATACCAGTCAGCATCAAAGAAATCAAAGAAATATCATGACCGTTCTACTACTTCTGCAGGATACTCCGGTAGAGACAGAGGTATTCGACGCTCCAGTCTTAGATCTCAAGCTACATCTGTAGCAAGTTTGGGTAGTGTTAGAAACACCAAACCTAAGTGCAAGCAATGTAACACGCTACATTTTGGTGAATGTCGAATGAAAAGTGGAGCTTGTTTTAGATGTGGTTCTTTTGACCACTATCTTAGAGATTGCCCGGAGAAACCTGAAAAAGATAATATTCAAACTTTGAGGCCGAGCAACACAGCTACAAGAGGTAAACCACCTCGTAATCCTGGAAATACGAGTGGTAGCTGTGGTGTGACAAAAGACTCCACTGTAAGATCCAAAGCAGGAGCACCAGCTAGGACTTATGCTATTCGTGCACGTGAAGAAGCTTCTACACTAGATGTTATTACTAGTACTTTCTCTTTTATTGATACTGATGTAATTGCTTTAATTGATCCCGGTTCAACTCATTCATATATTTGCACGAATTTAGTGTTTAGTAAAAATTTACCTGTCGAGTCCACTGAATTCGTGGTTAAAGTATCAAACGCTTTAGGCCAATATGTGATGGTTGATAAAATTTGCAAGAATTTTTCGTTAATGATACGGGGTTATTATTTCCCGACTGATTTGATGTTATTATCGTTCGATGAATTTGATGTGAAATTGGGTATGCATTGGCTAACTTTGCATGATGCCGTGGTAAATTGCAAACAAAAGTATATTGTATTGAAATGTCAAAATGGTGAAATGCTCTGTTTTGAATAAGATAAATTGGACGAGTTGTCTAATGTGATATCAACTATGTCAGCACAGAGATATGTGAGAAAAGGTTGTAATGTTTATCTTGCTTATGTGTTGGATACAAAAGTGTCTGAGTCGAAGCTTAAATTAGTGCCAGTGGTTTGTGAGTATCTTGATGTGTTTCCTGAGGAATTACCTATTTTACTATCGGTCAGAGAAGTTGAATTTGCTATAGATCTTGCACCATGGACAATACCGATATCAATAGCACATTATAGAATGGCTCCTACAGAGTTAAAGGATTTGAAAGCACAGTTGCAAGAATTGATTGATAGGGGTTTTGCTCGACCTAGTTTTTCACATTGGGGTGCACCGGTTCTGTTTGTTAAGAAAAAAGATGGATCATTGAGATTATGCATTGATTACCGTCAACTCAACAAAGTTACAATAAAGAATAAATATCCACTGCCTCGTATTGATGATTTGTTTGATTAGTTGAAAGGTGCCATAGTGTTTTCAAATATTGATCTTCGTTCTGGTTATTATCAATTACGAGTGAAAGATTTAGATGTGCCGAAAACAGCATTCAGAACTAGGTACAGACATTATGAATTTCTTGTGATGCCATTTGGTTTAACTAACGCACTTGCGTTATTTATGGATTTGATGAATAGAATTTTCAGATCGTGTTTGGATAGATTTGATGTGGTATTTATTGATGATATTCTGGTATATTCACGAGATGAGATCGAACATGCCGAGCATCTGAGAATTGTTCTGCAAACTTTACAAGATAAACAATTGTTTGCTAAATTTAGCAAATGTGAATTTTGGCTTCAAGAAGTGAGTTTTCTGGTACACATAGTATCGGCTGAAGGCATCAGAGTTGATCTGAACAAAATTTAAGCAATTGTTAACTATAAACCACCAAAAAAATGTATTTGAAGTTAGAAGTTTTCTGGAATTAGCTAGATATTACCGGAGATTTGTGAAAGGGTTTTCGATGATAGCTACACCAATGACACGGCTATTACAGAAAGATGTAAAATTTGAATGGTCTGATAAATGTCAGCAAAGTTTTGACCAGTTGAAAGTCCTGTTGACTGAAGCACCAGTTCTAGTCTATCCTGAATCGGGTAAGGAATTTGTGATTTTCAATGATGCGTCATTGAATGGTTTAGGCTGTGTTTTGATGCAAGAAGGTAAAGTAATAGCTTATGCTTCTAGACAGTTAAAGCCACATGAAAAGAATTATCCGACACATGACTTAGAATTGGCAACTATTGTTTTTGCACTAAAAATTTGGCGATACTATTTGTTCGATGAAAAGTGTCATATATTTATCAGTCATAAGAGTTTAAAATATCTGATGTCGCAGAAAGATTTGAATCTGAGACAACTTAGTTAGGTCGAACTATTGAAAGATTATGACTTAGTTATTGATTATCAGTCGGGAAAGGCAAATGTAGTTGCGGATGCTCTGAGTAGAAAGTTTCCATTTGCCTTGCGAGCAATGAATAGCCAAATGACATTGTCTGATGATGGTTTAATTTTAGCTAAGTTAAAAGCTAAACCAACATTTTTACAGCAAATTTGCGAAGTTCAAAAATGTGATAATGAATTGCAAGCTAAACAGGTACAATGTAAGTCGACTTCTAATTCAGAATTTCAGATAGGACCTGATGATTGTTTGTTATTCAGAGGTAGAATTTGTGTACCGAAGAATCCAGAGCTTGTATAGAAAATTTTACACGAAGCTCATAGTGGTAGTATGTCTGTTCATCCGGGAAGTAATAAAATGTACAATGATTTGAAACAGATGTACTAGTGGTCAGGAATGAGACGTGATATTTTTGATTTTGTATCTAGATGTTTGATATGTCAGCAAGTTAAAGTTGAACATCAGACACCTTTAGGACTATTACAGCAAGTGATGATACCGGAGTGGAAATGGGATAGTGCTACTATGGATTTTGTATCGAGGTTACCCCTATCTCTAAAAAAGAAATATGCCATTTGGGTTATCGTTGATCGTTTGATAAAGTCTGCACATTTTATTCCGGTACATATGGATTTCTCTCTGGACAGATTAGCAGAATTATATGTTTAAGAAATTATCAGACTACATGGAATGCCAGTCTCCATTATTTCAGATAGAGATCCGCGATTTACATCGCGATTTTGGAAAAAGTTATAGGAAGCTCTAGGTATGCAGTTGCATTTTAGCACTGCATTTCACCCTCAGAGTGATGGTAAATTAGAGCGTGTGATTCAGATTCTTAAAGATATGCTTCGATTTTGTGTTTTAGAGTTCGAAGGCAATTGGGAGAAATATTTGCCGTTAGTCTAATTCGCATATAATAATAGTTTTCAATCAAGCATAAAAATGGAATCGTATGAGGCTTTTTATGGTCCCAAATGCCGAACTCAGTTATATTGGACTGAGTTCAGTGAGAAAAAGATACACGGAGTTTATTTGATTTGTGAGACTGAGGAAAAAGTGAAAGTGATTTGAAATAGCTTGAAAGCAGCTTTTGATCGTCAGAAATCCTATGCGAATCTTAAACGTAAAGAAATAGAGTTTCAAGTTGGCAACAAAGTATTTTTGAAAGTTTCTCCCTATAAGAAAATTCTCCGGTTCGGTCGTAAAGGAAATTTGAGTCCGCGATTTATTGGACCATATGAGATTACAGAGAGAATTGGACCTGTTGCATATCGATTAGCTTTACCATCAAAACTAGAAAAGATTCATAATGTCTTTCATGTGTCTATGTTAAGGCAGTACCGATATGACCCTTCACATGTTATTTCTTCGACGGATGTTGAAATTCAGCCTAACATGACATATAGTAAAGAACCAATCAGAATTCTAGCATGTGAGGTGAAAGAATTGAGAAATAAAAATGTAGCTTTAATAAAAGTCCTCTAGCAACGACACAGAATAGAAGAAGCTACCTGGGAACCTGAAGAAACTATGAGAAAACAATATTCGAACCTTTTTACTGGTAAGATTTTCGAGGACGAAAATTCCTTTAAGGGGAGAGTTGTAACAGCTCGTTTTTAGTGAAATCGGAACAAAGGTTTCGGGACCACAAATTCGAGGTCAAAATAAAAATTGTTTTAATATTATTTTATGGTCTACAATATGATAGAAATATAGTATACAAATTTCATTAACAAATTTTACCGTTTACATGCCTAACTTGATAAAAAGGACTAAATTGCATAAAGTGTGAAAACTGAATTCTAGTAGTTAAAAATATCAAATAGCTATCGAATTTTAAATTGGAGGTCCTTATATGGCAAATAGACCATTTAGAGTAATTAGTAGATAAGAATGATTATTCATCATTGGAAATTTAAGAAATTATTAAGGTTAATTTTGGAAAGTTGATAAAACAATGATGATAAATGAATTAAATAATTATTATCATCATTCATTCTCATCATCTTTCATCAAAAATATGGAAACCTCAGCCATGGGAGCTTGAGTTCTAGCAAACTTATTTGGCTTAATTAGGTATGTGTTTTAGTCTCGTTTTTAATGGTTTTTATGTTTTCGAGATCGTAATAGCTTAATCTAGCAATCTCGGGGATTAATTTGCAAAATCGTTAAAGTAATAGGGTTTTTCCATGTATGAGTATAGTTAAATGTTGAAGTTTTATGATAGAAAATGAAAGGTTGTTAGATAAACAACTTTTGTAAAAAGAATTTTGATGAATTTGTCAATTAGGGACTAAATTGAAAAAATAAAAAAAATTTAAAAAAATTCTGAATTTTTGTGAAATTCATGGGCTGCTATTGATATGTATGAAAATCGGCTAGGCTTGAATAAGGATTAAATTGTATGAATTTCATTTTTCAAGCCTAGGGACTAAATTGTAATTAATTAAAAGTATAGGGGTAAAATAGTAATTTTGCCAAAGATGTGTGTTGGATTAAATTGAATATGAGTTATATTACATTGAGTTAAATTCATTCGTATAGATCAAATACGGAGTTAGATCGAGACAAAGAAAAAGTATCGAATTAGTAGCCTTCATATCTACATATACTTATCGAGGTAAGTTCGTGTAATTAAATTGTATATTTAAAATTTTTCAATTAAATATTGTTGTGTGTGTTTGTACAAATTTCCATGTGTAATTTTGATCACATATACAATAACTATCGAGTCCCGTTTGAACCTTAGAAATTCGAAAGATACAAGTGACATGTTATTAGGGTTCCCGTTATGGTTGTAGTCCTGCATGTGTTGCGGATACACCACAGCTCTCTTGAGCTTCCCGATATTTTGCACTCTTGAGCTTTCTGATAAATGGCTCGCAAGAGCTTCCCGTTATACAACTCACATGAGCTTCCCGTTACATGGCTCGAAAGAGCTTCCCGTTTACATGCTCGTATGAGCATTCCTGAATATGAATTGACAGATTACAGTTTTGTACACTTTGTGTGTACTTCCCATGTATCCAATGATATATTAAATGGTTCAACAAGTACAATTTTGTTACGAGGTTATATGAGAATGACATGAATTGTTACTGGATTTTATGTGAAATACATGGAAATGATCTTACATGATATATTGAAAAATGAAATGGGATGACACATATATATGGAACTTGCTTGTTGATTATGTTCACCCATGTTTATGGAATATTACGTGAGATTCACATGGCTAATGATGCGGTCGTTGAGAGCACAAAAAATATCCTATCCTTATAAAATAATGAAAATAATAAAAATAATAGTATAAGGGAAGTAGGGCCAAATCCTTAGGGACCGGATTTGCACAATTACTTGTTCCTTGAAATCCTGGACAGAATCGTGCCCAAGAAAACCTGCGTACCTGGAAAAATAAAAATAAAAAATAGAATTAAAAGTTTTGATTTAATTGAAAGTGCGGAAATTAAAATTAAAATAGTAGAGATAAACAGAGTTGAGAAAAAGTTTCTTATAGAGAGATTCCAGCATCTAGTTGCTTCGATTCGCCTTGGGTTCAATCCTCGGCTTTTAGGTGATCCTTCTCAACAGAATAAGCTAGTTATAGTGGAAGAGGATGCCTACGACCACCAGCTCCAAGCATTTAGACTTACAACTTAGAGGAACCTGACTCTAGCCAACAATCGCTTATATGGGTCCATCTTATGCTAGATCATCATTTCTCAATGGCGAATGCCACACCGTTTTGTCTCTTAGGCTCGCCAACCTCTGACGCAGTAAGCTAACGAACCGACTGTGCAACCTTCCCAAAATATACAAAGCGGCCGTTCCTTGCACTCGTTGAAAATGTCACCTTTTAAGGGACATGGACAGAAGTGTCAGCCTCGTAATGCGGAGAAATGATGAATACTCGTTGAGAAGGCTAAGCGCGGATTCTAAGCCTCATGAGCCCTTTTGGGGATTTTCAACAACCTTTGGCTAGATAAGTTTAGTGGCTCATGATTTTTGGGGAATAAGAAATAAATGTAATGGAAATGGGATTTTTATTGAAAAATATGGAAAGAACAAAAGGCTAAACTTTATGGGGGAGAGAGTGTTTACAGAAAAGATAAGTGAAATTTGTGTCACTCCATCCCCTATTTATAGTAAGGAAACCTAGTCTATTCTTAATTAAATTCTAAAAGATAAATACAAATAAATAAAGATAATTAAAGATAAATAAGGATAAATAAAGATAAAAGCTAAAATTAAATCTAAATAATAATCCTTAATAATTATCCTAATATAATTGGAATTAAAATAGAGTCTTGTGCTATAAAATCTCTTCTTTTGCATTTTTGCTCCTGAAATCTTCCACACTTTGCATTTTCGGCACCACTTCTCTCCTACTTCGCATGCTGGCCCAATTTAGCTTTAAATTCACGCTTTTTGCCCTTAAATTTCCTTTTGTCCTTAATTTAGTCCCTGTAAGATAAAAAACCATAAATAGCTCAAATTAATAGGATCATACTCAAAAAAATCGTATAATTAATACATAAAAATATGTCATTGTAGAGTATTACTAAATTTCCCCCTAATTAGCTCATGCTTGCCCTCAAGTATGGTTTCTAACCACTGCGAAAATTAGAACTTTTGCCATGATTGAAATACCACTCCAAAATTTTATAATAATGCATCTGAAAAATAAAGAGAACCTCTAGCTTACTTTAAGTAAAACTGAAAAAGTATTCCAATTAATACACACAAAAATTAAAATCGACTTGGATTATTTCATGAAAATTAGGTAATTTACTAAACTTACCAAGACACCTTATTTGTTTCCACCTTTAGTCCCCAAATGCAATTTTATTATTAATATATCACTTCTTCTTTTTTTTTCTTTTTCTATTGTTTTTTTATCATTATTATTGCTTAAAAATACATTGAACCTTTTGACGCGAAGAGAGATGACAACCAAGCACCCCACCCCGGTTACTCAGCCCAACATACTCCTAATTTATTATATTTATCTTAAGAACATATCGAAACTTTTGACGTGAAGAGAGATGACAGCCAAGCACCCCACCCCGGTTACTCAGCCCAACATATTCCTGAAAAAATTATTTAATTCCGGTTAGTGAAGTTACCTAACACGTCACACAACTTTTTGACGCGAAATAGGATGATAACCCAAGCACCCTACCCCGGTTACTCAGTCAGTCACGTTTTAAGCTATACTCATCGCCACGGAAGCACCAGAATTTATTATAATGAAACAGAATTTTAATTTGGAGGACGAGGGAAAACAACCAAGTGTCAAAAATAAGTTTCGGCAACTACTAACAGTCATGAACAGAAATTCAGCATGCAATTTTCATTAAGTGTTCTCTTTACATTTAGACTTAATCAATTTTACTATAAGCAAGATAGAGTTAACTTTATCAATCATAATTATTCAGCCTAAAAGAAATAAAACAATGGAGATGAAATCAAATAAGCAAAATCATAACTAACCCAGTAGACAAGAATCATACATGTGGGTCAAACAGTGGGCAAGTCATGGTCAAATTCTTGGGCATGAAAAGAGGCAAAATATTCTTAAAAATAATCATATGGGCAACAACAATCAAAGAAGCAACAACAAAAAAAAACAACATTTAAAATGACAGAAGTAATGAGGAATGCTTCCCCCTACTTAAAACATATTGTCCTCGATGTGGAATAAAATAAATAAATAAGCGAAGGGAAAAAAAAGTTCAGAAAAACTCCCCAAGTAATTACTATCGTTCGCGCAAAGCGACAAGAAGGTCAACCATAGGCTGTCTGAGGGAGTCGATTCGTGCTTCGATGTGCTCCAAACGTTGCTCAATGGTAACGGGAGGTCATTCTTGATTGGGTACATCGTGCTGACTTTGCTGCCAAAAGATTCGTTCAGCCAGCGAAGGGCGGACACCGGGGGGGACAAAATAAAAGGAAGAAGGGGTGCCAAGAAGTAATCCCATCGAGTCGAGACAGCGAGTATCTAATGGATCGGCCTGGCGAGCAACATGTAAGTCTAAAATAGGAGCATTAGATCCAGGTAAAGAAAATAACAACTGTGTAATAAAAGAACCTAAAATGAGAGGACGCTTTGCATTTATAACATGTTCAAATTGAAGCGCATACCAATAGCCCAAATTTACCGGACTACCGGTGTATATACACCATAATAAGAATAATTCCGTCTTTGAGACGATAGCCGGAGCATCTCGTCGGCCTGAAAAGTTATAAGCTAAATAACGATGTATGTAACACAAGGCAGGGTTACGAAACCATAAATCCTTTGATGTTTTGGGGCTGTACATGGTCTCGACATTATTTGTTAATAAAGCAAAAGCCTCAATAGCCTTAAAATCTGTAGGAAAAGTGCACAAACTGTTCTCATAAGCAGTGGAAACAACATACTCTTTTGATATAAAAGCTAACGCAATATTAAAACCAATAATAGATAAACTATTCATAGTACCAAGCAACCGAAATTTTATAGCGCCCGGTATGTCCAAGGATACTTGGTCGTGCCTCTGAAAATGAAAAGTGGAATAAAATTCCAAAACTAGTTCGTAATAAGCAAAGTGAGTAATATCAAAATTTTTAACCCAACCAATCTTGCGAAAATAATCTGTAACAGCAGTTTCAATATTCAAAGCAGCCAAAACAAATATGGATAAACATTTGCAAGGCACTATCTATTTGTGTCTGATACAATCATACCTTTCTCGATCGGTGGCGGAAGTAAAGGTTAGATTACCGTGTAAATGGCTCAGGATTACTTAGCTGGTGAACCGTCCTAGTTGGCTCAGGATTGGCTCAAAATTGCTGAGTATTTGCAACCATCGTGGATATCAAGTCCCTTGCTTGTTGAGGAGTCATGTTGACCATCGCTCCTCCACTGGCGGCATCTACCATATTCATCTCTATGGGCTTTAAGCCTTCAAAAAAGTATTGGAGTAGAGGTTGTTCCGTTATACCATGTTGTGGGCAACTTGCACACAACTTCTTAAATCGCTCCAAATAGTCATAAAGAGACTCCACTTCTTTTTTCCTTATTCCAACGATCTCCCTTCTTAATTCAATTGCACGTGATGCTAGAAAAAACCTATTGAAAAACAAACGAGAAAGATCAATCCAAGTTGTAATAGATCCAGAAGGAAGATAAAATAACCATTCCCTAGTAGGATCTGCTAGGGAAAAAGGGAAAGCACGCAATTTGATTTGATCCTCAGTTACCCTTTGAGGTTTCATGCTAAGACACACCATATGAAACTCTTTTAGATGTTTGTAGGGATTTTGGTTTTGCAACCCACGAAAAGTTGGCAGTAACTGGATGAAACCTAACTTCAGTTCAAAATCAATATCCATAGTAGGATACACAATGCATAATGGCGGTTGTTCTGCCAGAGCTTCGGCCAGTTGCCGAATCGTTTGAGCCATAGGTTGATGTGGTAGATTCAAGTTTTCTTTAACCCTAGAATTAAGCACTTCTTCTGGTGAATCGACTTTTACTTTTTCACTTTCAAGTGTTTTAGTAGGGTTTTCATTAGCCCTAGACCCAACTTCGTCATCGACTTCGATTTCTAGTGGTGGGTTACTCTTAGTCCCAACCACTCCTGACTGCTTTTTCCGTAACTTTGTCTCCTTGCGATTAGTTCTCGCAGTCTTATCTATTTCTAAATCAAAAGTAAGAATACTTGGAGTAAATCTAGTCATAAGAAACAAAGAAACAAGATTAGTACATTACCAGTCTTCGGCAACGGCGCCAAAATTTGATGCGGTCGTTGAGAGTACCAAAAATATACTATCTCTATAAAATAATGAAAATAATAAAAATAATAGTATAAGGGAAGCAGGGTCAAATCATCAGGGACCGGATTTGCACAATTGCTTGTTCCTTGAAATCCTGGACAGAATCGTGCCCAAGAAAACCTACGTACCTGAAAAAAAAAACAGAATTAAAAGTTTTGATTTAATTGAAAGTGCGGAAATTAAAATTAAAATAGTAGAGATAAATAGAGTTGAGAAAAAGTTTCTTATAGAGAGATTCCAGCATCCAGTTGCTTCGATCCACCTTGGGTTCAATCCTCGGCTTTTAGGTGATCCTTCTCAACAGAATAAGCCATTTATAGTGGAAGAGGACGCCTACGACCACCAGCTCCAAGCATTTAGACTTACAATTTAGAGGAACCTGACTCTAGCCAACAATCGCTTATATGGGACCATCTTATGCTAGATCATCATTTCTCAATGGCAAATGCCACGCCATTTTGTCTCTTAAGCTCGCCAACCTCTGACGCAGTAAGCTAATGAATCGACTGTGCAACCTTCCCAAAATATACAAAGCGGGCGTTTCTTGCACTCGTTGAAAATGTCACCTTTTAAGGGACATGGACGGAAGTGTCAACCTCGTAATGCGGAAAAATGATGAATACTCGTTGAGAAGGCTAAGCGCGGATTCTAAGCCTCATGAACCCTTTTGGGGATTTTCGACAACTTTTGGCTAGATAAATTTAGCGGCTCATGATTTTTGGGGAATAAGAAATAAATGTAATGGAAATGGGATTTTTATTGAAAAATATGGAAAGAACAAAAGGCTAAACTTTATGGGGGAGAGAGTGTTTACAGAAAAGATGAGTGAAATTTGTGTTACTCCATCCCCTATTTATAGTACTAGGAAACCTAGTCTATTCCTAATTAAATTCTAAAAGATAAATAAAAATAATTAAAGATAATTAAAGATAAATAAGGATAAATAAAGATAAAAGCTAGGATAAATAAAGATAAAAGCTAAAATTAAATCTAAATAATAATCCTTAATAATAATCCTAATATAATTGGAATTAAAATAGAGTCTTGTGATATAAAATCTATTCTTTTGCATTTTTGCTCCCGAAATCTTCCACACTTTGCATTTTTGGCACCACTTCTCTCCTACTTCACATGCTGGCCCAATTTAGCTTTAAATTCAATCATTTTCCTCTTAAATTTCCTTTTGTCCTTCACTGTAAGATAAAAAACCATAAATAACTCAAATTTGTTGGATCATACTAAAAAAAACCATATAATTAATACATAAAAATATGTCATTCTAGAGTATTATAAGCTAACATGTTGAGGATATGTGTATAGGCTTTTAGTCAAATTGGTTTGGATATGTTATGAATGCTTACCTTAAATGTGAATAAATGGTAAGTTAAATTCCATGTTACACGAACTTACTAAGCTTAAATGCTTACTCTATTTTATTTTCCATGTTTTATAGTAATTCAGAAGCTCATTTTGGTTGGAAGCTGGTTAGAGCAAATTCACACTATCCAACTACTCATTCGGTATAAATAGTAAATTAATTCTGGTTATAATGACATGTATAGGTTAGTTTAGCCAATGTTGGCAAGTAGATGTTTTATTGAGACTAGCCATTTGAATGGCTTGTAATGGATATATTTTGATGTATGTATAATTAGTTTTACCATGTTTGATGTGTGTTTGAAATGATTGAATGATGAAAATCCTATAGGTATATTGATGGTTGGTTTAAATTGGTATATATTTTGGTAAAATATGTATATATGTGTATTTGGTCAATTAAGTTTGGATATTTGGATTTATGTGATGATATCTCATGTATAAGATTTGAGTTTGGCTTGTTTTAAGTGTCTTGTTAAGGCTGTTTATTGTGCAAAAATATTGAGTTAGGTTGATGCCAAATTGGGTGAGAAATGTGGCTAGAAAAATGACCTATTTCGTCTACACAGGCAGAAACACGGCCAGGTGACACGACCGTGTGTCCCTTGTATCTTTAACTTGCCAAAACAGAATGCTCAGATGGCCTAACACACAGGCGTGTGGCTTAGCCGTGTGGCCCAAGTCAGAGAGCTCATAAGTTTGGCCACGGGCTGGGACACGGCCGTGTATCCCTATTTCAAATACCCACATGGCCAGAGACACGAGCGTGTCTCTTGACCGTGTGAGTCGTTTGGCCTGGCCACACGGGTGTGTGTCCCTTGCACCTTTGAAAAATTTTGATGTTTTCAGAAAAATTCTTTGAGTAACCGATTTAGTCCTGACTTATTTCCAATGTGTATTTTGAGCCTCGAGGGCTCGCATAAGGGACAATATAATTGATTTTGATTGGTTTCTGATATGTATGCTAGATGATATGAAATGTCTGTTAATTAATCTATAAATTTTGATAATGTTTCGTGACCCTGTTCCGGCGATGGATACGAATTAAGGGTGTTATAGTGCCTGCCTGACAGGAGGCACAGATTGGGTGGTGCCTTTCTGACAAGCGACATCGATCTGATGATTTGATCGGTCATACAATATTTCAGGGTTTCACTAGTTATGGAGCTTATAACCATGATTTTAAGGGTAAAATCCTAATATTGTGCTGATTGTAAAAAAATAGAGAAGAGAGGAAGCAGACAGTATGTAACACCCCTAACCTATTTCTGTCGTCGAACTAGGGTTACGAAATGTCATCGTACAAATCGAAAGAAATGACTTCAAATTAGATTAATAATGTTATTTAATTAATTATTTAAACCTCATACAAATCCAACAAACATATACATTTGGGTCTTAAATTGAACTTTCAAGACCCTAAAAATAGTTCATGATCAAAACGAGACTAATTTGAAACAATTCAGAAAATCTGAGGAAAAGTTAGAAATTTAGAAAACAGGGATCACACGGCCGTGTGGCCAGGCCGTGTGACATAGCCCAGATCGTGCAGTGTTCAAACAATGAGACACATAACCGTGTCCCAGTCCGTGTCTTAAACCGTGCAACTCATTGACTTAGATCACATGGTCGTGTCGCAAACCGTGTGCCAGACCGTGTGACTCACTGACTTGATACCTACGGTCATGTCGCAGGCCGTGTTTCAAACAGTGTATGGCACGCGGCCATGTGGCAACCCGTGTCCCAGGTTGTGTACATCAAAATGAACCTTAGACATCAAGTTTACCATTTCAAGCTTTCTTGGACACCAAGCAACACATTAACCAGCTATTATATCTATTCAAATTATCATTAAACCTACTCAAATCATGCAAATTCAACCATTTTAAGTGCCTAACCAATATACCTGTAACAACCCTTACCCATATTCGACGCCGGAACAGGGTACGAGGCATTACCAGACTTATACGCAAGCAATCATACAAAACCGAGACATGATTTTCCACTCAAATTTAAAACTTTTCATAAACCTTCATATCACCCCTTACACAAGCCTACGAGGCCTAAAACAAGCGGATCAAACTCTTTAGAAGATCTCTGGAAAGACTTAGAAAAATTCCCATCAAACAGCCCAGACGCCCGTGTGGCACATCACATGCCCATATTCCACACCCGTGTAGATTTATTTCTCAATTCGAACCTACAGGGGTTTTCACACGGCCTGACACAAGTCCGTGTCCCTCACACGGCTATGACACGCCCGTGTCTTAGCCCGTGTGCAAAAACCTTGACATTCTGTTTCTGATGTCATCATCCCAATAAGGTCACACGGCCATGGCACACGCCCGTGTTCTTAGGCCGTGTGGTGAATTAAATTCCTAAATTCAGTTGCAGGCTTCACATGGCCAGGGCACACGTCCATGTCCTATGGCCGTGTCTTCTACATGGTTGAGACACACGACCATGTCTCAGCCCCTGTGGTTACTATTGAGCATTCTGTTTTACCAACTTCAAATACAGGGGACACACGACCAAACCACACGCCTATGGGGCAGACCGTGTATCTCACACGGCCTAGACACACGTCCGTGTGTTTACCCGTGTGAACAAGAACAATGTTATTTACCAAGCCCTTCCTGCCACACCTACTTGTACCAACAATAACCACATCAAACAACCAACTTATTTCATGCATAACTATACCAATTACTCAACCTTGCAATTTGCACATTCATGAATAACATCATCATTTCATAGATTAATAAGAAAGAGCCATTAACTATGGCATTATACAAAAGAATTCATCTTCCAATAAGCCAACACATTTGACCAAACAATATGACATTTAATCAAAGATTAGGTCCCTATACATGCCATACTCAAAATGCTAAATCTAACTATACCAAAATGTGTGGATAGTGTGGGTGATCCTCCGACGGTCTCCGTATCCCGAGCTGGCTCTTCGACACTATCAACAAGGGAAAAAAGAAGGGAGTAGCTTTAAGCTTAGTAAGTCTATATGTAAACAATGAACATCATACCACATACTTATCAATCAAGAACATTATATACTAATAAAAAACAATTCAGATCCTCATAAGTATACTTACTCATTTCAAATCTTACCACATCCCAAACACATATCATAAAACATTGCTCACATTTACATGCACTTATACCCTGCACTTATCACCACAAAGACACATGTAATTTCACTTAGACAAAGTTTCTCGATGAACACTTCAGAATAATACTAGATACACTGTGGTTTCCCACACAGCCCACCATTAATAATAACAAGGTGGTATCGCACACAGCCCACCAATAATTACATGTTCATGGTGGTATCCCACACAGCCCACCATTAATAATAACAAGGTTGTATCGCACATAGCCCACCAATATTCACTTATTCATGGATTTTACCCGTATCATTTTCCTATTCCGAAGGTTCATCCGAGAATTTCCTTACTTTCTATCGTTTTAATATTTCAATAATATTCATTCACAATTCACACAATGCACTATTTATGTAAAAACATAAGTAAAAAAGATGTATCATTTACATATAAACTTACCTCGATTCAAAATATATCAACTCGAAGTTTAGTCTGAAACCTTGCCTTTTCCTCGGTCAAGGTTGTTTCCACGTTCTTCTTGATCTATAACGATAAAATTTACTCATTTAAATCACCACATTATTCAAATCATTCCAAAATTCCTATTTTGGCAAAATTACCATTTTGCCTCTAGTCTTTCACAAAATTACGATTTTACCTCTAGTCTCGTAAAATGAAATGTGTTCATTTTTTTCACACACCCAAGCCTAGCCGATTCATATTCCCTCTTATAGCAACTCAATATTTTAATTATTTCGCACATTTACCACCTATTTTACAACCTTTACAAAAAGGTCCTTTTAGGTGTTTTCATGAAAACTTCTTTCACAAAAGTTGTTTATTTAACACCCAAGATTCATTTTCTTCCATAAAATTTCAGAAATCAAGATAAATATTCACATGGAAAAACCCTAGACTCTTAACCATTTTACAAAATAGTCCCCTCATTAACTAGATTATGCTACAATGGCCCCAAAAGTACAAAAATTATCAAGAAAAACCACCAAAATCACTTACTTGCAAGGAGGATAAGTTGCTGAAATTTTCAAGCTTCCAAACCCCTATTCTTACTGGTATTTTCAGTGGTAGAGGAAAAAATGAAGAAGGATGATATCATTTTCTTTTTATTTTATCTTATTACTCAATTAAGTCACCAAACACTACCAAACCATTGACCATGTCTCATCTTTGTCTCTATAGCTGGCCAACACTCTCCCAATAGCCTAATTGCACATTAAGGACCTATAATTTAATATTCTATAGCTATTTGACACCTCTAGCTTGTAAAATAAAACTTTCGCACTTTATGCGATTTAGTCCTTTTTCGCGATTAAGCATACAAGCACTAAAATTAACTCACCAAAATTTTCATGCACTCATATAATCATGCTATAACACATACAATAATATTAAAAATAATTTCTCCGGCCTCGAATTAGTGGTTCTGAAACCACTATTCCAACTAGCCCCAAAATCGGGTTGTTACAATACCCTCATTGGTACCACAATTATACATACATGTACAATAAAATAAATCATCACATTACGATCAACATCAATCTCAGATTAACTAGGTACATACTTCACATATTTACATATCAAACGAGGTCATTAACATAACAACCTATTATATGTCATAAAATCCAAAATAAACGTTCAAAAACTATCGAAATCGGATGGATAGTGTGACTTGAGTGATGATCCGGTCTTCCGTCCCACAAAAAGATATCTACAAGAAAATGCAAATCACACAAGTAAGCTTATTGAAGCTTAGTAAGATCGAAGGATAGTAACAATGAATCTAATCGAAATAAACATAACAATTTAATCAAATACAATTCCACAACTAATGTTTCCCGTCATCCATAATTTTAAACAAATGAATTACATAGCTCAATTCAATTCTCAAATAATAATTTTGGGAAATCGTACATGTCCACAACGAAATCACGAAATCACTTTAAGATATCAAGTACAAAACATGTCATTCTAAGTCTTTAAACAAGTAATTAATCCAATAATTACAACTTGATGAATGACTTACAGATACAAGTACACAATTAGTCCAACCGAAACACACCAAGCGCTCATAAGAGCTAATCCAACTAATAACATTACTCGGCACTTAGTGCCTAGCCAAACACCCCTCCAAAACACACCTCGGCACTAAATGCCAGCCCGAAGGCTTTACATCCACCCCTGGTAACACACAAGAATCAGGGAGTAATACTCAAGAAATATATAATTCATGTAACATCTCCCCCTCTTCAATCCCCATATAACATGCCATGTAATCAGTCGTACTTTTATTCCGCATTCTTTCAACCCAAACATAATAATTCAATAGGCATTTTCTAAGTAATTCCTCATCATTAAATATAACAATTAATATCCATTATTCCATAGCATATCAGTATACAATTCATGAAAATATTAAATTACAAGTTGTACGAACTTACTTGGACTAAATTATAATAGTTGCAGAAGTTTAGGGACTTTCGTAATTTTCCCTTTTCTACGTAAGTCAATAGGGTCTTGATCTAAAATGTAAAACTTTCCCTTTATTAGCTTATATTCATATGCCAATTATTTTTTCTTTTTGTACCCTTTTTTTGAAATTACACAATTACCCCTAACTTTTACAACTTTTGCAATTTAATCCCTTAACCCGAATATCATCAAATTAACCATTTTATCAAGTTCAAAATTTACAGTCGAATAAGCTAGGCCCTTAAACAGCCCCAATTATACCTCTAAATCACCATCAAACTTTGAAATTTTGACATTTTAACAATTTAATCCTTAAATCAAAAACTAATAAAAATTACTTCACAAGACAACCAAATATCACAATCAAAGCTTCAAACACATAATTATCATAAAAATCAACCAAGATTCATCAATGAAAACTTCTAAAATTTTTAACAGATTAAAAAATAAAGGTACGGGTTAGCTAGACCTAATTGTAACGATCTCAAAATTATAAAAATTACAAGAAAACGGGCCAACTTCCATACCATACAAAGCCAAGGAGCTAGATGAAGCTTCCTATGTCTTCAATGGTGATTTCAGCAAGTGATAAAGAAAGATGAAGAAGAAATGTCTAATTCTTTCAATTTGTTTTGTTTAATTTTGATTTAATTACAAAATTGCCATCCAATATTTTTTTACTTAATTAATTTTGTTTCTTTTGCCGTCCACTAACCTTTAACAAGGTTAAATTACTTCATTGGCCCTCCCACATTTATTAGTTAAGTTATTAAATCATCTATCGCAATGATTACTAAGTTTTGCACCTTTTACAAATTAGTTCTTTTTCTTTAATTAGTTATCTAAACATTAAAATTTATTAACCAAATTTTAACATGACTCTAATGAATCCATAAATATTCTATAAATAATACTTATAGGCCGACACGACTAAAATTTGTGGTCCCAAAACCACTGTTCTGTCACCACTGAAAAATAGGCTATTACATGGTAAATAAAAAAATAAAAAGAAGATAAGGGAAGATAGAATAGAAAGAAAAGGGCTTAGCTTAGTAGAGAAGATAGAAAATAGAAGATAGAAGAGAAAAAAAAGGCTAAAAAAAGAGTTAATAGTAGTTTATTTTTTTAGGGTTTAGTTTTTAGAAAAGATAGAAAAGGAAGAAAAGGCAAGCACCCCATAACCTAATCAATGCTGCTGACGCGCCATACAAACCCCCAAAATACAGATATTTGTATTTCATACCCGTATAAAATAGTGTCGCCTATCCCAGACCCTCAACCCTTAATTTTTTTTTTACTAGCAGGCTAATGATTAGGCTAAAAAAATGAGGGTGGTGCCGCCTCTCCACCACCCACAATATACAATTTCCTTAGATAATAGGGACGACATACCATTTTGATATTTATTTTTTATTTTTATTTTATCTAGATATAAAAGCCCTACAAGGTCTATTTCACATGGTTTTTCAAAGCTACCTCTGTTAACAAATCGATTCCCTTTCGGTCAAAATACATGTGCTCATTATGATGGATCACATTTATTGCCTACCCATCAAAATTACTACTCAACTTTTCCACAAAAGCATAATAATTTATTTGACCCTCCAATTTTGCAAAAATAAAAATAAAAATTAGCTTTCTATTTAATTTATCGCATTTTTTAATTCTTATGCGTTGTATGTCAAATCATTTCAAAATAGATAAAACAAAATATGTTTAACTTTGTTGGTGGCATACATGTGGGTTACCAATGGGTGCAACGTAAGCAAATTAATTAATTTTTAAAAATTTAAAATATTTTAAAAATATTTTCATAAAAATTTTTAATGATTTTTATATTTCTAATTTTTTAAAAATTAATTAATTGCTTACTATGCCACGTGGTTATCCTTAAGTATGCCACCAACAAAATTATCAAACATTATTCTATTTAACTATTTTGAAGTGATTTGACAAATAATAGAAGTTTAAAGATTAAAAAGACAAAAAATTAAATGAAAATGTAAAATGACTTTTTTTATAAAATTAGGAGGGCCAAATATATTCCACAAAACCCTTCATTTGGTGACCCACTTCCTCATATTATTGTTCCCACAGGTGCACATGTGAGACATGTATCTTCCGTAGCTATTGATGTTGCATTTGTGGCTACACTAAGGGTTGTTGCTATCACAACCCAATTATGAGATTTTGGTATATACATAATAGATTAATGTTTTAAAATAAAATTAATTGCATCCATAAAATCATAATTAGTCAAAATTTTCATTATTTACGTTTGCAAAATACACACTTACTTAAATTATATGGTTACAAATATATTTGAAAAGAAAAAAAAAATAATGATTGAGAATGGAGTAGGTGAGAAATTGATCGGTGATCGGAACATTAAAAAGTCCGCTTTAAGGGCTTGGATTCTATTTTTGAAAATGATATGGTTGTGGACTCTATCCCTGTGCAGGAGATTTCATGGAGGGATAAAGTTTTGGGTTGAGGAGCTCTTGTCCCTAAGAGAGACAACGATTTTCAGTTTCTAGATGAAGAAGTGGTGAAAACGACAGTTGATGGTATTCCTGCTATTAATTTTTATGAGAGGATCGAACAGTTTCTTTTCAAAGATATGGCAACTACGGTGGTCATTAAACTTCTTGGCCGAAATATTTCATACTCTATTTTACATAATAGAATTCATAGTCTTTAGAAGCCTTCTCAACAGATTCACATAATGGATGTGGAGAATGGCTATTTTTTGATTAAATTTCATAGTAGAGAAGATTACGAGAGGGTGCTTACACAGGGACCATGGATTGTCCTTGGTTAGTATCTCACTGTTCAACTGTGGACACTGGAGTTTAACCCTCTTCAAGCTTTCCCTAGCAACACTATGGTTTGGGTTAGATTACCGGGTCTTCCAGGGTTTCTTTATAAATGAAAAAACTTGGAGGAAATCGGGGGTTTGATTAGGAAGGTCACTAAGCTCGATTTTTAGACCGATAAGGGGCTGAGGGGAAATTTTGCTAGAATGGTCATGTGCATCGATTTGAGGAAGCCCTTAGCAAGGATTAAAATAGTGGTCAGGTAGCGGAATAGCGGTCGCTATATAGCAATAATGGCGCTGTCCGAAACCGCTACTGTTGAAAATAGCGGTGTGAAGCGGAGTCACACCAATAGCGATGGATCGCGGCCTCAATTTAACGGGTAACAGTGAATTGCTACAATAATGGGCCGCTATTCCCACTATTTTTTCCGCTATTCCCGTTGATATCTGTAACATCCCGAAATAAGGCCTAAACGGAATAGTGGTTTCGGGACCACAAATCCGATGTTGAGAAATTTATTTTATTTATATTTTTATGGTCTACAATTTCACGGAATGATTTCATGAAAATCTCATTTGAAAATTTTGACGTTTGGGCACTCAATTTAGTCAAAAGGACTAAATTGTAAAAAGTGCAAAAGTTGAGTTCTACATGTTAGAGGTGTCCAATTGTTATGAAATTTTAAATTGGAGGTTCTTAAATGATAATTATACCATTGGTTAAGTTGGTGGACAAAAATGGACATGGATGGGTATGTTTCAAAAGATTTTTTTTAAGGGGCATTTTGGTAATTTAGTGAATTAAATGAATTAAAAACAAAATTTAAATGCCAAATATGTCCATCTTCTTCATTAGGACGAAATTACAAGGGTTCTCCATAGCTAGGGTTTGTTTCAAGCTTCCAAACTCCATAGTAAGTGATTCCAAGCCCCGTTTTTAATGTTCTTTACGTTTTTAGAGTCCCGGTAACTTGATTTAGCTTATTCTAGCAATAATTTAACCTAGGGTTCATATTTGGAAAAATACCCATAGGTGAAATATGTTTATTTTGATGTTTTATGATAGAATATGAAGGCTGAAATAATGTTAAACAACTTTTACTAAGCGATTTCACGTGAAAACGAGTAAAATGACATAATCGATAAAAATACCTAATGTTCATAAGTACATGTTAGAGTGAGAATTTGATGTTGCCATAGAAGAGAAAAATGATCAGCATGTTATAAAACATAAGAATAAGGGCTGAAGTTTTTTTTCGAGTATTGGGGAAAAAGTGTAATTATGCAAAAGTTTAGGGGCAAAATTGTAATTTTCCAAAGTTTGAGTTAGGGACTGTTTTGAGTAGTACATTAATTAAATAAGTGAAATGTGATGTTTTAGACCCCGAAAAATGAGATTTGGACCTAGAACTGGAGGAAAATCAAAAAATCAGGAAAGTTGGTAAAATGACCGTTTCGGCATTCGAGGTAAGTTCGTGTGTTAATAATAATACAATACCATGCTTGAATTGTAATTCTCTATTGATATGGCATAAATTATATGATTTAATATGTTTAGGAGAAGTTGATGGATGGTATATATGGTATGGAAAATGTGATGTTTGTTGTGTCATGTGAAATTGAATGGCAAATTAATGTTACAAGAATTGAATGTTAAATTAATATTACATGGGTTGTATGAGTTGCTACACGGTTGTACCTGATGAGATTTTGACAAGAAAGTTTATATGTAAATAATGCATTTATTTTACTTGTACAATAATTATTTTGCTAGATATTATGGAAATCATTGGGTGATAACTAAAATATGAAAATGAATAGAATGAGAAATTCTCGATTGAACCTTTGAAAAACCGAGAGATACGGACAATATGTAGCTAGGTCACACGAGTGATAAGGGACCTTCACTGTGTGCACAAGAAAGCTACTAGATGGAAAAATTTGATATGTAGTTAGGCCACATGGATGATAAGGGACTTTCACCATGTGTGCAAGAAAGCTACGGGATAATAATTTCATATGTAACTAGGTCACATGTGTAATACTGTGTGTATACCATGTGTACAAGAACGCCGAATTATGTGTAGGTGGAGCTATGTGCTAAGACCACCAAGTATCGGGC
Organism: Gossypium australe; assembly: GCA_005393395.2. NCBI lineage: Eukaryota > Viridiplantae > Streptophyta > Magnoliopsida > Malvales > Malvaceae > Gossypium > Gossypium australe. The sequence goes on along the minus strand of CM016621.1, from coordinate 122,566,817 downwards.
GTTTTCTGAAGGGGTTCAACGAGATAATTTACTAATGATGATTGGTGCGATCATGTTATAAATAAGTGCAAGTGTGAATGTAACCAATTAAGAAATGTGGCAAATGTGCGTATGAACAATATGTTCGATATGTAATCGGAAATTGGAAAGGTTGGTATAAGCAAGTGATGACCACAACTAAACTGAAAGACAGAGCAAAAATTTACAACAAAACTGTTTGGACAGATGCAATGACATGAGTTTGAAAAATAACTAAAAATAGTAGAGATTGAATTATAAGTTGAATGAGATATTGATTTAAATCTTGTTGAGTCTATTTTCATATAAAAGAAACATAGAAAACAAATGATTTGTATATTTTGAGATATTTGAATTTATGTTAGACTAGTTCAAAATGATTACGTGATCCCCTGTTCTGCCTTGGAAAAATCATTAAAAATTGTACCAGGATATAATTTATATGCCTGAAATCCTGAATGAGCCTATTTTCAAATGAACTAAATAAGAAGGTCATATGAACTCTGTACCAGGAGAAAATTTATTCGTAGTGAAGAGAGGTCAGAATAGTCAAACAGTAAAATAGGGGAATCTTTAATGAATAAACTGTATTGATTGGCTAAACCAAAAATTCTGAAACTTTATGGTAAGAAGATATGTGAGTCTAGTTTCATGGAAAATTAACGGATCTTAATTTGGAGTTCCGTAGCTCCATATATAAATAATTTAATGACTATAACTCAAGAAAACAACTTAACTGGAATTTGAATAAATAGGAAGAATATGAAAATAGCATGTTATCACATTGCTTATTAGTTTCATGCGAGCTTACTAAGCTTAAAGCTTACTCCCTCCTTTCCATTTCTTTTAGTTTTGTCAGGTCAACTCAGGGTTGGAGATCGTCGGAGGCAGTATCACACTATCGGGCCATTATCCTTGGAGTATTGGCATGTGTATGTTAAATGTTTTCAAGTGAGTGGCATGTATAGGGACTCAGTTTTTTTTTATGATGGACGTTGTTGTGATTAGCCAAATGTATTGGCTTATATTGATTTGTTGATTATAGCCATGAGATGTAGCTTATAATGATTTTGGCCTGTAAGCCTATTTTGTCCATGGCATGTGTTTGAAAAGTTTTAATTTTGGGAAAAATTTCGTAACCCAGTTTTGTACGATTGTGAATGTTTAAGTCCAATAACGCCTCGAACCCTGTCCTGAAGTTGGACACGGGTGAGGGGTGTTACAATATCTATTTTTTTACTTTGTTATTAGTTATTAGTTGTGTGAATTTAAAAAAAAAATTCATGACCGCGACCTCGCAGTGATCGCAATAGCATCCGTTATGTCCGCAACCGCGATAAAAGCAATGCGACCGAAAACGCGACCGAAACCGCAATTTAAATCTCTGGCACTTAGTTTCTTAGGTTCTGGTTAATGGGGCAGTGAAAAAGGTAGAGTTTGAAGCGCTACCATCCGTGTGTTTCTCCTGTGGAAGGTCCAGTCATTCGAAGGACGTGTGTGGATGTGGGGTTTTTACAGGACGTAGTTGCGGGTAGGAGTATAACGATGGAACGCTTACCAGAGGAATTCAAAGTAGTGGAGCCGTCGGAGCCGTTCGGACCCTAGATGATCGTTGAGAGGAAGTCACAGAGAAACTCTAAAGGTCGACAAAATCCTACAACAAAAATTGCCGTGAGTGGTGGCCTGAATCTGCCTGGATTGAAACCGGCCAAAACTAGTGAAATAGAAGCAGAATTTTCGGGGATAAGATTTCAAAAAGTAGACTTTCTAAAAGGGAATTGTAACAGTCCGGTTTTGACCCTAGTCGGAATAGTGGTTTCGGGACCACAAATCCTAGTCAAAAAATATTTAAATATTATTTTCCATGCTTATAGTATATGAATTAACATGTGTGAAATTTCAGAGAATTAATTTATCCGTTTGTTTGCTTAATTTGATCAAAAGATTTAATTGTGGAAGATGCAAAATTTGCATGCTTTATGAAAAGACGCCTATTTGTTATGGCTTTATAAATATGGAGTTCTTATATTGTTTTTAAACCAAAGGGATTTTGAATGGACAAAAATGTCATATGATAGTGGATTTTAAATGATAATAAAAAGGCTAACATGGTAATTAGCTAAATTAGTAATGTTATAATAAAACAAACATTAAAATGATGAAAAAAATGCTCATCCTTGTGCCGAAATTAAAGAGAAAGAAAAAGAAGAAAACCTAAGCTAGGTTTGGCCATTGTTGTGTATGATTAAGGTATGTTTTGGTTTCGGTTTTTGATAATTTCTACGTTTTTGTAATCGTTGCTTCGTGTTCTTCAAAACCCATGTCTTAATTTAGTGAATTGATGATGATTTTGAAATGTGTCATTGATGAACACATGAGTTTTGTGATGCTTAAAGATGAATTATGAAAGATATGTGTTAGATTAATATGTTTTGTCTTTGGAGTTTTGATGATTTTGAGTATTTTGGACTTAATTGAGAAAATAATATTTTAAGGGACTAAATTGTGAAATAAATGAAATGTATGGACTTGTATGGACTACATGGGAATTCAGCTAAGCAGGGGTGTATTGAGATTTTGTGTATTTTGTGATTTTGTAAAATAAGGAAAAATGTCAAAATGTGAAAATGTGAGGGCTAATTTGTAAATTACCCTAAATATGTGTATTTGGATTGAATTGAATGGTTTGGTGAATAAATGGATTAAATTTGAATATGTATAGATCAGGAACCGAAGAAAACGGATTTAGATCGTGGGAAAACGAAAGTAATTGAGTAGCCGAGTTCGTTTCTGTTTATCCGAATCTGAGGTAAGTCTATATACAAATAAATGTATTTACATTGACATTTGAATGTTCATATGAAATTTTTATCATGATGAATGTATATAAGATGATGAGTTTATGAAATCTGAAGAAGAATCGATGGTATAACAAAGTCCAAGAAGTCCCATACGAACCTAGGAATATATAGGATTACATATGTCATGACATAGGTTTCCGATATGTGAGATCATGTAAGACAACGTCTGGGACATTGGCGTTGATTCGAGATTTCGTGTAAGACCACGTTTGGGACGTTGGCATCGATAAGAGATTTACGTGTAAGACCATGTCTGGGACATTGGCATCGTATTTGATTCGTATAAGACCCTATCTGGGACAGTGGCATCGATATTTGAGTACATGTAAGACCACATCTGGGACGTTGACATTGTATGATTAGTCCAAGTACTCTGAGTATCCTATTAAATTCCGAACAGATCAATGGGCAAGTCCGAGAAATGAATGTCTATGTGAAATGTATAAATGATTTAGGTACATTGGAAAGGTAAGTGTTCAAATGAACTTACTAAAGTGAATATGTGTATAGATTTGATGAGATAATATGTGATATAAGCTTGAATGAGCTAGGAGTAAAGTGATACTTTGATCTATGGAATGTGGGTAAGTAATGGCTAAACAAATGAGTCAAAGGATATGTGATAAATTTGCAAATGAGCAACATTAATGTTATTGTGTCAATGTGGCTATGTGCATTTTATGTTAAGTTTATTTGTATATGGCTTACTAAGCTTTTGGAAAGCTTACTTTGTGTGTGTTTACTCTGTTTTACAGATTGTTAAAGCTACGAAAGGCTCGGGAATCATCGAGGATCATCACCACACTATCAAACTCTATTTTGGTACTTTTGAATGTGAATATAGTTAATATGGCATGTTTGAGGTCTCGTTGACCTTTTTAAGGGACGCTTTGATCCTATTGGTTCATTTATATTATAAAATGCCTGTAAAAGTTTCCGATTGTCCGGTAATGCCTCTAACTCTAGGCCAGCGACGGTTACGGGTTAGGGGTGTTACAGGAATAATCAGAAGGGTATTTCTATGGCAAAGGAAAATATTGGGTTAAATCCCAAAATGACAAATAACTTTAGCGTCTTGGGAAAGGAATTAGTGGATGGGTTGGAATATTTAAAGGAAGCTACTGGCCAGGTGGATCGTGAGCTCGTGACGGCCGAATTAGGTATACAAAATAGGCCAATGTTAGACCCAGTAAGCCATATTAAAGCTGCGATGGGAAATAACAATAACATTAAGGGTGATGGGCCTGTTTTAACGGGTCAAGAAATTAGGGGTTTAGAACTATCTTTTAATTTAGACAGTGTCGATACAGTGCATGAGGGTCTTCCAAATAACAACGCATCTTCGACTGATTTTAAAAGAAGGAAGGTTAATTCCATTCGGGCATTACTGCTCAAATTAATCCTATTTTTGAAGGTCCTGTGGAATCAGTAGTAGAAATTAATAAGGAACTATTTTATTCTAGTCACCACTCTGAGATTACTTTAAGGAAAAAAATAGACTAAATATTGTTAAATCTACTGAAACTGGTATTTCGATTGGAAGAGATAAAGGAATACCGATTTCGAAAGTGAGGGGTTTAGGAACTAATGAGGGTAATGTTTGACATAATGGTGCTATTAGTAAGATAATTCGTGAACGTGGGGGCGTTTTAAAAATTTTGGGAGTGCAAGGGTTCCACTGTCAGACTCTATGAATTCGATGGCCAAACTCCTCAACTCGCAAATTAACAGGGCTGGGATGGGGAACTTGAACATTTATGGGAAACGCAGGGAAGACACATGCTAGTCATGAGCTACGGTACGTTACTCTCCCTTTATTTTTACTTTTTTCTTTAATGAATTTGTTTATTTTTGCATGGAACTGTCAAGGGTGCGCTAGTAGAAAGTTTTCGAAGATTTTTTGCGAATACAATCAGGAATATAAGCCAGATATTGTTGGCCTTTTAGAAACTAGGGTGAGTGATGACAAAGCTAATTCGATTATTCCAAATGTTTGTTTTAGTACTCTCATCGAGTGGAAGCTATTGGCTTTTATAAGGGAATTTGGGTTGGATGGAAGGACTCGTTACAGGTTGATATTATTTGGAGTCATCCCCAATTTGTTGTGATTCGGGTTTATAAAAGTATTTTCCAACACCCGATTTTTTTTGCCTTTGTATATGGTAGTCCTAACAGTCGCAAGCGTAGGTGGCTTTAGGATTCTTTGAAGATGAATATCCCTTGCTTTGATACCCCTTGGGTGGCTACAGAAGATTTTAATACAATTTTAGCCTCTAATGAGAAAATAGGGGGACGAATCAATGGTAAAAGATGCCCATTTTTTGGAGATTTTATGGATTCTTTTGGGGTTCATGACTTGGGTTTCAGAGGTGCTCCTTTTACGTGGCAGAAGGGTAGAGTTTTGAAACGTCTTGATAGGGCTATTGGGAATAAGGCTTGGTTGACATCATTTCCAAATTTTACCGTGAATTATTTACCTAAAATCAAGTCTGATCACATGCCTATTTTTTTGTCTCTTCGATTTAAGCTTCATTCATCTAGGGGCCATCCTTTTCATTTTTTGGCAGGAAGGGTTGAGCATGCAGAGTTTTCTGATTTCGTTAAGAATAATTGGAATTTTGCTGGTTCTATGTTTAGCTTAATTTCTAATCTCACTTACCAGCTTAAGGATTAGAATAAGAGGGTGTACGGCTATATTAGAACATGCAAAAAATTGCTCCAGAAACTCGACATAATGCAGAGGGCTATGGATTATTCTCAGTTTGATCATTTATTTCAGTCGGAATGGGAAACTATAGAGGAATTAGAAAAAGTTTTGCATCATGAAGAACTTCTCTAGACAAAAAAAAGGAGAGGTGTGACTGGCTCTTTTTGGGAGACCGTAACACAAAATTCTTTCATAGGCGCACCTTGAAAAGGAGAAAGCAGAATCGAATTATAACTTTAAAAAACAGGGAGAGGGGGTGGATTTTTATGAGGAGGAATTATGACAGGAGTTGACTCGTTTTTTTTAGAATTCATATGGTGAAGAACTAGGGCCGATGAGAAGTCTTCCCACTAGTTCCTTTCTGAAGCTTAAAGACAGTGAAATCCAGATGTTGAGCAACCCCATCTCAAATGAGGAGATAAAATTTTCCATGTTTGATATGAGTCCTCTGAAGGCACTGGGAAGTAATAAATTTCATGCCCTCTTTTTTCAGAGTCAGTAGGATCAAATTGGGGATTCAGTTTGTACCTGGGTCAAAAACATGTTTAAGGGTGGAAAAATTGACCCGGAGCTGAATAATGCCCTTATTGTTCTCATTCTTAAGGATCCAAATCCAGAATGCTTCTCCAACTTTCAACCAATTTGTTTGTGTTCAGTTCTCTACAAGTTGGTAATGAAAATCATTGCCAATTATTTTAAGCTGGTGTTCCTAAGAATTATTGGCCAAGAGCAGACTGCGTTTATTGAGGGAAGGAGTACAACGTATAATATTATCATTTATCAGGAAGTGTTTCACTCTACGAAAATCAAGAAGAACACTACGAACTGGTTGGCCATCCAAATTGATTTGGAGAAATCTTACGATCAAGTGCGTTAGGAGTTTATTAATGCATCTCTTCAAGCTGTAGGCATTTTGAATTACCTTTGTAATATGATTATGTTTGCTACTACTAACTCTTCTACACAAATTTTGTGGAATGGAATCCCAACTCAAAAGTTTCGATCAAAAAGGGGGTCCACCAAGGATGCCTTTTATCCCCTTACATATTTGTTCTATGCCTAGAATGGCTCGACCATAGTATCCATTCCAATATCAATGCTAGAAGTTGGAGACCTATCCGATTTTCTCGATCGGGCTCTCCACTGTCTAACTTATTTTTTGTAAATGACCTGATCCTGTTTGGTCAAGCTGAAGAGGATCCAACTACAATCTTGAAAAAGTGTTGGACAATTTTTGTGATTTTTCAAGGCACAAGATTAATGCACACAAAATAAACGTTTGTTTCTTAGAAGGAGTTGGTGATGTTTTAGGAAGCAACTTGTGTCGTATTCTTGGCTTTCGAAGAGTGCATAATCTTGGAAGGTAATTGGGAGTTCCCCTATTTTATGATAAAGTTCTAACAGTCCTTTGCGCTTTGTGGTGGATAAGGTTCAAAGTAAGTTGCAGGGTTGGGACGCAAAATCATTGTCTCTTGTTGGTAGTGCAACTCTAGTGCAATCAATTTTTCTGGCGAATCCAAGTTATTTCATGAAATCAATGTTGATTCCCAAGGGACTTTGTGAGGAAATTGAACATATGGTGCATCATTTTGTTTGGGGGTCTTCAAGCAATGGTAGAAAAGTGGCTTTGGTTTGTTGGGAGGATGTTTGCCAGCCTCGGGAGCATGATGGTCTTGGTTTTTGAAAGTTGCAGGATCATAATACTTCCCTCATAATGAAGTTGGGCTTTAGACTACTGAATAACTTTAGAGCTTTCTGAGTACATGTTCTTTGAGCAAAGTATGGAGTGGCTGATCGAATACCAGATAATTTAACCCGTAGTAGAAGCTCTTTCTTATGGAGGGCCCTTATTAAGGTTTGGTCACTCATTAGGGAGAATTTAATTTGGTCAGTGGGGGATGAGAGGAATATCAAGTGTTGGCGTGATCCTTGGATTCCTAATGTAGGGCCTCTCGTTAGTCTGATTCTTGAGCATTCTAGGCTTTATCTGGGCTATTTTCTTAGTGACATGGTTTTAGTGTATGGTACATGGAATCTTGAATTATTTCGGATCTAGATACCGGAGATTGTCATATGTAAGATTATTGGTATACCTCCACCACATTCGGGGGCAGGTGTTGACAGAATTATTTGGAGAGGTTCAAAGACGGGTTCTTTTTTTGTTAAAAGCCCCTATGGGAGAATTAATGAAAGATCATGGAAGCCGCAAAAAGATGCATGGAAGATTCCTTGGAAGTTTAAAGGACCTTAAAGTGTAAGGGTGTTTGTTTGACTAGTACTCAAACAGAGATTACTCACTAATGTAGAAAGAGTTCGTCGAGGTATGGGGCATAGTTCGAATTGTGGAGTCTGTGGTTATAGCTTTGAAGATGCATTACATGTCTTAAGAGACTGTTCAGTAGCTAGATATATTTGGAACCTTTTCATTCCCACTGTTTGGCTTATCAGGTTTTATTCTGGCAACACACAGGAGTAGATCGTTTCCAATCTACAAAACCAATATGACATTTGCTTTGGAGAGGTTGATTGGGAATGTCTCTTCGGGATTATCATCTGGTATTTGGAAGAATCGTAACCTTTTTATCTTTCAATGTGTGGCATGGAGTAGTCTCAATATTATCAGAGTCTCATATAGTTGGCCAAACATGTTTTGATGATTGATAAGAGTTATTTGAATTCAGGGAGGGATATGACCTCGCGCTTTGATTTGTCTGGAAGTTGGGTATCTTTAAATACAAATAGTTTCGTTAGGATTGAGGATGATCTGCAGCAGCAGGAGTTGTGAGAAACCGAAATGGGGAGTGGATAATTGGTTTTAATAGATTCTCGGGAAGTTGTTCAGTTTTTTAGGCTGAATTGTGAGGCATTTTGGATGGGTCAGATATCCTAATTGATCGTGGCTTGGACAATGTGATGATTCAGACTGATAGTCTTGAAGTAGTTATGGCTATTCAGGAGAGTTCCACAGGAGAGTCCAATTCGGCTCTGATTAGGAGGCATATTTAGTTTTTGTCTCAGATTTCTTATTGGAATATTTATCACATACCCAGAATAGAGAACCAAGAAGTTGATAGTCTCGCCAAGTTGGCTTATTCATGAAGTCAAGGATTGCGAATGTTTGTAAGATCCCCGTTGAGGGAGTAAGACTAGTTTATGTAGTTTTTTTCTTGTAATTTCTTCTTTATCACAAAAAAATACACACTTACTTATTATCATTTAAAAGGGAGAAAAATGGTTTGAGGTAATCTTGCTTACCAAAATCGATTGCTATTTAAAATTATTTCATATTTGATTTCTCAAAATTTCAAATCATATTGGTTGTGATTGCCATCAGTAATTATGGTCAATATGATATACTTTCCTTCCCCATCCTTGATTTTCCATGATCAAAGCATTATATATTTTCACAATCAATTGATTACTTTTTCCCAATATAAATTTTAAAAATTTTGGCTAACTTTAATTGTTCTGCATGACTTTAGGACCAATTTCTTTAGCATTATTGTATTGATCTTTCGCCAATATAGGAGGAAAAGAGAGAAGAAAGAAATGAGTGCCTCAACCAAGGGTTCAATTGGTGCTCCTACAGCTTCACCTTCACCTTCCCATGCTCAACGATGTTCCTTCATCTGTCAACCCTTCTACATCAATGGGGAAAAAATGAAGTTTAATAGGTTTGAAGAAAGCTCAGAAGAATTTGATGCTATCTCTGAGAAGAGATTTTTACTTTGCAAAGTTGAGAGATTGTTTGCTAAAAATGCTGCGACATCCAAGCCAAACTCTTACTTTGCTCACCTCTTTTGACTTAGCTAAAGACTTGTGAAGACAAAACAATTGGTTTCTATAGTTCAACCAAGGAATGTTTAGAATTGTTGGATCATGTTGTGCATTAGGAAGATGTAAGAATAACATTCAACTATATGCATATCCATTCTTCTTCTCTTCATTTTTAGCCAACCTTAATCTCCATACTTCATTCCTTTACATTGATATTTGATATAAAAATATTAGCAAAAATCATATAATACATCTTAGATTCATTCACTCCCTGTTTTAATTTACTATTTATTTATTATTTCACATACTATTAATTTATTTATTAAAAAAACTTATTTAAAAACTTCATTTTTTTGAATTTTATTTACACATAAATTAATCATTTTATATCATCGAGAATTTGAACATTTTACTTTTAATTTTAGGGATTTAGTCCCTACACTTTTTTGGTTTAAAGATTTAGATCCAATTAATAACTCTATTAAATTATTTTGTTAACTACGCTAATGTGATATTTAGAACAAAATAACTAATGGAGCTGAGACTCTTCTTTTTTTTATTACTTTTAGATTCCAAATGAATATTCAACCATCTTTCATTCTATAAATACATACTATGATGAATCACACTATGAATCTATACATTTTAGGATTACACTATTCAAATCTAAAAAGATTTATTTATACAATTTATCTTTGTGCATAACAAAATTGTGAATTTCTAAATACTCAATTATAGATAGAAACAACCTATAAATTTGGATAATCTAAACTATTATAATTGAAGTATATTAAAAAAGTAAGAAATAATTTAAAGGAATTTATCTCTTATATTTTTATTTAAATATCCAAACAATGACTATTTATTATTAAATAATACTAATATAACAGGTTTTAAATTAGTTAATTTTTTAAAAAATATTTTGTAATTATATTATTTTTTCACTCCATTCATTATTTTTTTAAGAAATTCATTGATGATTTTAAATAAAAAATAATGTTATAAAAATATTATAAAATTAAACTATACAATTAACTCGGACATCACACGAGAATACAAACTAATTTATATTTATATAAAAATAAATTAATCTTTCTACATCTATCAAACCTAAAAAAAATCTCTCAATCTTTTGTCTTTCAACATTTATCTTTTTTTTTTTTCTATTTTCTCTAACACACTCTAAAATTGTACACATATTGATCTATTTTTCAATAACGTCAAGTGGATTTCTCTAATTTGGTAGCAACTCTTCTTTTCTTTTTAAAATTTATTGATAATCTCTGAAAAATAGGAGAATAGCTTTTCTGGTGATAGATTATTATTTTTATGCAATATTCAATTTTTATTGATTAAATGATTTTGAGATATTAATTTTGTATGAGGTAATATTTTTAGAAGTTGATTAATACTAATCATTGAAAAAAAATTAAGACTGCCTGAAATTCACACAGGTGGGTAGGTAGAGAATACCTAGGGGTGCAAGACAACTCTCTCTAAGGAACTCGGCAAAATAGCCCCATAACTTTGGGAGAGGTGCCTCCTCACAAAGGAGGTCGCAGTGCCAAACATGGGCGACTGTTTACCAAAAACATAGGTCTCTGCAAAGTCGTAAGACCATGTATGGCTGAAGCCTGCCCATTTTCGGAAGGTCAAGGAGGTTGGTGACCTGATGACAGAGGACCCAGCGACCGAAGCCCCGGTGAACGGCGGTCGTAACTATAATAGTTCTAAGGTAGTGACATTCCTTGCCGGGTAAGTTCTAACCCGCACAAAAGGCTTACGGATCTGGGCTCTGTCCCGGAGAGAGGCTCGGTGAAATAGACATGTTTGTGAAGATGCAGACCACCCGCACCTTGATAGAAAGACACTATGAGCCTTCACTGTTCCCTGGGATTGGCTTTGGGCTTTTCCTGCGCAGCTTAGGTGGAAGGCGAAGAAGGCCTCCCGAACAGTGAGATACCACTCTGGAAGAGATAGAATTCTAACCTTGTGTCAGGACCTACAGGCCAAGGGACAGTCTCAAGTAGACAGTTTCTATGGGGCGTAGGCCTCCCAAAAGGTAACAGAGGCGTGCAAAGGTTTCCTCGAACCGAATGAAGATTGGCCCTCTAGTGTAAAGGCAGAAGGGAGCTTGACTGCAAGACCCACCCGTCGAGCAGGGACGAAAGCCAGCCTTATTGATTCGATAGTGCTGAGTGAAAGGGCTATCGCTCAACTGATAAAAGTTACTCTAGGGATAACAGGCTGATCTTCCCCAAAAGCTCACATCGAAGGGAAAGTTTGGCAGCTCGATGTCGGCTAAGTTTGGCAGCTCGATGTCGGCTCTTCGCCACCTGGGCTGTAGTATGTTCCAACGGTTGAGTTGTTTGCCCATTAAAGTGATATGTGTACTGGGTTCAGAACGTCGTGAGATAGTTCGATCCATCTTTGGTGTGGGCGTTAGAGCATTGACAGGACCTTTCCCTAGTACGAGAGGAATATAATCTTAAATTTACATTCCATGACACCAAAAATAATTAATTTTTGTGTTGTGTCTTAATTTATCTCATATTTTGTGTAAATTGTCATAACAGTTCTATTTACTCAATTGTTCTTTGGTAAGTGGAAAAAAATTAAAATCTTCACTTTTTTTATAGGATTTTATAAATATTAAATTTATATTATAAAATTGTTTGGTATATTAGTAAAAATTAAATATTGTATATCATTGTATTATTTGATAGTAATAAATCATGATTTTTGAAAATTATTTATTTAATATTTTTAACAACATTTACAAAGAAAATAATTAAACGAGTCATAAACAAATGTGAAAAAAGTATGAGCTGACTAACGCTCTTGGTAGACCTCTGTTTTGTTTGTAAACTCAACAAGGTCCTCTATGGTCACCTAAAGCATGCTTTGAGAAGCTATTGGATATCATGGTTCATTCATTGTACTTCACCTTTTCAAGAGTTGATCTTTCATTGTTTTGCAAGCACATTGGAGATACCTGTTTGTTTATATTAGCTTTTATATCAATGATATCACCCTCATAGGCTATTCTCAGCACCTAGTAAACTAGACTGTATAACAGCTTAATGAGAGATTCTCTTTAAAGAAAGTAGCCAAACTTAAGGTTTTTTTTATTAGAGGTTAACATAGTATCTCATGTATGCATCTAAGTAAGAGAAAGCATGTGGAAGATTTTTTTTTTTTGAAAAGAAGCAAAGTGTCAAAAGCAAATCCTATGCCTACACTAATGGTATGCCAACTCCTAAACTCTCTACACTGTCAGGACAATCCTTAGAAGATGCCACCAGCTATAGAAGCACTTCAGAGCCTTGCAATATGTGTCTTATAAGGCCAAACATAAGATTGTTGTTAACAAGGTGAACCAATACATGTAGCATGTAACACCCCATACCCAACCTAGACGCCAAATCGAATATCGAGATGCCACACCACCATCTCACTACTAGTTCATCTAAACGACATGCTATTTCTTATACATCTTTTTTTATCAATAATAACATAGCATTATCATGAATTATAAACCATACATTCACTTTATATTCATAAATCATACCAAGAATTCATAAAATAGCACATCATAGGTATTAATTATGCATTAGAACAATTTAACAGATTTTCCCAAAAATGTTACGTAGGTATCGATATCGCCTATATGGTATCGATATTTCCTTTAAGTGGTACCGATACCACCTGGAAAATCGATACCAAACTAGAATTCAGTTTCTTGCAAAATTTCAAAACGTCAGAAAATATCAATACCTTTCGCAAGGTATCGATAAATACACCCGGGTATCAATACTCGGGTCAGGGTATCGATACCAAATTGATATTCTGACTCCCTGCACTTTCAAAAATACAGAGGTATCGTTTCAAAAGCTTTAATATCGATACCTCTGCTACAGGTTACAAAAATTCAACATATAAAAGCATTTAAATCATTCAAACTTAGTCCCTACACATCATGCATCATTCACCTAGTCATATAAGCATAAAAATGTCTAAAAAATAAACCAAACACCATGTCCAAGTTCATAAGCTTCCAAACATACACAATATGCAAATGATCCCAAATACGTCTTAACAAAACTGATACAAATGTCTACCATGTTGACTTTTTATTCCCTAGAACTAGAATAAGTAAAACACCTAATATAATGAATAAAGAATGGCTTGGATCAATCCCTCTATGGCCACACCGCTTACACTGGGAACGCAACTACTCTGCAAAGGATAAAATGGAGTGGGTGAGTTTAACAAGCTCAGCGAATGCCTAGAACAACCATTATGCAAACAAGTCATCATGCATCAATCAAACAACATACAACATATTCTCAAAACGCAATTAACTAAGTGTCATAATTCATATATTTAGTCATATTCCATGCATTCTTTTACACTCTATTTGTACGAACGTTTAGGCATACAAAAATAAATTTTGACACATATCAATCACATATAAGCACATATAATTACATACAATCCTATTTGGTCATAGTGTATGATAATTTGACTCTTCAGTTTATGAAACTTTAAATGGACTCTATCACCACTCATCGGATACACGGATCTCCAACACACCACACATGGACAAGCGAAGCATATACCTAATGCTCTCTAGCACACCAAAGATACATATCCCAGTGAATGGAGCTTAGCTCACATTCCCTTATCTCTCCAAAATTGTCCCTGGGACTCAGCACCTCACATATCACAACACATTTAAGTGAGTACTCACAATCCTATGGCATGCAAACTATATCCAACGGTCTCAGTAAGTCACAAGGCCAAAATATCCACAATGTCATCAAATATTACTTACCGACTATCCGTACATATTCACCGCATAATCATATCATTGGCATATTATATACACTATCACATGGCATGAATAACATACACTTATATTTACCATGACAACAGTCATCACAACATGTTCATATTTCATCATACCATAATTTTTTTATCACAATTTACAAACATATTTATCACATATTTAGCAAAGGTAGAAGAACACTTAAACTCGAAATTTAGAGTAGGGGTTTAAGCTACTCTAAATTCTCAAATACACAATGAATCATCTACAAGCACCGATTCTAAAACACTCACTGAAATATTTGCTTTTGTCAAAAAACTGAAAGCATAAACAAGCTTCTCTTTGCCTTTATCTCTACTCGTTGAAGATCTTATCGACTCCAACACTTCAACAAGATAAACCACACATATATTCAATCAACAACCAGTCTATAACTCTCTTCAAACAGCCACAAATACGAGCTTAAGCTACATTCTTTTCTAACCAAAACTTTTACCATAACAAACTTAAAATTCAAATAACTCAGTCTACGCTTAATCTTTTCACATGAAACAAATTTCATTCATCTACGTATTCATCTACGACTAATTCCCAATTTTTAAACTACACAAAATTACACATTTTAAGGTATCAAAATTTTTCGACAAATTTTGACTATTACAACGAGAATTCATTAAAACCAAAGAAATCCTTAACGAAACTTCAAAGTTACTTTAGAAAGCTTCTAATTAGGTTAAAACTAAGTAAAAAAATACTATAAAACCAAATTTTTATCCACAAACTCGAGATTCACCATTAAAGACCCGATTTTTGAATTTTAATTAAAACATGCGATTTAAAAGCTAAGAATTCAATTTGAAAGACCCAATAACATTAAAAACTAATGAGAATGCGAATGGTTACCTTTAATGTTAATAATAACAAGTTTTCAATACAAATCCAATAAACCCACAAGTGGAGAAAACGATGAAATTGGTGAGATTTTTTAGTAATTTCTTGAGGATTTAGAGAGGTTTAATGCTTGGAAATGATAGAAATTTAAAGTATTATAGTTTGGTAGTCAAAAAGCAATTGAGAGAGTGAGGATAGCAAGGGATGACAACGCTAAGGAAATGGGAAGAAACATTCGTGAAAATAACTGGGAATGGGGGTTTACTAGGTTGATTTAAAAAAATTGGTTTAATTTTTCATAAAGACTCACAACTTTGACCCTTTTACAAATCAGTCCCTTTTTATAAAATTAAAGACATTTAAAACTCGTTTCCACAAGTTGACTTAACTTTATGAAAACCATTGTCGAAAACATTATCGAGTACAAACCTTACGAAATTTCGAGCTCATATAGGCTAAAATTCCTAAAATACCCTTAAAACTCCTAGACCCTATTTTGGGGAGTTACAACTCTCCCCCATTAAAAAAATTTGTCATCAAAATTTACTCGAGTTAACCAAATAGGGATACTAACGTCTCATTGCTTCCTCGGTTTCCCAAGTAGCCTCTTCCACTTTGTGGTTGCGTTACAAAACTTTAACCAACGGGACTCTCTTGTTTCGCAACACTTTCACTTCATGGTCTAAAATGGTTCCTCATCAAGAGTGATATTAGGTTGAACCGCAATCTCCTCTACTGACACAATATACGGCAGATTTGAACGATACTTCCAAAGTAAAGACACGTGAAAAAAATTATGAATTTGCTCAAGTTTCGGCGGTAACTTGAGTTGATATGCTACCAGTCCAACCCTCTCGACAACCTCATATAGTCCAACATACCTTGGACTTCACTTACCCTTCCTACAGAATCTCAAAACCTTCTTCTATGAGGAAACTTTCAAGAACACCTTATCGTCAACTTGAAACTCTATATCTCGACGTTTCAAATCCACATAAGATTTCTGCCTATCTGTTGTTACTTTCAACCTTTCACATATCAACTTTTCTTTCTTTTCGGTCTCACGAACTAGATCTGGTCCAACAACACGCTTTTCATCCAACTCCGTCTAAAACAAAGGAGTCCTACACTTTCTACCATACAACACCTCAAACGGTGCTATGCGAATACTCACTTGGAAACTGTTATTCTAAGCAAACTCTGCTAAGGTCAGATATCACTCCCAACTACCACTGAACTCAATCACACAGCTTCATAACATATCTTCTAACACTTGAATTACCCTATTCGATTGATCATCAATTTGGGGATAATAAGTCGTACTGAAAGTAAGCTTCAATCCCAAAGCCTCTTGCAAAATCTTTCACAACTCTGAAGTAAACCTCGAATCCTTATCAGAAATAATCGAAACTAGAACCCCATGAAGACAAACAATCTTAGCAATATACAACTCTGCAACTTCTGCAACGAATAATTGGTATGCATTGCTCAGAAAAGTGCACTCTTCGAAAATCGATCAATTATGACCCAAACCAATCCTTCTTTGACGGAATCAATGGCAAACCCGAAACAAAATCCATAGTAATCCTTTCCCACTTTCATTCAGGAATCGTAATAGGTTGCAACAGCCCCAAAAGAAATTAATGATTTAACTCTCACCTTTTAAAAAACCAAACATCGGGTCACAAAATCCGTAACATTACATTACAACCCAGACCACCAATAAATCCCATGAAGAGCATGATACATCTTTCCGCTATAGGAGTGCATAGCATAAGGGCTACTAGACGCCTCAGTAAGGATCGCTTTCCTTAAATCCACATCTTGCGGCACACATAATCTACCTCAAAAATTCAAGATACCATCGTCATCTACATGGAAATCCCCCTTAATTCCTTGCTCAACCTATCAAATCCTCTTTAGCAAATCCCTATCTAATGATTATTTTTCCTTAGTCTACTGTGACAAATCGGCCTCACTTAAATTTCAGCACATAAACCACTATCACTAGCTAAACTCAAGCATGCAAACATAACTCTTAACTCTATTATCGACTTCTTACTCAAAGCATCAGCAGCAACATTCATCTTGCCAATGTGATACTCAATCACACAATCATAGTCCTTTAAAAGCTCAATTCAATGCATTTCCTTAAATTCAAATCCTTTTGAAAGATGAGATGTTTAAGGCTCTTATGATTAGTGTAAATCACAATTCTCTTCATAAAGATAATGGTGCCAAATCTTAAGCTCAAACACCACAACAACCAACTCCAAATCATGAGTAGGATAGTTCCGTTCATGCGTCTTTCACTACCTTGAAGCATAAGTCACAACTTTACGCTTTTGCATCAACACACAACCGAGCCCTGTATACGAAGCATTATTATAAACCACAAAATCTTTTTCAGGTTCTGGCTGAATCAACACATGTGCCTTTGTCAGCACTACCTTTCATCAATCTATTCGAATACCACACTCTTCTAAAGTAGCTTCGTTAAGGGTATAGCAATGAGGAAAAACCCTTCAACAAATCTATGATAGTAACCAACTAAGCCTAAGAAACTCTGAATTTCAATAACACTCCTAGGCGGCTTCCATTCTAAAATCGCCTCAATCTTCTTTGGGTCCACACGAATCCCTTCTGCTGAAACCACATAACCTAAGAATGTCACTTCCTTAAACCAAAATTCACATTTACTCAACTTCGCAAATAGCTGTTTATCCCGAAGAATCTGTAGAACCACCCTTAAATACTTATGGTGATCCTCTTCAAAATGAGAATACACCAAAATGTCATCTATGAAAACAACCACAAACTGATCCAAGTATGAATGGAATATTCAGTTCATCAAATCCATGAACGCAGCAGGGGCATTACTTAATTCAAACGGCATCACCAAAACTCATAATGCCCATACCGAGTCCTAAAAATAGTTTTTAACACATTCGAGTCCTTCACCTTTAATCAGTAATACTCAAACCTTAAATCAATCTTCGAGAACACTGTTGCACCTCAAAACTAATCAAACAAGTCATCAATTCGAGGTAAAGGCTTATTATTCTTAATAGTCAACTTATTCAACTGTCTATAGTCGATACATATTTGCATCGTACCATCTTTTTTCTTAACAAATAAAACCGATGCATTCCACGGAGATACACTCGGCCAAATAAACCCTCTATCCAACAACTCTTACAATTGAATTTTTCACTCCATGAGCTTATTTGGTGCCATCAATAGGGCGTAATAGACACCGGTGCAGTACCAGGATAAAGCTCAATTCCAAACTCCATTTCTCTTTTCGGCGGCAGGCCAGACAACTCCTTAGGAAACACATCAGGAAAATCCCTAACGGTTCGAATATCTTGAACTTTCAATTCCTTACTAATTAAATTCATCACATAAGCCAAATAAGCTTCACAACCTTTACCCATCAACTTCTTAACCTTTGTAGTCGAAACCACATTAGACATAAAACCAGATCTTTCGCCAACAACAATTTCCAACCCATCACTATCTCTCAAGGTAATTTGCTTAGTCTCAAAATCTACCTTAGCCTTATGCTCAGTTAAACAGTTCATGGCCAAAATAACATCAAACCCGTAAAATGGTAGTTCCATGAGATTAACAAAGAAAACGTGCCCTTGTATCATAAGAGAACACCTACAATAAACCTTATTCACAAAAAAAACTATCTCTAAAGGAACTAATTATAGTCATTCTCGTATCAATAGTCTCTACAGGAACCCCTAACTTACAAACTAATTCACTCAGAAAATATGAATATGTAGAATCAAAATCAACTAAGGCAAATAATAGGATAGATCGCAAAGTGAAAGTACCTACAATAACATCAGTTGGATCTTAATCCTCATGTTCCCTAACAGCATAAACCTGAGCGAAACCACCAGATTCAACGTATGAGGCAACAGTGTGAACAAAAATTCGTTGCCCAACCGATCTCCCATTACCTTTACCGCGCCCATAACCCCTAGCAGACGCAGCAGTAGGTGTCGAACTCTAAGTCTGTAATACTTCTATTCTATTCGGACAATCCCTAAGAAAATGTTCTTTCGAACCACACTTATAACATCCAATTGTCAACTCACGGCACTCTTCAAGATGCCTACGATCACAATGGGCACAAAACGGCCATTCAGAACCACCAGTCGAACCACCAGTGCTAGTCACAACATTACTCTGTTGTTTAGAATGACTCAATCGAGACCCACGTCTCACACCCCTATCAGAGTTGTAATTATCACGCCCTTTCTCAGGCAGATGTTTAAAAGCACCATCGAAAGCCCTCTTACTAGTATCAGCCACTACAGAATGAGCTACCTTAGCCAAAGTCTCCTTTACAGCCTTAGCTTTTCCAAAAACTCATCAAACAACTTTGTATTTTAAGTCACTAAATAAACTCGAATCTCACGATTGAGCCCAAAGAGGAACCTCTTACAACGATCATTCTCAGTCAAAACCATCTCAAGAGCATACTGACTAAGGCGCACAAACTCTGCCTCATAGTCAGCTACAGGCAAACTACCTTGCACAAGATGAAAAAATTCCCACTTACAAGGTTCCATATACTATTCGCCTATGAACTTCCTCCTAAAAACAACAATGAAGTAATCCAAGTCAAATGATCAGTTGTCGTACCTCTCTTAACCATATTCCACCAACGATGCGCCTCCCATTAAGTAGGGACACGGTACAACCCAACCTTTCCTTCCACTCCTTCCAACTAGTACTTAGCTACAATCAGATTGGTCCCTTTAACCCAGAAAACTCTTTACCACCAAACACCTGAAGACGTTCAAGCGACAAAGCCCGATTCACAGGTGTAGGAGCAAGGTTAGCATCAACAATCTGCTGAAACACTCCAATTATCGCTTCCATCAGAGGGCCTACACTCTCATCAAGTATATTTACCATACGCAGCGACATAGGAGGTGCAGAAGATGTACCATGCTCTTAAGTACTAACTCTCACATTCATGCATTTAGGAGGCATATCTAATTATCTAGCATACATACACAACCAAATAAACAATGTGAGTCATGGAAAGATGATCCAAGTCTCGTTCCTACAAAAAAATTTAAAACTAAAGGCAATATGTCATCATTCCTACCCCAAATACATCACAATCAATAGATATCTCATGTGATTCAACAATCAAAATAGTTTAATCACTTGGGTTTCAAAGATTCATGGGTTGGGAAACCCCAATCAACATATCAACAACCACCACCTAAGTCTCAGAGTTATTGAACCTAGACTCTAATACCACCAAATGTAACACCCCATACCCGACTTGGACATCGTGTCAACTATCGAAATGCCAAACCACCATCTCACTACTAGTTCATCTAAACGACATGTTATTTCTCATGCATCTTTTTTTTATCAATAATAACATAGCATTACCATGAATTATAAACCATACATTCACTTTATGTTGATAAATCATACCAAGAATTCATAAAATAACACATCATAGGTATTAATTATACATTAGGATCATTTAACAAAATTTCCCAACAATGTTACGTAGGTATTGATACTGCCTATATGGTATCGATATTTCCTTTAAGTGGTACCGATACCACCTGGAAAATTGATACCAAACTAGAATTCAGTTTCTTGCCAAATTTCAAAACGCCAGAAAATATTGGTACCTTTCGCAAGGTATCGATAATTACACCCCGAGTATCGATACTTGGGCCAAGGTATCAATACCAAATTGGTATCCTAACTCCCTGCACTTTCGAAATTACAGAAGTATCGTTTCAAAAGCTTTAATATCAATACTTCTGCTACATGTTCCAAAACTTCAGCATATAATGTAACACCCCTTACCCGTATCCAACACCGGAATAGGGTACGAGGCATTACTAGGCTTATACGCAAACAATCATACCACATCGAGACCTAACTTTCCATTCCAAATTAAAACTTTTGGTAACACCTCTTAAACAAGTCTACGAGGCCTAATTCACGGTTTAGGAATGGTTCGGAATCAAATCGAGCTCTTTTGAAGCTCTCAGAAAGACCTTAGAAAATTTCCTCTAAACAATCTACACGCCCATGTGACATATCACACGCCCGTGTTCCACACCCGTGGTTGACACTGACTTGCATCACACAGCCTATCACACGCCCGTGTGTCTGGCCCGTGGTCGACACTGACTTGCATCACACGGCCAGTCACATGCCCGTGTCCTTCGACCGTGTGGCAAATTAAATTCCAAATTCAGGTGCAGACTTCGCACGGCCTGGGCACACGCCCATGGCTAAGGCCGTGCCTCCCACACGGTTGAGACACACGGCCGTATCTCTACCCGTGTGTTTACTATTGAGCATACTGACTTGTAAAATTAACATGCAAAGGACACACAGCCTAACCACACACCCATGGGGCTGACCGTGTGTCACACATGCCCGTGCGTCTACTCGTGTGGACAAGAATAAGGCTATTTGTCAAGCTCTTTTATCACCCTAACTCATACAAACATAAATCACATTCAACCATCAACCCATTCATGTATACTTTAACCAAGCAACCCAATCATGCATCATACACATTCATGAATAACCTCATCTTTTCATAGATTAATAATAATGAGCCATCAAATATGGTCATTTACAAAAGAGTTAATTTTTAAAAAAGCCAACACACTTGACCAAAACAACATGACATTTCACTAAGTCTAGCCCCTATACATGTCATACTCAAAAAGCTAATTCTAAATATACCAAGATGTGCTGATAGTGTGGGTGATCTTCCGATTATCTTCATATCTCGAGCTGGCTCTTTAACACTATAAAATAAGGGAAAAGAAAGGGAGTAAGCTTTAAGCTTAGTAAGTCTACATGTAAACAATAAGCATCATATCATATGCTAAGCAATCACAAACATTACATATTATGTAAGAACAATTCACATTTTCGAAATCATGCTTACTCATCTCATCTTTTACCACATTCCAACCATATGACATATATTTTGCTTACATTTACTTGCTCATATGCCTTGCACTCATCACCACAAAGCCACATGAAATATTTACTTAGGCAAGTTTCTCGATGAACCCCTTAGAATAATACTAAATACCCGGTGGTTTCGCACACAACCCACCATTAATCAATAATAGGGTGGTATCGTACATAGCCCACCAACAAGAATAATTACGGTGGTTTCGCACATAGCCCACCAAATAATAATATAAACGATGGTATCGCACACAGCCCATCGTAAATAAATAATATGGTGGTATCGCACACAGCCCACCAACAATAATAATCACGGTGGTATCGCACACAGCCCACCAAATAATAGTTACGGATATTTTTCCGCACTTGCATTTCTATTCCGAGGTTCATACGAGAAATTACTCATTATCTTTCAATTTCAATTAATCTCACTAATAATTGATCTCATTCATACAATGTATCAATATGTAACAACACATTTATTAAAGATGTATCGTATGCACATAAACTCACCTCGGTGCAAAATGTGTTACTTGACGGTTTAATCCGTAACCTTGCCTTTTCCTCGATCAAGGTTGTTTCCGCGCTCTTCTTGATCTATAATAATAAAATTCACTCATTTAATCACTACATAATTCATGACATTTCAAAATTTCCACTTAGGCAAAAATGACCATTTTGCCCTTATACTTTGGCAAAATTATGATTTTGCCCCTAGACTCGTAAACAGTTTTTCATCACATTTTCTCATTAAACAAGCCTAGCTGAACATTTATTTCTCTTACAACAATTCACAAAACCAATCATTTCATGCATTTATTACTCAATTACAACCTTTACAAATAAGTCTCTTTTTAGCTATTTTCATGGTAACACCTTTCATAAAAGTTATTCATTAACTCACCAACATTCATTTTCTTCCAAAAAAACTCAGCAAACAACATAAAAATTTTCATGGCAAATCCCTAAACTTTCAACCATTTTGCAAAATAGTCCTCTGATTAGCTAGCTTAAGCTTTGGGGGTTCCAAAAGTACAAAAATTATTAAGAAAGACCTCTAAAGTCACTTACTTGTAAGGAAATAGCTCGGCTAAAAGTTTGAGCTCCAAAAACTCTATTTTTTCTTCAAATTTTCGGTGGAAGGAGGAAGGTGAATAGTGAAAGATGATATCTCCTTCATTTATCTTATTTTATTCATTTTTAGTCACCTAATTTCACCAAATTTTTTACCAAAATTAATGCCTGTCCCCCTTGGCCTGCCATCACTTTTAGGGTGGTCTATTTGCACTTTAAAAACGTCCAATTTAATATTCTATGACTATTAGACACCTCTAGCTTGTAAAATAGAACTTTCGCACTTTATGCGATTTAGTCTTTTTTTACAATTAAGAATACAATTGCTAAAATTAAAGCACCAAATTATAATCATGCTATAACACATAAAATGATATTAAAATATTTTTCTTTGATCTCGGATTAGTAGTCCCGAAAACACTGTTCCGACTAGCCCCAAAATCGGGCTGTTACATATAAAAGCATTTAAATCATTCAAACTTAATCCCTAAACATCATGCTTCATTCACCTAGTCATATAAGCATCAAAATGTCTAAAAAAATAAACCAAACACAATGTCCATGTTCATAAGCTTCCAAACATACACAATATGCAAATGATCCCAAATACGTCTTAACAAAACCGATACAAATGTCTATCACGTTGCCTTTTTATTCCCTAGAACTAGAATAAGTAAAACACCTAATATAATGAATAAAGAATGGATTGGATCAATCCCTCGACGGCCACACCGCTTACACTGGAAACGCAACTACACTGGAAATGCAACTACTCTGCAAAAGATAAAATGAAGTGGGTGAGTTTAACAAACTCAGTGAATGCCTAGAACAACCATTATGCAATGCATCAACAAAAAAAAATACAACATTCCCAAAACGTACTTAACTAAGTATCATAATTCATATATTTAGTCATATTCCATGCATTCTTTTACACTCTATTTATACAAACGTTTAGGCATACATATATATATTGACACATACAATCACATATAAGCACATATAATTACATACAATCACATATAACTGGACTCTATCACCACTCATCGGATACACGGATCTCCAACACACCACACATAGACTCGTAGAGTCAAACATATCCCACATGCAAAGCATATAGCTAACGCTCTCCAACACACCACACATACATATCCCAGTAAATGGAGCTTGACTCACATTCCCTTATCTCTCCAAAACTGTCTCTCGGCATCAGCACCCCACATATCACAACACATATAAGTGAGTATTCACAATCTTATGGCATGCCAACTATATCCAACAGTCTCATGAAGTCACAAGGCCAAAATATCCATAATGTCATCAAATATTACTTACAGATTATTCGCACATATTCACTGCATAATCATATCATTAGCACATTATACACATGGTCACATGGCATGAATAACATACTCATATTTATCATCACAACAGTTATCACAAAATGTTAATATTTCATCACATCATAATTCTCTTTATTACAATTCACAAACATATTTATCTCATATTTAGCATAGGTAGAAGAACACTTACACTCAGAATTTAGAGTAGGGGTTTAGACTACCTCTAAATTTTCAAATACACAACGAATCATCTACGAGCAATGATTCTAAAGCACTCATTGAAATATTCGCTTTTGCAAAAAAACCGAAAGCTTAAAAAAGCTTCTCTTTGCCTTTATCTCTACTCGTTGAAGGTCTTATCGGCTCCGACACTTCAATAAGACAAACCACACATATATTCAGTCAATAACTCTCTTCTAACAACTACAAACACGAGTCTAAGCTACATTCCTTTCTAACCAAAACCTTTAGCACGACAAACTTAAAATTCAAGTAACTCAGTCTACGCTTAATCTTTTTGCATAAAACGAATTCCATTCATCTACATATTCATCTACGACTAATTTTCAATTTTTAAACTACACAAAATTACGGTTTTAATGTATCGAAATTTTTCAACAAGTTTTGACTATTACAAATAGAATTCATTAAAACTCGAGAAATCATTGACGAAACTTCAAAGTTACTTTAGAAAGCTTTTAATCAGGTTAAAACTAATTGAAAAGCACTTTAAAACCAAGTTTTTAACTCGGAATTCACCATTAAAGACCGATTCTTGGCTTTTAATTAAAACACACGATTTAACAGTTAAGAATTCAATTTCAAAGACCCAATAACACTAAAAACTAACGAAAATGCGAATGGTTACCTTTAATAAGAAGAATAACGAGTTTTCGATGCAAATCCAAAAAACCATAAGTGGAGAAGATAATGAAATTGATGAGAATTTTTGTGTAATTTCTTGAGGTTTAGAGAGGTTTAAGCCTGAAAATGATAGAAATTCAAAGTATTATAGTTTAAGAGTTAAAAATTAATTAAGAGAATGAGGAATAACAAGGGACGGCAACACTACGGAGATGGGAAGAAGCATTCGTGAAAATAACTGGGAATGGGGGTTTATTAGGTTGATTTTAAAAAATTGGTTTAATTTCTTCATAAAGACTCACAACTTTAACCCTTTTATAAATCAATCCCTTTTCTAAAATTAAAGATATTTAAAACTTGTTTTCAAAAATTAACTTAACTTTATGAAAAACATTGTCGAAAACATTATTGTGCACCAACCTTACAAATTTTCGAGCTCATATAGGCCAAAATTCCTAAAATAACCCTAAAACTCCTATGTCCTATTTTGGAGTGTTACATAGTAGCCATTGGATTCACACTGGTGGGCAGTGGAAATAATCCTTCGATATCTTAAAGGTAATATCAATCATGGGCTATTGTTCAAATCAATTTCACCACTCAATCTCTTGGGGCTCTCCGATGTTGATTGGGCTAGTTCAATTGACGATGGCAAGCATACTTCTGGCTAATGTGTTGGGTCTTTGACAAAATCAAGGGATAACTCTATTACACTGGCATTACTGCCCATCCAGTGCTTTATGCTTGAATGAAGCATGTTGAGCTTGATATTCAGTTTGTCCGAGAAAATATAATACTCAATTTCTCTCAAAACAATCTATTTTCATAATTTTTCTTCTTCTTCATATTTTATGTCTTCCGCCAAGATCTTGAATCTTGATGCCAATAGCAGATAGAGTAAACGGCAAAGAGAAGAACAAGAGAACGAGAGAGAGAATTGAGAACGAGCAACCAAAATTCCTTGAATGAATTTTCTGTGCACAACCGTTCCTCCCTTAAAACTACTGAAAGAGGAAACTGACTAACGGCTACTCGGTTACAGCAGCTGTTAACAGACAGCTGTTATAACACCAAAATGCATAACAAAAGACCAAAACGAACCATTTAACTAAAAGGCCAAAACACACCGTTTGAGCCACTAACCCTTCCCTCCTAAACAACTAAATTCTGCAACGGTAATAACAGAAATACAAACATGCTTATTAACAGAATTTCAGATCCTCCCATAACACTACATCTTGCTGGCATGGCATGCACACTAATTCAAGCCCACATTACCATCATCAATCATAACATTACTAAACAGCCTCCTTTCCCTACTTAATAATTTGCAATTGAAATGCAAACTTTTTGAAAGCACATTTTCAGGGATATTATGTCAATTTATGGGGCTGATTTTTTTTAGTTCATATCGAGTAAGGTTATAATATAAGATAATGGTGTTCACTCTCTCAGTCCTATAATCAGATCAAAAGTTTAATCCACAGAAAAGAACTTAGACTTGAACAATATTTGTTTGGCCGCATTTATTAATTTATTTATGTGTAACATGCCAAAATACAGAGAGGAAAGGTCTATCTACTGATCAAATATTGTTCTGACAATTTAGATAGCATGACAAAAGCAAGCATCAACCTAAGGCCACCAGACACTAATCATTCTAATCATGTTGTTGACAATGACATGAGGAAAGTCTACGATATATGCCATTGCAGTTTCTTTGATGCTATATTGAGTGTAGTAGCTCTATACCTTGACAATTAAGAAGATCCGAGTAGGTCCCGTATGTCCTTCTGCAAGAGAGAAATGTAACAAGGAACGATTTAATGGAGTTTATACATTTTTACAGGTATCAAATGTTATCAGAAAAATAAAACAACTCTAACCTCGATATTGAGGGGTGATGTGGTTGGAGCATATCTCTCCACAACTTTGCCTTCTTTATTCACCAAAAACTTTGTGAAGTTCCACTTGATTGCATCTCCGAAGTAGCCGACTTTTTCTGATTTTAGAAATTTGTATAGAGGTGCAGCATTCTTTCCATTTACCTCGACCTGCAATAGTCAGATATGACGTATAAGAAACCATAGGTTTGTATGCAAATTTATCGACTTTCAACTCCTCTCTAAAGAGAGAAACTTTTGTGTCACAGTCATATTCTCACAACCCAACCCAGCTCATTGGATATGGCTTGTGTAGATCAATTGACACCCGTTTTGCAAAGTGCACTCATTTGTGTGTTATGACATAGGTTCCATTTTCATGTTAAGGAGGCTAATTATTTTCCTGCTAGGTCACCATATTGCTGGCATAAGTAGTGTGGGATAAGATAGAGCCATAGAGGGAAAGCTATATTTGTAGTTCAACAGACTACATTGTTGATTGTAAGAGGACCTAAAAGAAGTACACTTTGATCCAAAAGCAAAGAATGAATAATACAATAAACGTTAACAACGGATAAATATTCATAACAGATTGCACGCGTCTACGTGGTTACAACCTTATCAAAAATTGGAAATTCTGCTTTGAACATTGAGCATGTAGCTTCCTGAATTTGTTCATTGGTTCCTGGTTCTTGCCCCCCAAACTGGTTGCAAGGAAATGCTAAAATCTCAAATCCTGCATAACATTTATAATCTTCAATTCAAACAATTAGACAGAACATAAAAAGGTCTCCAATTTATGACAAATGACAGACCTTGGTTTTTGTATTTTTCATACAAAACATTGAGTTCCTTATAGTTTGATTGGGTTAAACCACTGCCAAATGGAGAAAAATGATATTTAACATGAATAGCTATGAAATGTAAGTCATTGATGAAGAGTTATGCTAAAAGATCAGGCCATATAACTGATCAAGCAGATTACCATTTTGAAGCAACATTCACTATAAGAACAACTTTCCCTTTGTATTCACTTAAACTTACATCATTTCCACGAATGTCCTGCAGATTGTAAAAAATGAAGTTTATTCAGTTGAAACTTTGTTGACATGCCTCAGTTCTACCGAGAGCCCTACAGGTTTACAGACCAAAGGGTATATCACACAAGTCCAATATTATCTTTGGTCGGGGTTTTGTCTTTCTTACTCTACTAACAGTCCTGATGAGTTCACATAATGACAGTGCCTCAAAATGCCTGAACAGGCAAAACTATAGCAAACTAGGAATTTGCACACATTGGACTTAACCCCATACCTATGGCATATAAATCATTTATAGGGAACACTTGAGCTAGCTAGGCCAAGACCCTTGCCATAAGCTTTCTTTTCAGAAACCATGTGCCGCATTAATGGCTTATACCTGTTGAGGCAACACGAGAGGCTCCTACTTTGTGAACTCGTAAATCTCCTGGCAAAGATGGAAACAAAGCCTCAATCGAGGATAATACCGGACTTGTTGATGTACTCCTCGACCTGTGACTCCCAAGCTATCGGCAAAGTCGAAGCACATCAACAAAGCTTTAACTTCCTTTTCCCCTTTATTAAACAGATATTGATGCGCATGATGAATAGTTAATAAGAGCGATGAGAGTAAAGCAACAAGTAATTCGACAGTAATACAACTCCAGGCCCAGCAGCAAATGAAGAAAATTTGGGGGAAGTAAGTAATTCAAGTTTTAAAGGATAAAAATAAATAAAATTCAATCCCACTCCCAACATAGACATAGTATTAGTGGATGGGTATCCAAATTGCTAAAAAAGAAGAAATAAATACCTTGACAGTGAAGTCGTAAATGGATTCTGGGGAGGCGTCTTCAGCCATGTTATCAATATGAAGCGGAGAAGATGGTGATGGGTATGTGTGAAATTGAAAATACAGAAACAACGCAAATCCCAGAAATAGCAGAGAAACCAAATTGCTAAATTGCCAGTCCCAATACATTTTTTTTTTTAATTTACTATAGTTTCTTGCCTTCCACAATGCACTGCCGCTACCAAATTTCAGTGTTTATTAATGACTTGATACTAGAACTACAAATAATTATAAAAGTTGTTACCATATATTATTATTAATAAATTTATGTTTTATCACTTCAC
Source organism: Gossypium australe (assembly GCA_005393395.2). Classification (NCBI taxonomy): domain Eukaryota; kingdom Viridiplantae; phylum Streptophyta; class Magnoliopsida; order Malvales; family Malvaceae; genus Gossypium; species Gossypium australe. Next base: position 122,537,416 of record CM016621.1, on the reverse strand, counting down.
TTTAAAAAATTATAAAATAGTCACTAAACAATTTAAAAGTTTTTATTTAAGTTATTATACTATTTGAAAGTTTTTATTTAATATAAGTTTTTTTTTTAAAAGTTGCTTGGAGCTCAAATAAAAACTTTCCAATAATTTAATGACTGAAATGAAACTTTTAAATAGTTCAGTAATTATTTTATAACTTTTTGAAGTTGAATGATCACGTACTAATAATTTAATGACATTAAGTGTTGTTTACCTTATTTTTATTTATCTATTTTTTTTAAATAATAGTTTTTTTCAAATGTTTCTAATTCGTCTCAATTTAATATTAAGTAAATTAGTTCTTCGGAAAAAATAAAGCAATTTAGTCCTATTAATTTAAAAAATGAGCAACTAAAAACAATTAATAACATCCTCAATATTTTTCATTAATTTATCCTATTTAATTTCTCATTTTTAAAATAAATAGAGATTAAATTGTTTTATTTTGTATTATTCTTTTGAGAGGGATTAATTTTCTAAATATCAAAACTACAATAAACCAAATAGTTCTTTTATATTTTTAATCCCGTAAATATTTTTTTATTTATTTTAGGATAATTATTAATATTTTTGGGTGTTTTTTTTCAATAGTCCTTTATGTTCATATTATTGATGAAAAGTTTTTTATATTCATGTTTTATATTTAAATTGTTTTTTAATTACTAGTTGATACTATTTAAATAATTTATAATTTGATTAACATATATTTTAATTTTTAAATTTGTATTTAATTGGTACTTAATTTTTTTTACTAAAAAATCTTTAAAGATCTTGAATTTTTTCAAAAAAAATCATTTTGTTTTTACTTAATTGAGTTCTTAAATGTCAAAATTTCAATTAATTATGTCCTTTTAACAGTTAAAATTTACAATCAAAAATAAAAAAAAAAAAGTAATGATAACTGTTTTGGAGATTATTTTCACCACATGGCAAATCAGGATGGTGTCACATGAGAAATTTTGGTGTTTTATATTTAAAATCATTAAAATTATTAAAAAAATTGTACAAAAATATTAAAAATATTAAAAATTTATAAATATAAATGACACAAAAATTGTATATATTATAAAAATTATTAAAAAATGCAAGAAACACTAAAAATACTAAAATAATAAAATATATAAATTAAAAAATATAGAAAATTGTTTAAAATATTATAAAAATATAGGAAAGTGCAAAATATTTATAAAAAAGAAAAATAATAGAAAATTATAAAAAAATCATATAAAAATTAAAAAATTAAAAAACCTACAATTTTCTATATAACCTCAAGGGGATTCGTGTATACGAGAACAACAGATAGCTTCAGAGATCAAATGATGATTAGATTTTTTATGATTGTCTCCTTGATTTTATAGTTTTTATTTTTAATAGTTTTTTAGATTTTTCTTATAAATTTATATATTTTAAAATTTTTCCTGTACCATTCTATTATTAGTTGTTAGTGTCAAATCATTAACCAAGTTGGTACTTTTTTTAAATACCTAATTAACTTCATCAAAAAAATTTATTATATGGCTTTGATAACTAATAACACAATGTCGCATGACATCCACAAATTATAACATGTGGTAAGTCTTTTTGGAAAATAAAAAAATTAAAAATAAAGAACGAAACTCTAAAAATTTCTCTTTTGTTTTACCTACGCCTTTTTCCCCCTCCCACTAATTAGGGGTGTTCAATCGGTTAACCGATCCGAAATAATATTAACCGAATTAATCGAACCAAATTTTTTTAAAAAAATTAATCGAACCGAAAATTATATGTTTTTTATTTTTGGTTAAAAATTAACCGAATTAATCGAATTACCCGAATTAACCGAATTACCCGAAATGAATCACTACATAATTAAAAAGATTACATAATTTTCAGTTTTAGTTTTAGAATTTAAATTATTTGTAATTTTTATAATTGGGTTGGATTGGGTAATTGGGTTGGGTTGGATATTTGGGTTTGGATTGGGTTTAGGTGAATAGTGGGCCTATTTATATATTATAATTTTATTTATTAATTTTTTCGGTTAACCGACCGGTTTCGAACCGAATTAACCGTTAACCGAAAAATCACAAAATAATTAACCGACCCTCGACCGAAAAAATTCGGTTAACTGACCGATTAGCCGAATTCGGTCGGTTAACCGAATTTTTTCGGTTTTACCCGATTTTTGCACACCCCTACCGCTAATTCTCTTTTTCTTTCTTCATCACATTCACTCATGTGCATTTTTTTTTTTCTGTTTGTAAATTTATTTTATGGATATCATGAATCAGTTTGGACCCGTGTTGTTTAAAGTTATATATATTATTTTTCATTGTTTAATAAGTCTTCACTTTTAGAAGTTTTTGTTTGCTCTTGTAGTACATTTTTTAGTCTTGCTTTTGGAAGTGGTTTTAGGGATGATTTTGTCTCCGTCCTCTCTAGTTGGTGGATGCTCGATTCTTTTGTCGATTTTTGTCCACTGGTTTGGTGGATGCTCATGCCCACCACTTTGGAACATTCGAGCTAATTTCCTTATCGTATTAAATGCTTGCAATCAAGGGTGAAGCTAGAAAAAAAATTTTAGGAGGGGCCAAAATGAAATTTTAAATTTTAATAGTCTAAATCTTTATAATTTTTAAAAGATTAAATCAAATTTTTATAATTTTAGGAGGGGCCAAAGTACAATTTTACCTTTACTAAATTGAAATTTTAAAAATTTCTAAAGGGCCTAAATAGCAGTTTTTCGTTTTAAGGGGGTCGGGGCCCCTGTCAAACCCCCTAAATTCGCCTCTACTTGCAATCAATCCAGATATGCTCGAAGTTTGTGAATAAGTGATTGTTTGATAATAAGCAAAGAATATAAGAATATCCGCCTTTCTGCTAAACAAGATGTATTGAACTCATTATTCATTAGATACTTTTTATGAATGTCAACTAAGTATCGTAAGTAAATTGGTCTCGATTGTTCAATCATTTAATAACCAGAGTCATTCTTGATAAATGATCACTATGAGTCAAACTCAATAGAATTTGATCAATCTTTTTTTCTGTCATTAAAGTGGAGAACTGAACCAAAAATTCTCTTTCATTGTTCCAGACCCAGGATTCTATTTTCTCATCAATCTAATCACCGCTCACGTTTTTTCTTTTTATTATCAATGAATAAATCTCTTTACTTGTATGACTTAAATGTCTCATATTTCTCAAAAAAATGATTCGATTGATGGAATTTGGTATTATACTTATGAAATTAATGATAGAGATGAGATTGATATTCAAATATTTCTTCTTAGAACGTATTGATTTGACCCCATAAACGGAACCACCATCCCATAGCATGTTGCCACCAAAAGCAAAACCCCATATGACAGAACTAATTGTCAACGTGCCATAATATTCTATTAATGCTGAAGCTAAAGCCTTTTTTGTGTTGATGGAACTTATCCTTCCCAATTTACGACAAGTATTTGTTGTTTTTTTTCCTAAATTGTATAATTCCATTCATAGAATGGATCAATGAATTTCACTATAAAAAAATTTAAAAATTATAAAAATACATGTCTAAAAAGTTTCTTAAACCCTCCCTTAAAAAATTCTTATGAATGTCATGTGATTTTACTAATTGACATAAGATCTTAATGATGTAATAATTAGAATTTTATTTTTTTTGCAAAAACTCTTAAAGTGGGACAAAATAAGAACTGGAAATACATTGTTACTTGCAACTATTTGAATTGGTTAAGATAATAAAAGCCTTGATTTGGTCATAGTCATACATACTAACCTGCAAAAAGGATTTCAAAGTTTTTCCAAGGCTCCATGCAAATATACTAAAAATGCTATAACAATCAAGAAAAATCTGAGTGAGAAGGCACGCATGAAACATTGGTCGTTTGCCGTAGTGCTGTTTGTTACTGCTATTCACAAATAATACCTATGATTATCATGTCACTAATATGTCAACGTTGAAAATTGCTCTTTGACTTGGCCTGTAGACACCTGGATCGAGGGATAACAGGATCACAAGATCGAGCATAAAAACAACTAAACAAACAAGTAATATGAAAATTGACAGCAAATCTAAGACTTACGTTTCAAATGCATCACAATTGATAATCCTAAGCTAAAAGTTTAAAGGATGAAATGAAGAATACGAGAGTGTGTGTGTGTATGTATGCATGCATGCATGCATAAGTATAGCATTGTTGAAAATTAAAATTAGCTCACACTGTTTTAAAATAATAATAATAATAATAGCTCACACAATTAAAGAAAGAGCTCGACTTCGATATGAATTATGATATTTAGTGACAGAAAGAAAAAGGCTATTGCTCCATCTTGACACAGTAAAAACTGAGAGGCTGATGAGATGGGTAACAAAACATCAACTATGAGATGAAAAGAATGAATCTTAAAGAAGCTTTAAGGTGTCTAAACAATGCCCTCCTCTGTTTACCAAAAAAAATTCCAATAACTTGCTCAGGAAGTAAGTCAGTCTCACCTTTGATTTCTTTAGCGTTTGTCACATCTGCGGTAGCTTAGAAAAGTTCAGCTAGCTAGTGCGTGCTTCCTTGATAGTAGCTTCACTGATTATTTCCCCCTAGGGGCAGCTCTTCTTTTGGCTTGGATTTGCCATTATGACATGAAACGTAGGAACAAGGTTACTTGATGAGGAAACATCAAGACCTGCTTTCTTCAAGGCACTGTTTACATGCTTCCGTGTCAATTGGAAGTGAACTGTACAGAGAGAACAACAGGCAGATCTAAGTAAATAAAATCAATATTCAGTATCCTAGCCTAGCTATTATCAATTTCACAAAACCTCAACTTCCTTGATTAAGCAATCAAATGTCGTTTCTCATTCTAATTCCTCGAAACTTAACAAAATACATAGCTAACAATAAATTTTAAGGGGTGTCGACAGTTATAAAGCAATTCATCACATGAAATAAAGGAGCAGAATGAAGGAATACCCATTAAATAAAGAACAATGAAAGAAGAATAGAGAAAAAGTCAAGAGAGACATAGAGATACCTTTTGATCACGTATGTGCAAGCCTTGTAAAGTTCCTGCTTGGAATAGGAGAGAATATAGAGATGGCAAAATCTAGTCACAGCCATGGCTTTGAACTTACATTCAACAAATAAAAATGTTGATTGTTCTTAAAATCAAGCTAAAACTATTATTATTAACATGAACATTATCATCAGGGATTTCAATGTTATTGATAATAGGATTAATAATAACTTGTGCATCGCCAATCTCTTGGCCATAGTTTTGCTTGAAAGGGCTGATACCATACTTCCGATAATAGTTCCTCCTGTACTGGATCTTGAGGTTTTCCATAAGAGCCCAGTAATGATCTCGGTAACATCAAGAAAGCTGCCTGAAGTGCTATAACTGGCACTTGATGTGCTTGCGTGTGATTGGTGCTGCATGAGAGAACAAAGTCCGATGATAAAATAGGTAGAGGAGAAGACATATTTGATAATGATATTGACAGCAGCCGCAGTTTGACTAGAGTACCAAGATTAACAAGCAAAAAGGGGAAAAAACACCGTGGAACTCAATAGTAAAATAACAAATGGCTTTCAGTTTTAAATCTTAAAATCACTCGCTGGTTTCTAGTTCCTAAAGTTTCAAGTGGTAATTGCGGGTATTTAAGGGGGGGCAGGGGGAAGGAAAAACACGCAAAGATTACAAAGCCATACATGTGATCTATATACCTTTCAGAACAACTCATTTCGAACTTCAGAAATCTGTAAGAACATAATGGAAGCAAGCAGTTATGAACAGATTAATGGTAACAGCATTAGCCATTAAGAAAAGATGCATCACATCCAACTCAAAGTTCTTATCTCAACAAAATTATAACAGTAAAAGAATTACATGACAGATATACAAATACAGCCATTTTACCCCAAGCAAAATGAAAAACAAGTGCATCTGCAAATGCATTAAAGTACCTAATATTGTTTAAATGAATTCCTAATAGCTAACAAATATTAATAAAGATGATGCTCTTGGGTGTGTGAAAGTTGCTCTAAAGGTAATATTATGATTGTAACTTCACTCAAGGTATTGGAAGAGATGGGATAAAGGTAAATCCTGCATTTATTTAATAAAATGTGAAATGTATTAACGTAACTTTAAAAAAAAATTGCCTTGAGCACTCATGAATCATGATGTAACAAACAACCGCTGCTATGGACTTTTATGTACAGAGTGTTCTTTCTTACCTCAACTTCAGGCATCACTTTACCAAATACTTAATAGTATACAATAATTAAATACAAGAATCAGCCCTATTGAATCTTTGCCTTCTTCAACCTGTACATTAAGCGTTCTATAGATTTTTGTATTCTGTTGTCATCTTTCTGCCTCACTGCCTGAGATGCCTGCTGTAAACTCTGAATCCCACGACCCAAACTGGCAATTGAGGGTGCTGCAGGAAGAGACTCAGCTGCACATTCAATACCATCTCCATATACAAGCAAGCTGGTGCAAGTTGCAATACTACACCCAAAAGTAGCCCATGGTAGGACCCCAATTGGCTGCACTTGCCTTTTCCTCATTATTTCATAGAAAGCAGTTCTCATTGCTGAAAAACTGGTTTTTTCAGCTGAGGCAATAACACCATGGACCACTGTTCGGATTTTTTCGGCTGAAGCAGCTGCCTTGAAGAGAGATGAATTTGCTCCAGAATTTGCAAGTCCAGGGACCACAAATTTTGATGGACCAAGAGTTTTACCCAGTGCGATTCCTACTACCTTCTGGGTCTGAGTCATAGCTAACTTAACTGAAGCAGGAACATTCCAAGTCACAACCTTCATGACAGTTGATGCAGGAATAACTTTAGAGATGGATGAAGCTCCTAAAACAGCTGTTGCACTAGCACCCACTGCCGCCACAGATTTATTAGATAACAACCGCTTATTGTCAGTGTGGTTTGAGGTTTCCCCATCACCTACATCATCTGCAACAAGATGGTCAACTAAATCCTTTACCTCTGGAGGAACAGGAGTGTTCCAATTTGTTCTGAGACCTGCCAAGCTACTAGCATCCACGATGGCTACTACAGTCTTGAACTTTTTAGATTGACTTTGAAGAGCCTGTGCAAGGATTGCATGGGACTTGTCCTCAACAGGGAGCTCAGAGAAAGCAATCTCAGATGTGCTGACATTCCGTAACTTCTCAATCGGTAGCTGGCCAGCGTTGTTAAGTGCAATTCTCAGTGCTTCAACAGCAATTCTAAAAGTGTAAACTTCTGAAATTATCCTGGTATCCACAACTTCCCCTCTGTTTACATCTAAAAGCAGCTTCTGTGAAAGTGCTAGTGCTCTTCCCATTGAAGGAAGATCAACAAATATATCATGTAGATCCAAAAGAAGTGGATAAATTGATTGTGCAAATGGTGGAGCCTTGTAACTCACTGTCGGCTGAATTTCATTTGTTCCCACCTCAGAAACAGAACCAGGCTCAAAAAAATTTATATGTGAAGATAAGAACTTCACCATCTGTAACTGAACATCATTGATAATACAGGACCTCGTAAAACTGGAAACGGGAGCCGAAGTGCCTTTTTGTGGAACCAAACTATTAACAGGACCTTGAATTTTGCTCCCTGCCTCAACTTCCTTGGAGGGATCATATTCAAGAAAACTATTAGGAAACGGTGATTCAAGCACCACAAAAGCCGAACCAACCTCCCTTGCTGCCCTCTTGGCAGCCAAGAAATGGCCATGAAAACCAACACCAAATATCTCTCTCAAAACCAATTTGCCAGCCACATTATCATACTGGTCCTTGTTAATCTTATCAACAAAGCATCGTTTGAGAACTTCAAAAGAGGAAGTGGGAACAGTATTAACAACAAGGCTGTCTTCAGATTGAATATCGGAGAGAGCCGCGTGGTTACCAATCTGAGCAACGACAGCCTCAGGTCTAAGTTCCCTAATAAGACACTCGGCATCAGCAGCCGACCTCTCAGATAAGTTCTGAACAGAAAGTATGTAAATGACAGATTGAGAGTGAGGCACCCTAACGGCGAAAACGAACTTTTTAATGCGGTCAGGTATCGAAAGCTTCTGAACTAAGTCACGGGAGGCTCTTAAATCGTCGAATTTGAACACCGAAAAAGGCCATAGGTTTTGCAGCTTATAAAGAAAAGCAAAGGCCATTGCAAAATTAAGGCAGGCTAATAGTGTGGGTATTGCTAGTCACGAAGAGAAGAGATTAAAAGGGGGGCGGGATCCTCTTAATCTTTGATTCATCTCAACATTGAATGAAAAGAGTAAACGGGAGAAAGCCAAAATTGAAAATTGAATCAGTTATGTATTAGAAGCAGCAAAGTTATGGTGTTTAAAGGATTAAAAAAGAGCATGTAACCCTAAACTCCGATGGTGAAGGTGAATAAAATTTCGTAAAAGAAGAAGAAGAAATACGAAGAAACTAGTATACCGTAAATCATGAAACAATATGATACGGCATCACATCTCGCAGGCGGAGGAAATAAAATTATGGAATTAGAGGTGATGCCGAGATGCAGCGGCAGCGGCAGCAACCGGGAAGGTGGGACGGAAGGGTAAGAGAAGGAAGAATGAGGAACGAGGAATCAGCAGGGTTGGGCTGGGCTGACCTGAGCTGTTTCATGCTGATTTGCATAAGCATAACCAACTATATGTATAATGTATCTCTAATAGGTAAAATAGTCCCTATAAGTTACAATTTTAGTTTTTGTATTCTACTAGGATTAATTTTAATTTTAATTTTTATACTTTTTTCGAATTTTGATATTTTATCCTTCACCCAAGTAATAAAAATTAAATATTTTAGTTCAATTTATGATATTAGTCTTGTATTATATGTAATTTGTAAATTTAATCTTTATACTTTTCAAATTTTAAAATTTCAATCTAACTACCATTAAACTACTTAAAATGACATGACTTTTTGTGACTATTATGTGAAAATAACAAATTGATACGGTATTACGCGTGCGATAATATTTTTCTAGCATAAAATTTTAAAAATAACAAAATTTAATTAAACTACAATTTGGGTCAAAATTGAAACTTTAAAATTTGAAAACAACATAATAAAAATGATAATTTTAAAGTACAAATATCAAATCAACAAGTTACAGGCTAATAGCAAAATTTCACTTTAAGTGAGTAATTATTGTTTAAATAAATTTTTAAAAATAAGTTAAAATTTAAAATATAAATCTAAGTTTTAAGTGAGTAATTATTTTTTAAATAAATTTTAAAATATAAAAGTAATTTTTAAATGATTAGCTGTTTGTTAAAATTAAAAGATTTAAATGTACTTTATTTTAATATATTAAACTGAGGTTTTTAAAGAATTTCGCTTATTCAATTGAGTTACCTTGTATACCAATTCAACCGAATTCTGGGTGAAAGAAAAACTAAATTGGTGTGAATTGCTTATTGGCAGCTTTATTTCAATGCTGCAACCATGAAGATGCTCCTGAGCAACCTCTTTAACGTAAGTTTTGTTACAATCTATTAAACCTTGGCTCTTATTGGCACCTATATCTTCCACTTATTCGCATGCTTCTTAACTATGCTGCACCGTCTATTCCACTGATATATCGGAAGTGTTCCTCGTAAAATTCTCTATATTTGGTCGGTGGACATGCAGGTTTTGGTCAATGTTGCTTTGCTGAAGATGATAATGAGGCGAGGATTTTCTGCGATGCAGCTTAGTTTCGAAACATATCATCTACTTAAAAAGGAATATACTTAGAAGAAAGTACACATCAGTATAATGATTTCATGCACTAAGTTCACATCTCATACCTGGTTTTGTCTGGTATTCAGTGGCTTCTTTCTTACATTATAGGTAAACATGTTTGCTTTGCAGTGGGAAGCTCTTCCTCTGTTGCTCATTGGGATTGGTGTAAATCAGCCGTTTGCTCATTGGGATTGGTGTAAATCAGCCGTATTCTTTACCTCAACGTATTTCAGTATTGGGCCTTCCTGTTACAACTATTGCTCTCATATCCACATATTGATCTTTGTAAGTACTTCCATATATCTGAAATTTATGTCCCGTGAAAGTTTTCTTTTATGTGTGAACCATGCAAGCAATCTTTAACTTGTATCCAAATAAGCCCCTAATTTACAATTTATGCATAAATCAACATTTCACTAATACGGGCTTATTTGGGTACAAACAAAAATACAGGCATATTTAACAAAACTAAACTAGTTCAAGGGGGTCTTTTTTATCATTAGTAATAGCCAAAGGAGAAATATGTATATATACACACACACATGCATATATGCACAACTCCCTCTTAAAGCACCTGTAGTTGCTATCTTCATGAGGCTCTGATGTATGTCGAAAGCTAGGGAATGAAAAAGGATTAGCAAGAGATGAGAGATTATTGGTCGTATCTCCGCAATACTTTTTCCTTTAACTCTGATGAAGAAAGTCTCAGTCTCTTCAGCCTTTCAGAAGTACGGCGCTTCAACCTTGTCATGCTTCTGGTGATTACACCTCTAGTATTAGTTGGGGTAAGGATGCTTACATCCTCATTCCGAGATCCCACTGTTGTTTTACTCCTTGAACACAAGATGTTATTATCATCTACGTGATTCTGAATAACCTTCTCCTTATGACAATTCGAATTTTCACCATCAGCAACAGAATAAGGACAGACTTTAGTATCTTTATTTCCCATGTTTGAATCAGCCGTAGTAATTGCAGCATTTTGAGAATCATGGGTGCTCAACTTTTGCAGCAGCATGTGATCAAAAACTGAGTTTGGAGAATCTCCAGCAGAAAGCATCAGAAGATCACGTATCCTGGCAGCAGGGACATGGAGATTGTCTAAAGAAGGTAACGGCAAAGACATTGCATTGCTGTGAAGCAAACTAGTAGTAATGCTTGCTTCAGTGCTACTACAAAAAGATTGTTCATTAGAATGTGAAGCATATTCCTCCCAGTCATATGGAAATCCAAAGAGGAAATGACTGCAAACCTGCAAGGGATTAAGATCAAGAAATTTGAGCTCCAAGGGGAAGAGTGGAGTTAACAAAATACATGTGCATTGTGATCCGCCAGGATGTATATCCAAATTTCATTTATCAAATTGGTTTAGCTGTCCTAAGATGCATTTTAAATTTAAGCAAAAGCAAGGTTTCAAGAAGATCATATAATATAGTCTTACTATTAGGAATATGATAAAATGATACTGTTGGCAAGGATAAGAATCAATAGCTAGTCTAATGAGAAACCTCACCTTAGGTGAAAAGCCATTTTGAAGTGTACGAGAGGTATTGATGAATCCACTAATAGCAACTGTGATGCCATCGGCAGTTTCAAGAGTGGTGGCATCATGTCTTTTGGCAATGGCTGCAGAGCACAACACTCTTTGTCCTTGCCTCCTGTATGTCACGAATTAAACCGACACCAATTCAGTAAGTGAAATTATTAAAACAAAATGACCAAAGTAAATGTACAAAACATATGTTTATAATGATGTAAGTCATTTTCTATTCTTAAATCATAACTTAAAATTAATTATTCTTTTTAAAGAAATATGAGTATTTCTTTTCCCATCTTTATTTTTTCTAACCACAAAAAAAAAAAAATCATTTTTACATATTTTTATATTTTTTTCTTGATTTCTCCCCAAATAGTGGGTATGTCAATTCTAGTTATAAATAAAACCACTAGAAAAAGAAGAAAGAAGAAGGGGCTATTTGTTCATCAGTATTTACAAATGTGGAGTACTAACACTAGGATAGAGTTAAGCCTCATCTAAATCCACATGGAAAAGATAGTTCCTGAGAATCATGCATGCTTCAGAAAAAGCAAATTCCTCCTCTTTTATTTAGATATCTGTATCCATATTTATATTTATATGAAGAAAAGAAAATAAAAACAAAAATTGAAGGTTGAGTTAGAGAGGCTACCCTCTGCATTCAAACCCTCCAACAGCCAAACCCTTAGGCTGCACCATGCACAACCACCAATCATGCAGTAGCACCTGTAGCCCCAATATTCAATTCTTAGAAGAATGAAAAATAGTGCAAATGAAAGGAAGACACAACAAAGAAAGGAAAACTTACAGAGTTGAGTGATAGATTAGCAAGAGGAGTAGGGGAACCGATGGGGACGGGGACAAGTTGGTCCGACTTACACGGCTTTTCAGATTTTCTTCTCTCTCTGTTTCTCTTCCCCATTTTGGTTGGTTTGCTTCGGGCAGCAACTCGTTTGCTTACCTGCCACTGCCTGCGACCGGCCTTATATTATTTATGTCTAAATTTTTCAAGATTCAAAAACAAATATATCCAATTCACGGGAGCCTCTTAAATCGTCGAATTTGAACACCGAAAGGCCATTGCAAAATTAAGGCAGGCTAATAGTGTGGTTATCGTCAGTCACGCAGAGAAGAGACTGAAGGGGGGAATCCTCTTAATCTTTGATTCGTCTCTTCATTGAATGAAAGGGAAAACGGGGGAAAGCCAAAACGGGGGAAAGCCAAAATTTTGATTAGCAGAAGCATAACTAAAGGTTTTGATAGCCGGGCCCAACCAAAATTTTAGGTGGGTCTGACCCGAAAAATAGTTAAAATTTTACTCAAATTTAACCCGAATAAAATTGTTAAAATTTGGGTTCAGTCCACTCGTATTAATTTTTATATTATTTTTTTATATAAAATTCTTTAAAAAAATATAATACATCAAAATTACTAAAAATATTAAAATAAATATTTCTCAACAAATTGAAAATAAATTTAAAAAACATATGTATATTTAAATAACACTGAGATCGGTGCAACTTAATAAGCAAATGTATCTAAAATAGTAAATAAATTAATAATAAAATAAGATTTATATAATATCCAAATAATAGCAACAAAATAGTAACAACATAATAGTAAAATGGTAACAAAATAGTAAAAAAAAAAGAAAATAGCAACAAAACAGCAAAAAAAATAGCAGTTTTTCTTTGCATATTCAGGTCAGGCCAAACTCAGGCCAAAAAGCCTTACCCGAGACCCAGCTCATTTTCTAAACGGCCCTTATTTTTTACCAAGCTTATTTTTCAAGCCTATATTTTTACTCAAACTCTTTCACTTTTCGAGCAGGCCTTTGGGTCGGGCTGGGTGACTGACCCCTGAACAAGTCTAAGCATAAGCAACTATATGTATAATGTATCTCTAATAGGTAAAATTCTACAATTAGTCCCTATAAGTTACGATTTTAGTTTTTGTATTCTAATATGGTTGATTTTAGTTTTTATAATTTAGAATGTTAAATTTATTATCCTATTGTATGTAAGTGTAAAATTAATCTCTATTTTCTAATTTGATCATTTTTAATCATTATATTTTTTGAATTTTGCATTTTCAGTCCAACAACTATTAAATTCCTTGACTAAAATAACATGGCTTTTTATGAGTATTATGTAAAAATGGCACGTTGACAGGACATTAAGTGTAATAACCAAATTTTGCCCGGGCCCATTTAGCCAAAACAAAACCCAAATTAAAACCAAAATAGTATTATTATGAAAATCCATTAAAGTGTCTGAACAGTCCCAAAATCTAGCCCAAATTGAATCAGCCCAAACAAAGCCAAACAAATAAACCCAATAGTTGCAGTCCAAATACACAACCAATGAAGCCCAATCACAAAACCCGTCAGACCCACTCCAGCAAATAAAAAAACCAAAAATTAATAAAGTCCAATGTCCTTTTACAAAATAATTCTGGAGCCCGAATGAAAATAGGCCCGAAACCAACTCTAGCCCAGAAGCCTGACAACCCAACTAGCCCAACCGAAATAGGCCCAAGACTTTCGGAAACCCTAGGGTCCCTGATACGAGCACGCCCAGAGCAACTCAATATTCAAACTTCAATCCTCTTGAGCTCAGATTCCTGTCTTTGCCTGCTTAGATTGTCAAGTTCTTCTATAAGAAGACGAACGACATTTGCTTGCTTATATTCCCAGTGTTTTACAAAGTATACTAACTGAGACGAGCCCTTGTCTGTATAATTAGTTAGCTCTATAAGATGTTGGAAAATCAACTATAGTTGGCTCCCCCACAATTGTTACCTCCTCCTAGATATCTTGGTCATCTCTTGGCTTTTCTACATTAAACTACTTCCCAGCTTCATGCTCAATTAGCTTGATTCGCACCTTTCTTCAAGCTGATTTAGTCGTGTTAGCTTAGTTCAGCTTCGTTCGGCATTCAACTAGCCCAATGCCTTTTGGTGAACATGAAGAGACAAAGTTGCCAGGTGCCTTTTGGTGAACATGAAGAGACAAAGTTGCCAGGTGCCTTTTGGTGAACATGAAGGGACAAGGTTGCTGGTGCCCTTTCGAAAACCTAAGGGTTAAGGGACAAGGTTACTAGTGTCTTTTCAAAAACTTAAGGGTTAAAAGGTTGTTAGGTGCCTCTTCAAAAACTCAAGGGTTAAGGGTTAAAGGTTGCTGGTGCCCTTTCAAAAACTTAAGGGTTAAGAGGCAAGATTAGAAGACTATTTGGCTAGCCTTTGTTCAGCCTATAAAAAGGCTATGTAATTCTCATTTGACAACAATTTAGACTTTAAGAAAATTTTATGAACTTTTGTTCATTTGAGTGAGCTCATCTCCTCTTCATTTTCGTACAAGTTTCGTTAGACTTATCAAGCTTGCTTGTGGCGTCTTCGACTTGTTTGAACTTATCACCAAATTCCCTTTAGTGTGGCGTTCATCAACCTATTTTCATCTTTCCACCTTAAACATTATAGAATCCGGGGTGACACTCTTTAGTGTTGAATCGCTTCTCGTTTAAGTTCGTTTATCCATCTCCATTAAATTATCCTTTTATCTATCTTATTTAATTTTTATTTTATCAAAACCGAACCAAATCCTATTTTTATTCACTTAAGCTTCCGCAAACTCATTTATATTTTTCGATTATTTTCCGAAGGCTTGATTCCTCCTCGTAGACGATTGGGCAACTCGTATACGTTTCGACTCATCCCGAGCCGGCCCGTATCATCTGGTATCAGAGCTACAAAACGAGGAGTTCCGACAATCATCGTGAAGCCGGAATTAGGTTCGTAAGTTAAAAAAATTAAAAAAATAAAAAAAAAATTTAAGTTGTTATTTTTGTTTCTTGTATTTAATTACAGTATATTTGAAGTTAAAAAAAAACGAGAGAGAAAAAAAGTTAAAAAAATCGAGGTTAAAAAAAATTGATTGAGTGAAAAAAAAATTACCATCATTTAAGTTCTCATCATTTCACCCCAACGCCACACATACCAATTTTTTTTTTTATTTTTTTCCAGCATCCCCTATACTTGTAAATCATTTAACCCTTGTAACCAACTTGAAGCCGACCCTCAAGCCGCAATAAGTCTTTTTGAAACGAAATACGAATTTGTGAAAAGAATTTGAGCGGTAAAAAGGCACGAGTGTATTCATCAAAGAAAAGCCTTAATACGAGTGAAACACGAGTGTGAGTGATTTTTCTTTCTGAGTGACTTGTGAGTTTTGTGGTAAGTAATTTTAAATTTTTCTATTTATTTATTATTTTTTTATAACATATTTCTTTCAGCAACGATAGCATGCCTCAAAATTTCCAAAGAAGAAGTGCTGTAGATAGTGGTTCGTACGATCCATCATGCAACCCAAGTGAAAGGCGACACGAACAAAGAAACCAAAGCCTTAGAGATCAAGGATGCTTTAATGGCGTCAAGAGAAGTAACAAGTCAAACATTCCACTGTTTCAAGGTAGAGCCGATCCGGAGGTATACATTGAATGGGAAAAGAATGTAGATTTGGATTTCGAGTATCACGACTACTCGGAAAGCAAGAAAGTAAGGCTGGCGGAAAATAGTTTCACCGATTATGCCATGACTTGGTGGGATCAATTCAACACGAGTCGAAAACGAAATGGAGAATACCCAATATTAACGTGGTCTGAAATGAAAGATGTGATGCACAAGCGGTTCCTCCCATCTTCCTATCATCGAGGGCGAACTTCTTCAACACAAAGGATGGAGTTAAGATCAGCACGACAATACCCGACCAAGAACTATTCTAGAAAAGATTATTACTGGGACTCCTACTCAACGAGGCCTTCGGGACGGAGAGAAGAAAGTTACGAGCTAGATCCCTTTCAAAGCGACGAACGAGAAAGCACGAGTTGTTCCTCGTATGCCTCAACAAAGTCACGCACGAAGAATTTTACACAAAAGATCGAACGAGACTTCTATGAAAAAATGACTTCCTCCTTTGAATCAAATCCTTCTCTTTTCGATTCTTTTGAAACATCTACGAGTTATAATGAAATTGAAAAAGAGAAAGAAGTCAAAATAGAAAACGAGAGAGAAAAAGAAGAGAAAATTGAAAGGAAAAGAAAAGAGCTTGTGAGGGAAAAAGAAGCAAAAGAACAAGAAGGGAGAGAAAAGATGAGTGTTGATTTAACTAATCCACTTGAAGTTTGTTCTTATTCTACTTCTTCTTTTCAGGTTTCTGAGAAATCGAGTGACGAATGCCAACTACAATACCTTCCCGAAAAACGACGTTTCTGTTTGATCAAAAAGGGTAAAGTTGAATATGTAGTCGAACCACACGAGTCCGAAGGTAAGGAAGGTAAGTGCTTTGATGAGATTCAATCTCCACCGAATCTTTCTACTGTTTGTGATTATATGGATAATTTTGTCATTTGCCATCCTTTGATTCGTTATGATGACTTAAAAGATGGTAAGGTGGGTTTACCCCATAATAACCACTGTGAAGCAAAGTGTGAAGGTGGAGTAACGTCTATTCGACAAGTGCAAGACTCGAGTAAGTATGACGATGAATTTTCTTTTAATCCCAAGTTGTTTGATTGTGGTTATTACGAGATTTGCTCATTGTCTAATACAAAATCTATGAGTTTTTGTAGATCAGTTTTGAAACTTGTCAAGAATTTCGATCATTCGATTTTGAGTTTGCACAATTCCTATTGGTTTAACATGTTTGATTTTTCTAAACCGTTGTCACATATTAAATTTAATAATCAAAATCATGTTTTTAAACCGGGAATATGTTCTATATCATCTGGTATATTTTATTGGAAAATCAATCAATCCCAATTGTGCTTGAAAAATTTCAATCATTTTGGAAATTGGTTTCTGAATAAGGTAACGAATTTTCTCAACCTTGTTTTCAAATTTTATTCGTTCCTTAAGCAAATTTTGTGTTTGTACATGCAATTCGTGTACATGGAGTCCTCATTTTGTTTGAAAAATGTTAATTCGCGAATAAAGCATAGACTACATTACATGCCCGAAGAGAGAAGATTCGTCTTGATCGAGCAAGGTAAATTCGATCTTCGAGTTTCAACTTGTGAAGACAAGCAAGGTAAGAACGGTCTCTGTCTTTTTGCGCCTAAAAGTAAGTCTTTTGAAATAGTTGATATATTTTTGTTCTCTTCGGATGATGATATGCATTATGTTGATGAACTGCCTTTTGCAAAGCAATTAGATCATAATATACTTAGCCCTTCCAATTTGCTTTTTTATGATCTATCTGTTGTGGATATTGATAGAACACATGGTGCTGAATTCGTTTTTGTAAAGCATTTAGATCTTGATATGTTCAAATGTTCTGTTCTGCCAATTAATGGTCTATCTGCTTTAATGATTGACAAAAAGATTCTTGTGTTCGATACTTGTTACAATTCATGTGCGAGTGGTTCCTTATTTCGAACAAAGCAAGGTTTGGATGTTCAACTTCGACTGCCATACGCACTTTCTCCACTACTTGTTTGTGATGAATATATCTACCTTTTGGTGTGCTACTCGCATGATCATCTTGTCTTGTGGAATCCAATTAGATTGTATGCATGCTTTGAAGCTTATCCACTTTTGTTCCAAAATTATGACAAGGCATTGATCCTTTTGTATGATAAAGTGCTTATACCTGTCCGCATGCGATTTATTTGTTTGATGTTGTTTTTCTTCGGATTGCAAGTATGTTTAAAACAGTTCTTGCTAATTCTTGAATGTTCTTTTCAGGTGTTACGATTATTATCCATCCCGTTTGATCGAGGAAAGACGAGCAAAAGAGAATGTTGTTCGAGAAAACCAACGGGTCGATTCGAGGACGAATCGTCTTGAAGAGGGAGAGGATGATACGAGCACGCCCAGAGCAACTCAATATTCAAACTTCAATCCTCTTGAGCTCAGATTCCTGTCTTTGCCTGCTTAGATTGTCAAGTTCTTCTATGAGAAGACGAATGACATTTGCTTGCTTATATTCCCAGTGTTTTACAAAGTATACTAACTGAGACGAGCCCTTGTCTGTATAATTAGTTAGCTCTATAAGATGTTGGAAAATCAACTATAGTTGGCTCCCCCACAATTATTACCTCCTCCTAGATATCTTGGTCATCTCTTGGCTTTTCTACATTCAACTGCTTCCCAGCTTCATGCTCAATTAGCTTGATTCGCACCTTTCTTCAAGCTAATTTAGTCGTGTTAGCTTAGTTCAGATTCGTTCGGCATTCAACTAGCCCAATGCCTTTTGGTGAACATGAAGAGACAAAGTTGCCAGGTGCCTTTTGGTGAACATGAAGAGACAAAGTTGCCAGGTGCCTTTTGGTGAACATGAAGGGACAAGGTTGCTGGTGCCCTTTCGAAAACCTAAGGGTTAAGGGACAAGGTTACTAGTGTCTTTTCAAAAACTTAAGGGTTAAAAGGTTGTTAGGTGCCTCTTCAAAAACTCAAGGGTTAAGGGTTAAAGGTTGCTGGTGCCCTTTCAAAAACTTAAGGGTTAAGAGGAAAGATTAGAAGACTATTTGGCTAGCCTTTGTTCAGCCTATAAAAAGGCTATGTAATTCTCATTTGACAACAATTCAGACTTTAAGAAAATTTTATGAACTTTTGTTCATTTGAGTGAGCTCATCTCCTCTTCATTTTCGTACAAGTTTCGTTAGACTTATCAAGCTTGCTTGTGGCGTCTTCGACTTGTTTGAACTTATCACCAAATTCCCTTTGGTGTGGCGTTCATCAACCTATTTTCATCTTTCCACCTTAAACATTATAGAATCCGGGGTGACACTCTTTAGTGTTGAATCGCTTTTCGTTTAAGTTCGTTTATCCATCTCTATTAAATTATCCTTTTATCTATCTTATTTAATTTTTATTTTATCAAAACCGAACCAAATCCTATTTTTATTCACTTTAGCTTCCGCAAACTCATTTATATTTTTCGATTATTTTCTGAAGGGTTGATTCCTCCTCGTAGACGATTGGGCAACCCGTATACGTTTCGACTCATCCCGAGCCGGCCCGTATCAGTCCCCTTCCAGCGCCGCCGCGTGTCCCCTACACACGCGTTGCCCCAACTTCACCCACGTGACGCCCCAGCTCCCCACGCACGTCGTGCCCCGTGCCCACGCCCCTGACGCTTCGAGCACCCCCATGCACCTCGGTCTCGCACGCCTCTGCCCCTTCAACGCCCTTGACGCCTGCAGCTTCCCTAGGCGCCTCGGTCTCCATCGTCACCACCATCGCCCATCCCCTGCAAACGGAGAAAGAGGAAGCGACAGAGAACAAAGCAAAAAAGAAACCTGCAAATCGGTTATAAAATAAAGGGGGAAACGTTTCGTATTCTTCTCTTCCCTTCCCCCCCGACGCATTACCAAAAAATACAAAAACCAAAAGCAAAAGTCTTTGTAAATCCGATCATAACAAAATCAAAGTAAATCTTGTAGCAAGGGTTCCCTCCCCGTTTTTACGAACTAAAAGAAAACAATCAGAAATCAAGCAAAAATTACAAGGTTGATTCGGCTTCTTCCTTAGTTTGCTTTATGTTTCTCTCTTCAAATCGCTTTCACATACATACAAATATTTTTATATACGCTACAGGGATATATATAAAAGAGAAAAAAATGAAATGTTTTACCTGGTCTGAGCACCGCTCGCGGTAGCTTCGCGGCGGACCTGGCCGCATTTGGGGTTAGGGACGAAACCCTAGCAGAGGAAACAGAAAAACCCCCTCCCCTTTTTGTTGTAACATAGCAGGATATAACCTTTTTTTACAAAATTTTCCCTTTTATAAGCATCGGGAACGACGACGTTTTAGGCTTGACTAGGTGGCCTCGAAACGATGCCGTTTAACCTCCTTAGGTCCGCGCGTTGACCCGACCCATTAAAGGGGATCCGCCGTTTTCATGAAGCGGTCTAATTGCTATCCCAGCCCCTCCGTGTTTTTATTATTTTCAACCCCGTTTGTTCCAAATTCTTTTTATTTTTAATTTGGCCCCAAAACTCGCATTTCATCTCAATTCGATCTTACAAGTCTTTAACGGTTTAAATCAAAACGACTCCGTTTTAAAATTTGGTATAATTTCAACTTTAGCCCCTGTCATTTAACGCGCGTCTTACTTTAATCCTTTCAGTTCCTTTTTAATTGTTATTTGACCCCCTCTTTTATTGTTTATTTTATTTTTATCCTTTTATTATATTTTTATTATTTTGTATTATTTTAAACGGTCCATATTATTATCTATATACTAGTACACTAACAGTATAAATATATGTCTATTTCTATCATTATTATTTGTTACTTTTATTTAGCTAAGAATTATTTTCATTAGATATTTTTATATATTACATATTTTCAAATCGTATATTATACAATGTTATATCGTATATTACTTGTGGCTAAAATTTATTTGCGTTATATAATATATTCTATTTATATTGTTTTCATATGTAATTTTATATATTTATTTAAAATCACTATATATTACGTTTATATTGGCTCTATCATGTATGTGTCTTTTTATCTATTATCAAAGCATGCGTTAAATAGGTTCATCTGTTTGTTGTTAATTATATTTGTTTATGCTTCATCATGTATTTACAATTATTTTAGTACATGAATTATCACCTAACATATTTTGTGTTATTATCGTTTTACTGCCTATTTTAAATGATAACACCATCATAATTGCTTTTAAATAATTTTGTTCAACAATTTATAGAATATGAATATTGGCATGTAATTGTCGTTTAAAATAAAAATATCCTCTCGCAAAAAATCAATATCTTTAAAACATTCCTTTAGGAAATAAGGCAATATTCGTGTGTTTAGAAGTTCGAAAGATCACATCCTAACGTGCTGGGTGTTGATTTTTCTGTTCGACTAAATATTCAAATACCTTTCTTCACGCGATTTGGAGATCAAAGATGATCTCAACGTCAGAGTATAAAGGCGTCATATCCTAACGTGCTGGGTATGACAATCTTATTCTTTTGAAACGAGTTAATTTTGAGATTCAATCCCGATTCAATTAAACCATTCTTTTAATTCTTTTTACCCTAAATATTTTCAAGTTTTCAGCATGGGGACATTGATCAATCAATTTGGTACCAATTTTGGGCGTTGCGAGGGTGCTAATCCTTCCTCGCACGTAACCGACGCCCGAACCCGTTTTCTCGAACACTCGTAGACCAAAAGCTCTGTTTTAATAAACTAAAATGTTTTTTATTACAACAAGGTGATCCGATCACACCTCGAATAAAAGATTGGTGGCAACTCCCTATTTTTAAAAGTCGATTCCCGTTTTTCAAAAAATGGTTACGACAGCTTGGCGACTCCGCTGGGGATTTTCGAGAGTCAGGCCATAAATTGATTGATTTTTGTCCTTTTGATTGAAAATTTGGAAAATTGTTTTGAAAAGTCGTGTGTCTTTTTTATGCATTTGCTTGTGCTATAGTGTCGAGTCTCATAATACTTGCATTTGCATTACATGACCGTCGTGGTTACACCTTTAAGTGGAGTAAGAAACTAAGCCTTCGTGAGGTTTTCACCTCCGCATGGGCTAGTGGATTGCTTCCGGGATACATCCGTACCTATGTGCTTCGTGAGCTTTTCACCTCCGCATGGCCGTAGGGAAATGTATCCCCCTGAACCGAACTCAGTCCGTATGAGCCTATAATGGGTGAGGATCGAGGAATCTACTGGTTCAAGCATCCCTCTGTAGAACCGAACCCCATATAGAAGCCCTAGAGCCTACCCTAGGCAGAGTGTCGAAATAGTTACCCAGATAAGCGTTTAACGATATTTTGCTTGTTTTGATTATGCAATACTAACTCGTGTTGATTTGTTTGATTTGCATAACATTCCATATAGTAGAGGTGTCAATTTCTGTTCGGTTGCTGAGATAGGAAGTTTGCTATGGAAAACGACTTTCTTGATAAAGTAGAGGACAATGCGGCCGTGCGTACATGGTCAGAAAAGTTGCAGTTAGAAAAAGGAAATAGCTTAGTTGAAGGTCATACGTCGAAGCTGAGGGACTTCACCCGCATTAGCGTGACACAAAATGAGCTTCAAGAGTTGCGGGATATCTGGACCCATTGGGAAGATGAAGCTAAACAGATGTTCTGCCGCCGTTATGGTGATATCTCTCACTTATTGGATGTTAAGATAGATAAACACCTGTTTCGGGCTATGGTCCAGTTTTGGAATTTCGCATACAGTTGCTTCACTTTTGGGAAAGTGGATTTGGTGCCAACAATAGAACAATACACCACTTTACTTCGTATTCCCGAGATGCAAGTTGACAAGGTTTACATTAGGCCTGCCTATGTCCCTCCTTTGGCGAAGAAGTTGATGAAAATTACGGGAATGAGTGAACAGTGGATCTCGACCAAGATTCAACAGAAAGGTGAAGGGAGATGTATTCCTTGGGTAAATTTAAGGGATCTGATTTTGACGCACCCTGATATGAGGAGGAAGGTTGATATTTTCGCCTTAAGCCTCTACGGACTAGTCATCTTCCCAAAAGCCCTAAGACACATAGATGAAGCAGTGGTGGATTTGTTCGATCGATTGGATAAACAAGTTGAACCTGTCCCAGCAATTCTTGCAGAGACTTTCAGATCGTTAAATGTATGCAGAAGAGCGGGAGAAGGAAGGTTTATCGGATGCGCACAGCTATTAATGGTATGGTTTTATGGGAATTTTTGGAAGATGGATAAAGTCTCTTGTCGACCCTTTTATAAGGATTATTCACAGATAAAAGAGGAAGTAGCTGTGTCAAGACGAGAAGACATAACGAAAGAAGGATGGAGGACAATTCTTCAGAATCTTCAAGAGGGAGACATTGAGTGGAGAGCTCCATGGATGGTGCCTGGAGAGATCCTTTACAGATGTGGAGACTTTAATTGGGTCCCTCTACCCTGAATTTGGGGAGTCATTGGGTATGCCCCTTTGCTAGCAGCAAGACAATACCAGTCTAGATAGTTCGTGCCAGCAACGCATGGGTTGGATCGAAGCGAATTCTCTTATACAGGAGAGGGTTATAAGAAGAAGATTAAGGAAATTGCAAATGCTCGGAAGCAAACCTACCGGATGAAGAGGTTGACTGTGGGCGAAACGGCAACTTCTGAATATAAAATGTGGCTAAACAAAAGAATCAACGATGATATCCCGAGACCAAGTCCAGATAATGCTCAATCTATAGAAGAACGTTTGCAAATGATACCAACAGAATTAGAAATTATAAAGCAAGATTTTGTAAAGTGAAGTTCAGAGCTTGAGAAGAAAATTGAGCAGTTGGAGGAAGAGAAGATGCTTTTGAAGTTGGATATAGAGATACAGAAATCAGAAGCAGAAAAGATAAAAAAGGGGAAGAGCAAAGCCGAAGAAGAGTTGGATAGCCTAAAGGGGGACTACAAGAAGATGCGTCTCTCAATGAGAACTGCGGGACTAGGAAAGACTTCGAGTCAATGGCGACAAGAGTTACAAGAGGAGAGAGCTAAGATCGAGCAATGGGAAAGGAAATTTCAAGAAATGAAGGCTCAGAAGAAGATCCTAGAAAAACAAGTGTCAGAAGGCCAAAACAGAAGAAATGAATTGAAGACTAGAGTGGCGGAGTTGGAAAGGTCCCTTGACTATTATCGAAACCGTAACTCGGTAAGAGAATTAAAGGCAAGTTCAAGTAGAGTAGAAGAAATGGAGAAGAAAACCGAAGAGTTAGAAATGGAGCTGCAGAACTGTCAGAATCATATTGGATATCTAAAAGAGAACGAAGAACGAAGAGAAATGGAGCTGTACCATTCCCAGAATCAAGTCAAAGATAGAGATTACCTCATGGGGGAGGCTATAACCCAGATACGAGAGATCGCCGAGCATTTACAGACTCTAGCTATACAAGCTGACACATTGAACGTACAGTTTGAGACACGGTCGGATCGTGGACGAGAATTAGCTTCCCTACTGACAAAGATTAAAGCCTTAGGCGTTAGAGCAAGGCTGTTCTTGTAATCTATCTTATGTAAAGAGCTTTGTTTTCTAAGAAAGTTTTCTATGGGGAATTGAATCAGAGTTGACACCTTTTTTGCATTCATACCATACATTTGCATTGCATTGCATACATTAGTATCATATCACCTTAATCATTCACTAAGGCTAAAATCGTATAATCCGCAGTTGCGACACTACGAATCTGGAATCACGTCATCCCTATAGGACACGTCTAAGAACTAGAGCTATGGACGCCGAACTCAATGAGAAGATCGAAAGAATGGAAAGAATCCAGAGAGAGTTGCAAGAACAGTTAGCCAAGTCGCAGCAAGAAGCAAGGGATCTGATGGCAAGGTCCCGAGAGGAATCGCTCGAGCAGAAGGATCAAATGACCAAAATGATGGAGATGATATCAACTCTGGTCAAAGGAAAAGGGCCCGTGCAAAGTCCTGATGTTACAGAACCCCATTCGAGAGTTAATCAAGATCCGCTTTATCTCCCAGGATTCACTCCACCCCACGCCCATGCAACGCAAAGAGGATATCCTCAAGGGGAACCGGTAGGCCTAGAGCAACGACCCGCACCACCTGCTCATCTAGGGCAAGGTATGTTTGCGTCGAACTCCGGAGATAATTCCGCTAATCCAATAGTTCCAGATTTGGATGATCCGGTAGAAATAGCCAAGCTGAGAATGAAGGAACATGATGCCGCGGACAAGTATAAGAGTCTAGAAGAAAGACTCAAAGCGGTAGAGGGTACTGGAGTCTTCTCTGCACTGAGCGCCAAAGAGCTCAGTTTAGTACCTGATCTGGTCTTACCCCCGAAATTCAAAGAGTCAGGTTTTGAAAAATACGATGGAACGAGATGCCCAAAGGCGCATCTTATCATGTTTTGTCGGAAGATGGCGGGTTATGTGAATGAAGACAAATTGTTAATACATTGTTTTCAAGATAGCTTGATCGGATCAGCCCTCCGATGGTATAATCAACTCAACAGAGAGAGGATCCAATCATGGAAGGACCTAGCATCTGCATTTTGCAAACAGTACAAGCATGTCTTCGATATGGCGCCCGATCGACTAACGTTGCAGATAATGGAAAAGAAGCCAGCAGAGACGTTTAGACAATACGCTCAAAGGTGGAGGGACGTCTCGACGCAAATAGAGCCCCCACTGACTAAAAGTGAGATAACGGTCCTCTTTATCAACACCTTGAAAGCGCAATTTTACGACAAACTGGTGGGAAACGCCACAAAAGACTTCGTCGATATCGTAATGTCTGGGGAGCTCATTGAAAATGGCATCAAGAGTGGAAAGATGGAAGGTCCTGAGAGTTTGAAAAGACCAATACCCATGAAGAAAAAAGAGCCTGAAACTCACATGGTGGGGACTGGAAGCCGCTATGCTTCTAACCCATACCCAACCCAACCACGACCTCAATTTCGCCCACCTCCGAACTTCTATTTTCCTCCTCAAAACTCTTACTATCAAACACCTCTTCCTTACCCCGTCTATACCACTGATAACCAAAAACCATTCACCATGTTCCGACCTAATAACACGCCTGCTCCAAGCCAACCCAAACACGAACAAAGGCCGGTAAGACCCAATCTTGAAAGACCTCAACTCACCCCTATCCCCGTGTCGTACGGAGAACTGTGCCCAAAATTGTTGGAAAAACAATTAATATCCCCGCATTATATGGCGCCATTGAAACCGCCATACCCGAAATGGTACGATCCCAATACTAGTTGCATGTATCATGGGGGAAACCAAGGGCACTCCACGGAAAATTGTATAGCCTTCAAAAGGAGGGTGCAGGATCTCATTGATGCAGGGATTTTACGATTTGACGGTACTGGTAATGTGGCTGGAAACCCGCTCCCTAACCATACCGAGGGGAATGTAAGCGCAGTGATAAGGGAAGACACGCGGCGAGCTAAGAGTTGCGTCTCTGAAATAAAAACACCCTTGCGAAAGGTCTGGAAGGTGATGATAGAAAATGGGTTGTTTAGTCATTCCCATAGAAGTTTCGAAGAAGAAAGTATGCAAGGTCAAAGTTTTTGTATCTTTCATGGTATCGAAGGGCACGACATTCAGTCTTGCGAAGAATTCAGGAAACTACTCCAAGACATGATGAACAACAAGGAAGTCGAGATCCTTGATAAAATGGATGAGGCCGAAGAAAGGGAAATATGCGCCTCTGATAACCAACCACCAGTCACTCGTTATAGTGCTGATCGGCCTCTGGTGATTCATTATGAGGCCAAGAAGGAGGAAGTTAAACCGACGGTGGTGATTGAAGTGCCTTCTCCTTTCCATTACAGGGACGATAAGGCGGTGCCATGGAAATTCGGTGTTAATATTGTCGCACCCGAAGTTGAAAAACCAAAGGTTGTGGTTGGGGATGTCAGTAGAGTAGGACACTTTACTCGCAGCGGAAGGTGCTATTCTCCGGAAATGGCAGAATCAAAGGAAAAAGCCATTGACTCGAGCCAGAGAGGAAAGACACTGATGCATGAGGCTGATGTGGATGTTGAAATACAATCAGAACCAGAAACTAAAAGACCTGTGAACGAGAATGAAGCTCATGAATTTTTAAAGTTCATCAAGCACAGCGAATATAACATCGTGGAGCAGTTGAACAAACAGCCGGCAAAAATCTCGGTGTTATCCCTACTGTTGAACTTAGAGTCACATCGGAACGCCTTGCTAAAAGTGCTCAATCAAGCTTACGTAGAAAGTAATGTATCTGTAGAAAAGCTTGACAGATGGGTGAGCAATTAAAATGCAGACAATTTCATCTCATTTAGTGATGATGAAATACCATCAAACGGTAGGGGCTCCATGAAGGCATTACATATTACGACTAGTTGCAAGGGTTACATAGTGCCGAACGTGCTCATCGACAATGGATCCGCACTCAATGTCATGCCTTTGGCCACACTCTCCAGGATGCCAGTTGATATGTCCTATCTAAGGCCTTGTCATTCCACGGTAAGGGCATTTGACGGGACACGACGAGAAGTTATGGGAAAGATTGAAATCCCCCTAGAAGTGGGCCCATGCACGTATAATGTAGAGTTCCAGGTCATGGATATTACTCCGTCGTATAATTGCCTTTTAGGGAGGCCTTGGATCCACTCTGCTGGGGCAGTCCCTTTGTCTCTCCATCAAAAAATGAAGTTCATCATGGATAACCACTTGATCACGGTCGCTGGCGAAGAAGACATCGTTGCATCTATTTCTGCGTCACACTTTATATTGAAGTGAACAAAGATGTAGTGAAATGTTCCTTCCGTTCCCTCGAATTTATTAATGCTACATTTGTTACTGAGGGAAACAAGATTCCCACACCCAGATTATCAAGGGATGCCAAGATGGGAATCAAACTGACGGTTGGAAGAGGAGCCCGAGCGAGGAAGGGCTTAGGAAGATACCAGCAAGGGATAGCTAGAGCGCTAAAGCCGATACACCACAAGGCCTGATACGGTTTAGGGTTCAAGCCGGATGTGCGAGAAAGAAAGAAACAGCTGCAGAAAGATCAGGAAAAGAGGATTGCAAGAGCTTCATGTAATAACCAAATTCACCCGGCCCGTACCCGGAGGATGATCGTATTACTCGGTTGGTTAAAAAGTTCGATTGTCGGAGATGGTCTGTCATTGCGAAGTCTATTGGAAGTCGCATAGGCAAGCAATGCCGAGAAAGGTGGTACAATCATTTGGATCCAACCATAAGAAAAGATTCATGGGGAGAAGAAGAGGAGGCCATTCTTACATGTTATCACCAAATTTATGGGAATAATTGGACAAAAGTAGCTGAGCTTCTACCTGGAAGGACCAATAATGCAATAAAGAATCACTGGAACTGTACCTTAAAGAAGAAGCTTGGTTTACACTCGCCTCGTCGATATGCCAAGAGCATCGATAAAAGGTCTCCTAATTTTCATGATCGGGAAACTAGGCCGAAAGGCATGAAGGTCAAAGACGTGAGACATGGTCTTGATGAAAACAAAGTTTGTCAATCAGAATGTTACTGAGGACTATAGTGCTGAAACATGTAATTTGGATTTGATTCTTGGAATTACTGGTCCACCAGAAACCAAAATAGAAGCAGACCCTGGTAATGTAAGTATAATAACCAAATCGGCCCCATACCCGATAAAACATAAAACCAAAAGAATAATAAATAAAATCAATCCATTCAAATGTCCATTTACAAAAACTCAGAGCCCAATTAATACAAGCAACACCCCAGAATTCATTAACCCAAAAACAACCAGCCCAAATCTTAAACAACTAACTAGCCCAAATCAGAAAAAAAAACTCAGCCCAATTGACCCAGTTTACATAAGCCCCATATGGACTAAAAGAGACAGCAAAAAACATAGGGTTCAAGTTCCAGCACCGCCGCCCCCTCGTTTCAGCTCCACACACGCCACGTGCGCCGCTTCAGCTCCCCACGCGCCCTGGCGTCGTTTCAGTTCCACACGCGCGCTTGTTCAGATCCACACTCGCCCATGCGCCCTAACAATTCGAGCTCCCCCACGCACCTCGTCTGCTGCTCCCCGCGTCTCTGACTGCTCCACTATTGCCTCGCCCATGCCCTACAAGGAAAACGCGCAACAGAGAAACAGAGGCAACATTGACAGAAAAACATGGAGCAAACAATAGAATAAGAAATAAGTTGTGTCTTTCGGCTGTAAAGCCGTTCAAAAATCAATGTAAAAGGGTTTCGTTCGGAGGCATTAAGAAAAAAAGAAAAGAGAAAAAAAACATTCAAAAAACAGATCCCTCTTTCTTACGCATTATCAGCAATAAAAAAACCAGAGGTTGATTTCATTTTTCCTTTTATTATTTACTGTTATTTCTTGATGTTTCAAAAAACAAACTTCACAGACGAAATCTAAAAAAGGGGGGTCTTGTTGTATTACGAATATCTCAGAAATACAAAAACAGAGTAGAAGTTCAAAAGAGAATAGGAAAGGGATTACCTGAAAAGGGATGTTCTTCAGACGCCGGAATACCTCGGAACCCCTGAGGTTCGATTGAGGGTTTCGGAGAGCGCCGCGCCTCGAAATAGGGGCTAAAACCCACCTCTGTGCCTCGTCGGCCGCTAGATGCAGTGGCGGTGCGATGGAAAGACAGAGGGAAGCCCAATCGCCGAGCGTCAAAACAGAAATGGGGAAGAGGGCTGCCTCTTCGGTTTCTTTTGAGAGAAAAGCGGAGAGGCCTTTGATTTTTTTTTCCTGAAACAGTGAAAGAATGAAAACAAAAAAGGAAATCTTGGTTTTAAATAAAATACAAAACAACGCCGTTTCAGGGGTAAGGATCCGCGTGTCAACCCGCTTGGTGACCCGAATCCGCGCCTCTTTGCGTTAAAACGGTTATTTCGTGTTCAACCCCTCTGCTCCCTGATCATTTTGCCATTTAGCCCTCTTAAACGCCACGTTTTGCGATTCGGGTCTATTTGCTCGTTCAGTCCCCGATCATTCGCGCGCACTCCACTTAAGTCTGTTAATTCCCTTTTATTTCAGACTTTTGTCCTAGATTCTAGCTTACATTTTAATTTAACCCTTTTATATATGTTTTGGGTTTTCTTTAAATATTTTTCTATTTTACCATCATTTATATATTATCATTATCATTATTATTATTATTATTATTATTATTATTATTACTATTATTATTATTATTAGTGTTATTTATTATTATTACTTAATTATTTTAAAGTTTTTTTTGTATAGTATTAAACTTTACGTATATCGTTGATTTTAAATTTTGATTATCATAAATTGTCTCACATATTATTTACTTTTTTTACGTATTCTTTATTCAAAACTTTTTATTAATTATGTTGAATCATTTCATGTGCTGTTTCTTTTAAAATTGTTTAATTCGTTTTATTATTGTTGATGTTTAAGTAGTGTAAAATATGTGATTATACGCTTGCATGTGTTGTAATTTGTTTGTTCGTATTTTCATATTATTGATATCATCATCATTGTTATTACTGTTTATATTATTGTCTCGCCATCATCATTATTATTCATGCATGTTAATATTTTAGATTCATGATATCAATGGCGTATTATTATTTGTATTAGATCGTCATTACGCTAAGCTTGTGTCACATCAACATTAGTCGCCGCATACAATCTTAGTCACGTTTTAAATAATATTTCTTTAAATCCTAAACTACCCAAATGTGTATAATTTTATCAATTTTATCCAAAAGCAAAAGTTTTTCAAAATAAGGCAATATTCAATGTTTGGAAACTCGAGAAGTCGTGCCCTATGTGTTGGGTTTCGATTCCTTCGTTTGGCTAAATAGTTGAATATCATTTTGATATTTTTAGCGCATGAGACTCGGGAATTATGAGATGATCTGAATTCGAGGATTCAAATTATCGTGTCCTAACGTACTGGATGTGGTATTTTATTCTTTCGGAGCGAGAAAATCTTAATATTCAATTCGAGAAAATTCAAATGTTTCCAAAAGAGACCCATTTTTAATTTCTTTGGAAATTTTCAAACTTTCGACTTCAGAACATTAATTAATCAATTTGGTACCAATTTTGGGCGTGACGAGGGTGCTAACCCTTCCTCGCACGTAACCGACTCCCGAACTCATTTTCTTAAATTTTCGTAGACCAAAAACATTGTTTTAGTAAATCAAACTGTTTTATTAAAACAAAGGTAATCCGATCACACTAATAAAAGATCGGTGGCGACTCCCGTTTTATTTTCGTTTTCAAAATCAAGTCGATGCCCGTTTTGACAAAAAAAATGGTTACGACACTTCAGGCCGGGAAGTGGAATGGGAGCCCATAATGTATCCGCCCTTGTCGAAAACGTTTACATCTGCAGGAATGATGTACCCAGAAAGAGATAATTCACGAAACACGCTGTTATTGATTGAAAGGGATTTTCAGAACTTCAATATAAACGTTATTGACAAAGCAGATGATACGATGAAAGACATTTCAATGATACGCCCTAGTCTTCCTGGATTTGTTTTGAGCAATTGGACTGCTGAGGATCTTCTTGTAGTTTCTAGGGCTCCTCCAAAGTAATCATCAATGTCCACTCCTTTTATGCCCCAAGTTATTGGGAAAACTATTACAAGAGTTTATGTCTGCTATTTATCTTTTAAATGAACTTCAATAGAGATGCATTTTTGTTATGGTCTCTTCATTCTCATTGGCTTCATATTTATTCCCTCTTCTTATAATCTGTCCCTACGTATATTTCATATCATGCCATGGTATTATGTTTGTGTGTCCCAACACCTTGATATTCCTCTATAGTTTTCTTTTCCATTTACCTTTCAGGTGCTCAGATATCCACGACGTGAACAATCCCGTTACAAATCCTAAAATCGATTTCGAGAAAGCTATCTGTTTAAGAGAATTCGAAGCTGAGGAAAACGCTGAAGATTATGTCTCGTCCCCCGACTTACTAAGGATGATAGAACAAGAAGACAAACAGATACTACCCCATCAAGAATCTGTTGAGACGGTGAACTTGGGAAGTGAAGAAAAGAGGCAAGAAGTGAAGATCGGGACCACCATTTCAGAAAACACCAAACATGACTTGGTCACCTTGCTTCATGAGTACAAAGATGTATTTGCATGGTCATATCAGGATATGCCAGGGTTGAGCAAGGATGTAGTGGTCCATAAGCTCCCACTGAAACCAGAATGCAAGCCTATCCAGCAAAAGCTAAGACGAATGAGACCCAAAATGCTTTTAAAGATAAAAGAAGAAGTCAAAAAACAATTCGATGCCGGCTTCTTACAAGTCTCTAAATATCCGGAATGGGTAGCTAATATAGTTCCAGTGCCAAAGAAAGACGGCAATGTGCGAATGTGTGTGGACTATCGTGATCTGAATCGAGCAAGCCCTAAGGATAATTTTCCCTTGCCGCATATCGATACATTGGTGGATAACACGGCAAAACATTCATTATTCTCTTTCATGGATGGATTTTCGGGTTATAACCAGATAAAGATGGCTCCCGAGGATATGGAGAAAACTACATTCGTGACGATGTGGGGAACATTCTGCTACAAGGTAATGCCATTCGGATTAAAAAATGCCGGCGCAACATATCAGAGGGCAATGGTGACGTTGTTTCACGACATGATGCATAAAGAAATAGAAGTCTACGTCGATGATATGATTGCCAAATCTCGGGGAGAAAGAGAGCATGTTGGAAACCTCAGGAAATTGTTTGAAAGACTGAGAAAGTTCCAGCTGAAGCTTAATCCGGCCAAGTGCACATTTGGAGCGACCTCGGGGAAATTACTGGGCTTCATCGTCAGCAAGAGAGGTATTGAGGTTGATCCGGACAAGATAAAAGCCATACAAGAATTACCGTCTCCACGGACACAAAAGGAAGTCATAGGATTTCTAGGAAGGTTGAACTACATCACTCGGTTTATTGCTCAGCTTACCAACCAATGCGACCCAATTTTTCGACTCCTTCAAAAGCACAATCCTGGAAAATGGGATAAGGAGTGCCAGGTGGCTTTTGACAAGATAAAACAATATTTGTCTAGCCCCCCGGTGTTAGTACTGCCAACTCCCAGGAGACCCTTAATATTGTATCTGACTGTGTTCGATAACTCATTAGGTTGTGTACTGGGACAACATGATGAGTCAGGGAAAAAAGAAAAGGCGATTTACTACCTCAGCAAGAAATTCACGGGGTGTGAAATGAAATATCCGTCAATTGAAAAATTCTGTTGTGCTTTGGTCTGGGTGGTTCGAAGGCTCAGACAATATATGCTGTATCATACGACATGGTTAATTTCAAAATTGGACCCAATAAAGTACATGATGGAATCACCTGCACTCTCAGGAAGAATGGCACGATGGCAGATCCTACTGTCAGAGTACGACATCATTTATGTGAATCAAAAGTTGGTAAAAGGAAGTGCAATAGCTGACTTCTTAGCGACTCAAACAACTGAGGAATACGAGCCATTGAGATTTGATTTCCCTGATGAAGACTTAATGTGCATCACAGAAAGAGAATGTGAGTCGTCGAAAGAGAAATCATGGAAGATGAGCTTTGATGGCGCCTCAAATGCATTGGGGCATGGGGTCGGAGCAGTCTTAGTGTCACCAGGAGGGAATCATTACCCATTCACTACCAGATTAAATTTCTTCAGTACTAATAACGTAGCGGAATACGAGGCTTACATCATGGGACTTCGTGCAGCTATTGAACGAGACATCAAAACCTTAGAGGTATACGGAGACTCAGCGCTGGTGATTTACCAAATCTGTGGAGATTGGGAAGTGAGAGATTCGAAGTTGGTCAAATATCGTGATCTCGTGGCAGAGCTGATCAAAGAGTTTGAAGAAGTAACTTTTAATTACTTCCCACGAGAAGAAAACCAATTGGCTGATTCCTTAGCCACTTTGGCTTCAATGTTCAAAGCAAACCGAGAAACAGAAATAATGCCTCTCCAGATGAGCATATACGAGGCCCCTGCGCATTGTTTTAGCATTGAAAAAGAGGCAGATGGATAGCCATGGTTCCACGATATCTTAGAATATGTCAAAAATCAAAGGTATCCCAAACAAGCAAACGAGAACGACAAAAGAACAATCAGAAAAATGGCTGTGGGATTTGTTCTTGATGGGGACATCCTGTACAAAAGAGGAAAAGATCAAGTGCTCCTGAGATGCATGGATGATATTGAAGCCGGAAAGGTACTTGAGGAGGTCCATGAAGGAATTTCTGGAACGCATGCCAATGGTTTCACTATGGCTAGGAAGATCATGAGACTCGGTTATTACTGGTTGACGATGGAAAGCGATTGCGTTAATTACGCGCGAAAGTGTCACAGATGTCAAATTTACGGCGATAAAATTCATGCAACACCTTCACCCCTTCATGTCATGACTTCTCCGTGGCCTTTCTCTATGTGGGGCATGGATGTTATAGGGCCAATTTCCCCAAAAGCTTCTAACGGACATCGATTTATTTTCGTAGTCATAGATTACTTCACAAAATGGGTAGAAGCAGCTTCGTTTGCTAATGTGACAAAGACCGCGATTTGCAAGTTCTTAAAAAAAGAGATCATATGTCGATACAGTTTGCCTGAGAGAATCATTTCGGATAACGCCTTGAATCTGAACAACAAGATGATGAAAGAAGTGTGCGAGCAATTTCAAATAAAGCATCATAATTCCTCGCCTTATCGTCCAAAGATGAACGGAGCAGTAGAAGCTGCTAACAAAAATATTAAGAGGATTATTGGGAAAATGACCGAGACATATAAAGACTGGCACGAGAAACTACCGTTTGCCCTATATGCATATCGCACATGCGTGCGAACCTCCACAGGGGCAACTCCTTTCTCTCTGGCCTATGGAATGAAAGCTGTACTGCCCATCGAAGTGGAAATCCCCTCTTTACGAATCTTAATGGAGTCAAAACTAGAAGAATCTGAATTGGTTCAAGCTCGATATGACCAATTGAATCTGATCGAAGAAAAACGCTTGAAAGTAATCTGTCACGGACAGATGTACCAGAAGAGAATGATCACAGCCCATGACAAAAAGGTGCGACCAAGGGAATTTCGCGAAGGAGAACTCGTGTTGAGGAAGATTCTCCCTATACAAAAAAACTTTCGAGGAAAATGGGCACCGAATTGGGAAGGACCATATGTAGTAAAGAAGGCCTTCTCGGGTGGAGCTCTGATTCTCGCTGAGATGGATGGAAAAGAGGTACCAAATCCAGTGAACTCAGATGCAGTAAAGAAGTACTACGCCTAAAAAAAATGATTAAGATGAAAACCCGAAAAAGGCGTCTTGATAAACAAAAAGGTTTAGGATGAAAACCCGAAAGGGCGTCCTAAGGAAGCCGATTTGGGCTCAAAGAGCAAAGACGACTTATGCAGAAGGTCAAAGGGCGAGATATTAATGTTTGAAGCAGTCTCGGAAATTTAAAATCTTCTACACAAGAAGCTGTGCTCGAAAAGATCTAGGATCAAGAAACTTGGAGAAATTCATGCGTCGAATATCTAGAGCATTTGTAACGATTGAACTTGCTTTCCTTTCTTTATAATGTTTTCTTTATTGAACTATTCCTTGTCAATTTTCTTTGCTTATTGCTTTTGGAAATAAATATGAATGTGAGGTATTTCTTTCATACCTACTTTCCCATTTTCATGCATCTCATGTCTGGTTCATTTAAATGCTAAATAGTGAAATGACATACTTTAAATAAAAGGAATGTTGAGTATTACCTGGATGAGAATTTGGTAAGTACAAGAGCCTCAAAGCAAGAACAAAGTTCAACAGGAGGCAAGAGAGTGATAAACGAGAAACGCAGATTACTCGTAAAACTCGAGGACGGGTACAAAACCTAAAAGGAGGATCAAAGATCGAAGCAACGAATACAGGTGATCCTAAAAGTCGTGACGAAAAGAGATACAGGGCCAACAAATCTAGGGCATATTGCTTAATCATGTAGACATAGAAGCATTTAGGACAAACACGTGCATTTCATGATAACATCGCACATGACACATACAGGTACACCAATAAAGCAAGAAGTTCTGACGATAGCTGTACCGGACCAAGGAGAAAGGAGATATCCGAGTTCCACCAAATGATACGTTTAATTTCTGTTTTTCAATTTCTGTTAAAATCAACTCATAATATGATAAGTGAGTTGGGCATCGGGTCACACACGCTTAGGTATTTTAATTTTTGTTTTTCAATTCCTGTTAAAATCAGCTCAGAGATGAGTTGGGCCTCGGGTTACGCACGCTGAGGTATTTTAATTTCTGTTTTTCAATTTCTGTTAAAATCAACTCATAATACGAGAAGTGAGTTGGGCCTTGGGTTACGCACGCCGAGGTATTTTTAATTTCTGTTTTTCAATTCCTGTTAAAATTAGCTCAGAGATGAGTTGGGCCTCGGGTTACGCACGCTGAGGTATTTTAATTTCTATTTTTCAAATTCTGTTAAAATCAGCTCAGAGATGAGTTGGGCCTCGGGTTACGCACGCTGAGGTATTTTAATTTCTATTTTTCAATTTCTGTTAAAATCAACTCATAATACGAGAAGTGAGTTGGGCCTTGGGCTACGCACGCTGAGGTATTTTAATTTCTATTTTTCAATTCCTGTTAAAATCAACTCAGAGATGAGTTGGGCCTCGGGTTATGCACGCTGAGGTATTTTTAATTTCTGTCTTTAAATTTCCCTTCAAAAATCAACTCATATTGCGAGAGGTGAGTTGGACTTCGAGTTACGCACGCTGAGGTATTTTTTAATTTCCGTCTTTAAATTTCTGTTCAAAAATCAACCCATATTGCGAGAATAAAGAAGCAGTCTGAAAAGTTCGGGTTTCATCAAAGTCTCAGTGGAGCAACGAGTAGATCAAAGATACAAATCTCTTCGTGTCCCGAAGTCGTGAGGAAAAGCGAATTGAAGCTACAAGTCATATCTCTTAGAAATAGCAGAACGGATCGAAGCAACAGGTTATAGTAGAGTTTGAAGATGTTTGGGGAAGACGAAGATCAACAAGTCGAGGTTCGACCAAGACCGGGCAAAATTGGTTCTTCTATTGTCTTTGCTCTATTCTTGTTTCACGACAATGAGCAAAGAGGGGCAGCTGTAATAACCAAATTTTGCCCGGGCCCATTTAGCCAAAACAAAACCCAAATTAAAACCAAAATAGTATTATTATGAAAATCCATTAAAGTGTCTGAACAATCCCAAAATCTAGCCCAAATTGAATCATCCCAAACAAAGCCAAAATAAACCCAATAGTTGCAGTCCAAATACACAACCAATGAAGCCCAATCACAAAACCCGTCAGACCCACTCCAGCAAATAAAAAAACCAAAAATTAATAAAGTCCAATGTCCTTTTACAAAATAATTCTGGAGCCCGAATGAAAATAGGCCCGAAACCAACTCCAGCCCAGAAGCCCGACAACCCAACTAGCCCAACCGAAATAGCCCAAGACTTTCGGAAACCCTAGGGTCCCCTTCCAGCGTCGCGGCGCGTCCCCTACACGCTCGTAGCCCCAGCTTCACCCGCGTGACGCCCCAGCTCCCCACGAGCGTCGTGCCCCGTGCCCACGCCCCTGACGCTTCGAGCACCCCCAGGCACCTCGGTCTCGCACGCCTCTGCCCCTTCAACGCCCCTGACGCCTGCAGCTTCCCTAGGCGCCTCGGTCTCCACCGTCACCACAATCACCCATCCCCTGCAAACGGAGAAAGAGGAAGCGACAGAGAACAAAGCAAAAAAGAAACCTGCAAATCGGTTATAAAAGAAAGGGGGAAACGTTTCGTATTCTTCTCTTCCCTTCCCCCCCGACGCATTACCAAAAAATACAAAAACCAAAAGCAAAAGTCTTTGTAAATCCGATCATAACAAAATCAAAGTAAATCTTGTAGCAAGGGTTCCCTCCCCGTTTTTACGAACTAAAAGAAAACAATCAGAAATCAAGCAAAAATTACAAGGTTGATTCGGCTTCTTCCTTAGTTTGCTTTATGTTTCTCTCTTCAAATCGCTTTCACGTATATACAAATAGTTTTATATACGCTACAGGGATATATATAAAAGAGAAAAAAATGAAATGTTTTACCTGGTCTGAGCACCGCTCGCGGTAGCTTCGCGGCGGACCTGGCCGCATTTGGGGTTAAGGACGAAACCCTAGCAGAGGAAACAGAAAAACCACCCTCCCCTTTTTGTTGTAACATAGCAGGATATAACCTTTTTTTACAAAATTTTCCCTTTTATAAGCATCGGGAACGACGACGTTTTAGGCTTGACTAGGTGGCCTCGAAACGATGCCGTTTAACCTCCTTAGGTCCGTGCATTGACCCGACCCATTAAAGGGGATCCGCGCGTTTTCATCAAGCGGTCTAATTGCTATCCCAGCCCCTCCGTGTTTTTATTATTTTCAACCCCGTTTGTTCCAAATTCTTTTTATTTTTAATTTGGCCCCAAAACTCGCATTTCATCTCAATTCGATCTTACAAGTCTTTAACGGTTTAAATCAAAACGACTCCGTTTTAAAATTTGGTATAATTTCAACTTTAGCCCTTGTCATTTAACGCGCGTCTTACTTTAATCCTTTCAGTTCCTTTTTAATTGTTATTTGACCCCCTCTTTTATTGTTTATTTTATTTTATCCTTTTATTTTATTTTTATTATTTTGTATTATTTTAAACGGTCCATATTATTATCTATATACTAGTACACTAACAGTATAAATATATGTCTATTTCTATCATTATTATTTGTTACTTTTATTTAGCTAAGAATTATTTTCATTAGATATTTTTATATTACATATTTTCAAATCGTATATTATACAATGTTATATCGTATATTACTTGTGGCTAAAATTTATTTGCGTTATATAATATATTCTATTTATATTGTTTTCATATGTAATTTTATATATTTATTTAAAATCACTATATATTATGTTTATATTGGCTCTATCATGTATGTGTCTTTTTATCTATTATCAAAGCATGCGTTAAATAGGTTCATCTGTTTGTTGTTAATTATATTTGTTTATGCTTCATCATGTATTTACAATTATATTAGTACATGAATTATCACCTAACATATTTTGTGTTATTATCGTTTTACTGCCTATTTTAAATGATAACACATCATAATTGCTTTTAAATAATTTTGTTCAACAATTTATAGAATATGAATATTGGCATGTATTGTCGTTTAAAATAAAAATATCCTCTCGCAAAAAATCAATATCTTTAAAACATTCCTTTAGGAAATAAGGCAATATTCGTGTGTTTAGAAGCTCGAAAGATCACATCCTAACGTGCTGGGTGTTGATTTTTCTGTTCGACTAAATATTCAAATACCCTTCTTCACGCGATTTGAAGATCAAAGATGATCTCGACGTCAGAGTATAAAGGCGTCATATCCTAACGTGCTGGGTATGACAATCTTATTCTTTTGAAACGAGTTAATTTTGAGATTCAATCCCGATTCAATTAACCCATTCTTTTAATTCT
This sequence comes from Gossypium australe, assembly GCA_005393395.2. Taxonomy (NCBI): domain Eukaryota; kingdom Viridiplantae; phylum Streptophyta; class Magnoliopsida; order Malvales; family Malvaceae; genus Gossypium; species Gossypium australe. Next base: position 122,498,109 of record CM016621.1, on the reverse strand, counting down.
TTTTACCCTAAATATTTTCAAGTTTTCAGCTTGGGGACATTGATCAATCAATTTGGTACCAATTTTGGGCGTTGCGAGGGTGCTAATCCTTCCTCGCACGTAACCGACGCCCGAACCCGTTTTCTCGAACACTCGTAGACCAAAAGCACTGTTTTAATAAACTAAAATGTTTTTTATTATAACAAGGTGATCCGATCACACCTCGAATAAAAGATCGGTGGCGACTCCCTATTTTTAAAAGTCGATTCCCGTTTTTCAAAAAATAGTTACGACATTAAGCATATGATAATATGTTTATTGCATAATATTTTGAAAATAATAGAATTGAATTTGACGGATTTAACAACTACAATTTAGGTCAAAACTAAAAATTTGAAAATTTGAAAAGTACATAATTAAAATAATCAATTTGAAGTACAAAGATTAGATTCGCAAGTTACACATTGTATAAACTATAAAGACTAATAGCAAAATTTGACATTAAGTGAGTAATTATTTTTTAAATAAATTTAATAATTAGTTAAATTTTAAGTTTTAAGCGAGTAATTATTTTTAGGTATGATAACTTTTTTGGCCCTCCAACTTTACAATAAAAATCATTTTATCTTTTCATTTAATTTTTCACCTTTTTTAGCCTTTGAACTTCAATTTTTTTTGTCAAATTACCCCAAAATGGATGAAAAAGTTAATGTTTGTTAACTTTGCTGGCATGGCATTCACGTGGGTAATCATGTAGATGTTATGTCAGAATTTAATTAATTTTTTAATTTTAAAAATTATTTTTTTGTAATTTTTATACTTTTTAATGAATTTTAATTTTAAAAAAAAGTATTCTTATAATTTATTTTGAATTTTTAAAAATTAATTAAATGCTAATGTGTTATTCACAAGGTAATCATTTATGTTGGGGTGATTTGACAAAAAACATAAGTTTAAAGATTTAAAAAAACAAAAAATTAAACAAAATGTTAAAATTTAGAGCCAATTGAAATATACCACATGGCATTTTAATTAAATAAAAATAAATAAAATCCAATACTAAATAATAAAATAAAATAAAATATTTCTCTCATTCACCGTCTCTCCCCTTAAACAATGGTTATACCGATCTCTTGAAACGAGGCATTTTACCAAAAAATACCCTTTTTATCTTATTTACAGAAATGGACCGAATTTTTAATTATTTACAGGAATGGGACAGTTTCCCCGAAAATATGTCCACGTCAGCGCGATGTCAGGGGACGTGCCAGCAAAACGCGTCACTGGGGGAGCGTTTTGCCCATTTCAACACAAAGCGCTTCCTTGAGGGCGCGCTTTATACTGATGTGGCAAAACGCTCCCCCCGGGATGCGTTTTGCCCGTGTTTTTAACCCCCAACGGCTATTTTATGACCGTTTGGCATCCAACGGTAAAAAAAAAATCTATAAAAGCCACCTTTCATTTTTTTCACACAAAAGTCCTCTCAAATTTCTCTCAACTTTCTCTCAAATTTCTCTCAAATTCCTCTCAAATTTCACAAAAATCCTTTAATTTTTACAAAAAAGTTCTATTTAAAAGTTTTTTGAATTAGTTTTTTTTTTAAATTAAAAAATATTCGATCGTGTTAGCAATGGCCGGAGAATTAATTCGTCTCGATAATAAACACATCTCCATCAATCAAATGACAATGGTAAGTTATAATTTTAATTTTTCAATACTATTTAATTTCTTTTTTCATTTATGCAATTTTACTTAATTTTTGTTTTATAATTTTTTATAACAGTCTGTAGATCAGGTATTGCAATGCTATATTCGTAATATGTCTGGTCCGCCATCGCCGTTGATAGAGAATTACCTGCGGGAAACGGGTTTTTGGCACGTGGCCATGATAAGCCGGGGGTGCAAGTTGGACCCGAAACTAATCAATGCGTTGATAGAGAGGTGGAGACCCGAGACACACACTTTCCATTTTCCATACGGAGAGTGTACTATCACTCTGGAAGACGTGAAGTTGCAATTGGGATTGCCGGTGAATTGGTACGTAGTCACCGGGTCTGCAACTTCTGCTGATTGGGAAGTCGTATGCTATGAGCTTTTGGGTGCTATTCCGGATAATATTAACGAAGGTCGGATCGAGATGGGCTGGTTACGAGACACATTCCCGGAGCCGGATAATGATTCGACTGAACTAGAAAGAATACGATATGCTCGGGCATACATTCTTGAGATGATGGAGGTTATCTGATGTCGGACTTGTCACAAAACCTCGTACATCAGAGATGGCTGTTGAAACTCGTTAATTTTAGAGCAGCCGGTGAATTTAGTTGGAGTCTGCCGTGTTAGCAAAATTGTACCGGGAGATGTGTGGGGCAACGCGACCGAATAAAGCCAAAATCAGAGGTTGTTTATCACTACTGCAATCATGGGCACTGTTTAGCTTTCCATTTTTACGTCATCGAGTGGACCACCCATATACATTCCCACTCATAACAAGGTAAATTTTATATTAGATTTTACAATTATTAAGTAGATTTAAAATATAATTGTATGCTAAAAATTTATTTAATTAGGTGGAACCATTCGGCGAGTTATGTTGGAATACCTACCTTTCTTGAAGATATACGGCTTCTATTAGACCAACGGTCGGAAGCACAAGTAAGTATTAAATAAAATATATATACATGATAAAATAGTCATTTTATATTTACTATTTAGTATTTAGTATTATGTATATAACTAATATTTTTATCATGTTCATATAGTTTTAATGGACACCATACGAGGATCCGGCAATTCGAGCAGTAATTCAGGATGAATTCTTCCAAAATCCGAGCATTTGGCATGTGAAGTTCCCATTGGTCAACTATGCCACCGTAGAGATGCACTAATCAGATAGAGTATTGCGACAATTTGGATTCTGAAAACCGATTCTCGTGGCACCTAAGGTGCTCCATGATGATCACAAAGTCAACTTACGGCAGTTGCATACGAATTGACCGAGATTTTGGTCAGCATATATTGAAATGTGGGAAAATCAGTATGATTATATACCTACTCGGGAACCGATCATCATTCCTGAATTAACGTGCGTGCCAGAATACATGCCATGGTTTAGGATTCATGGCAAGCCATATTTATTGTTGGAAGAGGAGAGGCGACGGCAAATTCGTGTACAAAGGGAACGACGGGCTCTTTAAATCCAAGGAAAATGGATTATAGGACGGGCTTATCAACAGCGCCCACACAGTCACCGGGCCCAACACTTCAACCGATGACACCCACATCACAACCTTTTCAGATTATGCCAGGTGCGTATCCTAGCCCTTATATGTATCCTAATCCTTATATGTTTCCTTTTCCCAGTTCTATAGTAGTTGGAATGCATAGCCGGTTTATCTCCGTTCCCGATTACTCTGAGTGGACCATCGATCTATAGGCTGCCGTTGCATGAGGGATCGCACGAGTCACCGTCGAGGAGATCTTCGTTTTACCAATCCCCATCGCCTTATGAGATTCAAACACCTCCGCCATGAGTGATGCAAACACCTCCGCAGTCATTATTGTAACACCCCAAACCCGGCCTAGAAGTTAGGTCCGAATCCGGCATGTCACATTGAAGTGTTTTTGCGAAAACCTTGTTTTCATTGAAAACCCTTCTAGAGAAAAGTTAAGTAAAATCCAGTTTGCTTTCAAAACGAGGTGTATAAAAAAAAACCATTTCCCTGTTACTATGTAAAAATTTCCTTTGACAGCGGAAGCTCGTTCTTAAAATGCAATTATTTCCAAAAACTTGAAATTCGCTTAAAAGAAATAAATCCAGGTTCCGTTTCAAAATTACAATGCATAGTGGAAGTAATGGAATAATAACTAGAGGGAAACCTTATTACAATCCGAAATAAAATAACTTAAAATCTAGAATTTAGACATTTAGAAAAACCGGTCTAATCGTCTAGCTAGTTGGCCACCTCTGAGTCCCTCCATCCGTCGAACCGCCTACTGAGGATTACCTGAGAAAAATAAAAGAGGGAGTGAGTTTTTGAAAACTCAGTGTGTACGACCCTCGTCAAACAAATAGCATACATATCATATTATAAACATAACAATATTATACATGCAATGCTGTGCAAACCCTCCCCAAATAATCCATCCAGTACACATCATCTCCGTCCCGCCGAAACACATCTATGGGGATTTCTAAATCGACCCACCCATCTGATACACATCAAGGGTAGTCCGGTTGCGGTACTACCAAACGTTGCAGCAAAGCTGCTAATCATATAATGGGCTTAAAAAGCCATCGGTGGATCCACAATTATCAAGCAACCATGCGATCCTCATATACTTCCTCCGTTCCATAATTCCCACCCATATGCAACCCAAACAGAATATCATATGAATGCAGCAAATATACATGTAACATCCATAAATCTTACCTTCAACACATAAGGGTATTCTAGGCATTTCACATATTAAGAGTATTTCAGTAATTCTACCCTACAGGTGTATTTCAGTAATTCTTAACAGTTTGGGTCTTAATTACGAACCTTGGCCCGTCAACAAGTCCTCGCAGCTAAAGTGAACAGACACTACGCACCAGGTAGGATTCCAGAAAAGATGAGGTGGGTCACTAAGACCGCTTAAGTACCAAGCTCTCTCTAGATCCAATCCTAGACATACATATGCCCATTGCCACACCTAAACCTTATGACTTGTTCACAATCGCACTTAATAAATTATTAAAGTTTTATGTATGGTTAAGCAATTTACCAAATACTAATCCCAAGACCCCTTACAAAGCCCAAACAAATTCACATACGTTCATATGGCCCACCAGGCTCAACCTCATTCGTATCGCCCACTAGGCCCAAATCACAATCATATGGCCTATCTGGCCTAATCACATTCATATGGCTCATCTGGCCCAAATCAATTCCAAGCCATGTAACTAGCATAACTATTTCATCACTTATTACCAAGCCATCAAATTAACCTATTTTGAGCATACGGCCTATCGGGCCCATTTTGCCCATTCTGGCCTGATTGCCCAAAACACGGCCCAAGTCCATAAGATCACTCATGGGGCATCTGATAAGTATCGATTTTCCCTTAGGAGTGTTCGCGCACTCGCAAAACTACCGTAGCCAAAATTTTTGACTTTTCGGCATTTCGACTTTTCGGCATTTCGAGATTTGCCGATCTAATGTGTGTGTAGTGTATGTACACACCTGATACAAAACACGCTACGATCTCCTTAGCCACGATCCTACAAATGGTATCACTCAAAGATTAATCACTAATACTTATAGAATACTTTACCAAAAGCTAAAGTCTCACCTTAACCTTACCTGAAACACCAAGCCTTATTAGCCTTTTTTTTATAACTAGTCACGCGTATCTCCTAAATCTGCATCATTCTTAATCATTAAAAAAAGAATAATAGGTGACTTGTATCCAACACAAGTCCAACTTTCCCTATCTATGACCATTAAGCCAACACCTAAACCATAATTGAGAATACTTACCCAAGAAGCAATCAGCCCAAGAGGTATTCGGCTGTTGTGATTAGTATAGTGAAAGGGGTTATTCGGCACAAATAAGAAGAAGAAGAAGAGAAGAGGGAATCGGCTAAAACTAAAGGTAAATCAAAAGAGAATTTGAGAAGAAAAAGTATGGAAGATAGGCAAGCAAAGAAGGAATTCGGCTTCTGAGTATTTAGAGAGAAAATGTGTTTTGGCAACTCAAAAATGAGGAATTCAGTTAAAGGGAAAAAAACAATTTTGGCATTACCCTAGAACCCCAAAATCGACACCTATTTATAGCCTATAGCCAAATTTCCTATCCCCAAATTCTCAATTCAGCACAACCTATTCCACATATCTCATCTCCTAGCTTTTCTCCACGATAACTCCCCAATCATTTTCCTAAATTTTCTCTTCTGATCACTCTCCTTAGAGTCCATCACCACACCACTTCCAACCTTCTAGAAGGCCAAAATTAAACTCTTAAAAATACTAAGCTAGGATTCGAACCTAGGATCTCCTTGCTAGCCCATAACGCCACCCTCCCATACCCTAAGTGGCGTCACTTAGCCACTCCACCACAAGGCTCTTTGATGCCATTTTTCCCTTTTTTATTTAAGAGCCCAACTACTCACCGCCCTGGTTCCTTTAATAATTAATTAAGAATTCCTTCTCCTCAAAGTTCGAACCCAGCACTTCTCCAATACCCCTAGACACTACAAGTTCATGAACCCTCAATGCCCACATACCAATTGTCACTTTCTAGCTCACTTAAAAATTTTCTGAGACCCAAAGCTCAATTCTCCTAGGCCTAAAAATTTGGGGCGTTACAATTATTCATCAAAGTGGGTCATCCTCCCAACACCCACAACCAGATCCCCTGCCGGAGGAACCACAATCCCCGCCGGAGCAACCACAAATCCCGGAGGAATCTAGCGCGTAACCGTCAACCACCCCCATGTGGCACTGATTCCGACCGACACCAACATTGATTTTTGTTAATATATTTGTACAAACTTTTTTATATTGTTTCATTTAATAAAATAAAATTTGTTTAAAAACATTTTAATTTTAATTTACTTTTTATATTTTTAATAAAATAAATATTCTTTTGAATAGGGCAATATTATTAATATTTTTATATTTTTAATAAAATATAAATAATGCAACAAAATTTTATTACAACAAACTATCAACTATTCCGATTTTGACATGATCGAGTTGTATGGCCTGGGTTCCTACACCATCCGCACAACTTCTGTTGGTTGGCAGTTTCTCGGATATCCATATTGTTACGTATTCTAGTCGAGCAAGGTCAACCCTTTGGTTTGCGACGCAGTTCTTTATCTGGTAACAGCTTAAACGGACCAAGCGATACAGAGGGTCACTTACGTTCATCTGGGACTGGTGGAAATAAGTGTCTCCACACGTTTTACATCTATTCTATTTTATACACTTCGTCGACATAGCTCATGGGATCCAGGCGGAGATTCTGACAAGCTGCAATTACATGAGCGCTTGGATAACGAAGTGCGTCAAATATCCCACAGTCACAGGTCCTATTTCTCAAGTGTACACGATATTGCCCGTCAATAATACATTGGTTCGGTCTGTCAAACTCCGTCACACGAAACCATAGGTTGTCGCGATCGTGACACACTGTGTGCATGGTGTTGGCCCATGTATTCGCCTTTTTGATTTATTGCAATACCTTCGCACACCATACATGGCCTCCCTGCATTTGGCCTTTATAACTCACTGCTCACTTTGGAAATAGTGCCGCTAAACGAAAATATGTCTCTCGCACAACCGATGTTATCGGTAAATGACACGTTCCTTTTAGAATAAAATTTATGCATTCAGCCAGGTTTGAGGTCATATGACCATATCGTAGGCCACCGTCGTATGCTTGTGTCCACTGTTCGAAAGGTATGTTGCAGAGGTAGTTTGCGCCTTCTTCGTTAACTGAACACAAAATCGCTAACATCTCATGAAAACGGTCCTTATTGATCTCGTACCCTGCCAATATAAGTTGATAGCGAATATTACATACCACTCTTCCATTAAGAATAAATTGAATATTACAAACGTAATTATATTAATAGAGATTACATACCCATGTTGGTCACTTGCCGTTGTTCACTTGTAGATCAATGTTGCCCGTAGTAGTTGGACGCAATATGCCTTAGGCAATACCGGTAGTGTGTGCGATGCCATAGGCTTCCCTTTCGCTCAATTACGGCAAGTATTCCAGGGCCCCGGTCTGATATAACGCAGATATCAGGTTGGGGTAGACATGCCTCCTTAACCTAGATTGTAACACCCCTAACCCGTATCCGTTGTCGGACTAGGGTTAAAGGCATTACCGGACCAATCGGAAACATTTTCAGAAGTTCATACATTCATCCATCAATCTCAAACATAATGTCCCTTAATAGGTCAATGAGACCTAAAACATGCTTAAAAACCGGGTCGGGACTAAACCAATACACATACAAAATTTCTCAGAAATTTAAAACTTTTCTAAGTTTCAGGGGTTACACGCCCGTGTGGGCAGGCCGTGTGCCTCCCACGGCTGCTAGACACACCCGTGTATCCTCCCCGTGGTCGAAACTGACTTTTCTTCCACGGCCGCCAAGCACGCCCGTGTACTCTGGCCGTGGTCGATCCTGTCAAAATTCACACGGCTACTAGGCACGTCCATGTGCCAAGGCCGTGTACTCCTATGCTAGCTACTGACTTAGCCCCACGGTCACCAGGCACGCCCATGTGCTACAACGGTGTGACATTATAGGCCATTTTCAAGGCCAAAATGCCACCCACTTGGGTCTTACCTACAAGAAAATATTTACCAACACATTTCATGCATACTAGACAACCAAAATAACCATTCAATCTAAACATTCAATATCCATTTCAACCATGCCAACTTCCAAGACCAAAACATATGTATATCAAGTATAATTCATCCAAATGCTTACCCAAAAACTTGACCAATTTATGTGCCTCAACCATACCAAGGTGTACTTCATATATCACATTCATTTAAACATAATACCAACATATAACTAGCCAAATCATATGGCTAAATTCACTTCATTTACAAATACAAAAGACTAGCCTATACATGCCATATCTAGCAAAATATATATCCAAAGTGTACCATAAACAAGTTGAATAGTGTGATGACGATCCTTGACGGTCCCGAGCCTTCAGTAGCTTTGACGACCTATAAGACAGAGAAAGCGCACACACGGAGTAAGCTTTCCAAAAGCTTAGAAAGTCATAATACAAACAAACTTAGCATAGAAGGCATTATGTACTCATAGATACATTGTCACATCTAAATCACTTAGCAAATTATCACATATATACAAAGGTTTTCCATGCTTACTATTACATCTCTTATTGTTATCCAAATATACATAATCATCATAGTAAGATCACATAGGAACTTATCTTATATACACACTTAGCGTATGAATCGACGTACCTGAAATGGATTCACTATTTACATGGCCATTTCGTATTACAGACTTGCCCGTTGAACCGTAAGGAATCTAGTAGGATACTCAGAAAGCTCGGACTAGTTGTACAATGCCAACGTCCCAGACGAGGTCTGATATGCACTCAGATATCGATGCCACTGTCCCAGAAAGGGTCTTATACGAATCAATACGATGCCGATGTCCCAGGCATCGTCTTACACGTAAATATCAAATCGATGCCAACGTCTCAGACGTGGTCTTACACGTAATCTCAAATCAACGCCAACGCCCCAAACGTGGTCTTACATGATAAAAACAGAACAGATACCTATGTCATGACATAGCTAATCATATCTATTCCTAGGTTCATACGGGATTTTTCGAACATTTTCACTAAGTAATCCTTATCTCGAAATTCATGATCAGACCATATCGTAAGTATTCATCGATAACAATAGTCATTAGAACATAAATAATTCAATAAGAATTCATTTATTTGCATAATGACTTACCTCGGGTTTGATTTAACAGAAACGGAAATGGCTACTCGGTTACTTTCGCTTTTCAGCGATCTAGGTCCGTTTTCCTCGGTTCTTGATCTAATCATATTCAGAATTAACCCTTTTATTCACTAATTCATTCAATTCAATCCAATGACACACATTTAGGGCTATTTACAAATTAACCCTCACATTTGCACAATTTATCAATTTAGTCCATTTTTCTCAAAACATCAAATTCACAAAATTTGTTCACACACATGCATAGCCGAATCTCCCTAGGGACTATATAAGTCCATATTTTTCATCAAATTCACAAATTAGTTCTCCAAAATAATATTTTCTCAATTTAGCCCTAATTAGCTAAATTCATCAAAAATTCAAGAACAAAATATATTCATCTAGCTTAAATCTTACATTTAACACCATAAAACATCATAAATCACATGAGTTCATCAAATGCTTATATCAAAAACATCATAAATTCTCAAAATTAAAACATGGGCTACAAAGTTTACGAAGTAACGATTGCGAAAACGTAGAAATTATCGAAAACTGATCAAAAACATACCTTGAATTAAACTCTCAAATGGCCGAATATAACAAAGCTTTTCTTCCCTATTTTGTTTTTGTTTTCGGTGGAAAGATGATAACTATAGCAAATTTTATACTTTTGGTTTTATGATAATATAACTTAATAATTCATTTCCAATTTTAACCTTATAACATAAAATTTTAAAACATATTATACAAGGTCATTATTGACCATTTTCATTCCACTATCTCAAGTATTGGCATAACTGCCACATGAAATCTTCATACTTACAAAGACATGACAATTAAGCATCTTTTCATAAAACATACAAATTTGCATTTCAATGCAATTCAATTATTTTTATCTAATTAAACACACAGACAGACAAATTAACTCACAGAAACTTACCACATGCTTAGTCACATATCAACGATACAGAAAATAATATTAAAATATTATACAAACTCGGATTTGTGGTCCCGAAACCACTGTTCCGACTAGGGTATAAACCGGACTTTTACATAAATAGAAAGAAATCCCACTCATCAGCTGACTCGCATGATGTTATTGCAAACGTAATTGGAAAGATTCTCCCACTGTCATCCTGTGCCACAGCTAGCAATAGCCGATGGGTATATCTACCATATAAAGGTACCATCAATTTGTACCAATGGCTTGCAGTATAGAAATGCATCTCGGCATTGCTTAAAGGTCCAGAATAGACACTTGAACACTTGGCATCCACGGAGCAATCGATCATTGTAGTACGCAAGTGTCGTTTTAATGTCTGTTATGCATCCTGGGACATATCTCTCCAGCACATGGCACTACTGCCACACTTTATTATATGAAGCGTCCCACCGACCATGCAATTTTTCCAACGTCTTCTGCTTAGCTATCCAAGCCTTACGGTAAGAGGGCGTGTACCTCAATTGGCTACGAATATTGGCAATTAAAACCGGCACTGAAGTCCTGGGATCCGCCTTCATCGTCAGTAGTATTAAGCTAGCTAACATATCTGAATCCATCTTGGGATGATCTTGTGAAACACCTGTCAACGAATTACGTTAAATAATGTAACGTTACGTAATAACAGTATTATTCAAAAACCCTAAACACCGAGTGATACTGTACCGGCAACACATGTATGTGGACCTTTTTACTTTTTTATCTCCCACAAGCCTGTCCTTTTCCTCAACAATGCCATGATTTTCTATGAACATATACCGTCTTGCACTGCACACTTGGCCTCATACTTATCAGATTTGGATTTAACCACGTTGTAGTTAAACTCGTTCTTGATGCTATGTTGTTTCAAATCACTAAAAAAATTATCCTTATTGGAAAATTCCTTACCAACTTCCAATTCACCTGAATCCAACGACGAACTTGTATGGCCACGCCTTCTGTGTGGTAGATCTAGAAACTCCAACGCATCATCTTGAGATAGATCGACATTATACAGCTGGGTTGGAGGCGAGTACACCCTGAATCGCAGATCTTCTTCTTTTTCAGCTGAACCCCCTTCAACATCTTTAGGTATGGTTGGTACAACTCTAGTTCAAAAAATAATGCAACTTCTGCACCATCAGGGTCGGGCTCTTGAGGTGGATCCACATCGGACTTATCATCTGACCCATCATCATCTGCGATGAACGAGGTCCCCTCACCGGTGGACGTCGTAGGGAGTACATTATCCCTTCTTAAACAAGTTTCATAACGTCCCCAATCATATGTGGATTGCAAACTACTAGAAGTTGATGTCGTTCCCAATACGTATTTTTAGCATCGAACATCGACCCACCGGTATGCATGTCCCATCCACCAACCGAGTGTCATGCAGGGGTTGTGTTTTTCATACTACCACCAAATACGGGCGCTTCCGTTTTCTGCTCCTACTAACAGAGTGTCAGCTTGGGGTCGTGTATTCCTCTCAAACAGTAGTAGATGTTGAATTCGAAAATTCATCATTTGGCGATGAAAATTGTACATATACCTCAAGATAGTGTGATCTACTAGCAAGATGAGCCCGCACCATTGCCTCCAAGCTACGAGGACCTTTGATGTCGAATGATTCATATATCACGGGATCAACCGAAGCACAAAATTTATACTTAATAGACAAAACTTTCATTGGCGTTGTTCCGAAGATTTTACGCCTAATTCTTTTACGAAGTTTTGTCAAATTTATGTTCTGGTTAAAAACTAGTCGCATTGTGTTCTCCGATAAAAAAACAACACCGTTTTCGGTGTCACGGACCTCACCATCATAGTAAATAACAGCACTAATACGTTGACTCATCTTCAGTTTCTATTATACTTTTGCCTCAATTTCCCTTGCTGTAACTTATGCAACCTGAGAATGAAATTTGACTCATTTATAGTCTAAGGTCAAATAGGAACTACTGTAGAAAAAGAGCATCTACGTGGGAGCTTTTTTCAGTAATACTGCTGACAGTGCATCCTACTTGAAGCGTTTTGGACACTATTTGTTCAGAAACGTCTTCTCAAAATTATTTTTTCAGATACTATTGTAAAAAAAATTTTATATTGCTAATATATTTTTCCCAAAACCCTAAACATAGAATTATTTTAAAAAACCCTAAACATAATTTAATTAATTAACCTTAAAACCCTAAACCCTAATTTAATTAATTAACCCTAAACCATAATTTCATTATTTTTTTCCTTAAAAACCCTAATCCTAACCCTAAACAAAGCTGAAAACCCTAACATAAGAAACAGGCAAAATGCATCCCTGGGGGAGTGTTTTGTCCACGTCATCACAAAGCGTGCCCTCAAGGAAGCGCTTTGTGCTAACGAGGACAAAACGCTCCCTCAGGGACGCGTTTTCCTGGCACGTCCCCTGACATCGCGCTAACGTGGACGCATTTTAGGGAAACCGGCTCATTCCGATAAATAATTAAAAATTTGATCCATTTCTTTAAATAAAGTAAAAAAGAAGAAGGTATTTTTGGGTAAAATGGCCCTTGAAACGGCCTGAAAATATATTCCTCCATTTTAGAAATTTCCATCTTTGTCTCTCATTTCTTCATTTCCACTCCAAACTGCTACTTATCTATCTCTCCTGTTACATATGGGGAATTCTAAATGAAAATTATGTATGTATGCTTGAAGTTTTTTAAAACATATAGTCAGTTTCTTCAAGCATAGAGTTAAAAAAAAAGGTAAACTCTACTATTCCTCATTAAACTATAGGTCAATTTTCGTTTTGATTACTTAACTAAAAAAGTTATAATTTGGTTATTGAATTATTCAAAAGTTTTAATTTAAATAATTGGGTTGTTAATATTAAAAAAAAGAAGTTCCGCCAACGAGCTCCAAGTAACAATTCGACGGTCAATACAATGGATCAGTGCCCGTCGACGAGTAAAAGAACATACCTTAGATCCAAGTTGAACTGACGGTCAATGTCGAAAATCGGAGATTGGAAAAAAAACCTACTTGAATTTTGGTTCACAAATCCATGACATCCAAAGTTGTTTCGTGAAAACAAATTGAACTGTAGAAGAGAGCTTTCGATTAGTACAAGCACTGTGAATAGAAAAAGCTATATAACATATATTTTAACAGCCCAATAATTTAAATGAAAACTTTTGAATAACTTAATGACCAAACTATAACTTTTTTAGTTGAGAGACTAAATGATATAGTTCACCTTAAAAAAAATACAGAGAGAGGAAGAAGATGAAAGAAAAAAGAAAAAAAATATTTAAGTAAAATATTTTTGTCATGTGTCATAATTTTATTTGTTCAAAAGTTTTTTAACGGTATTTAACAGTAGATCAAGCAGCAACTCAGTTGCGAAGCGAGTGTAACAGCCCAATTTAGACCCTAGTCGGAATAGTGGTTTCGGGACCACAAATCTGAGTCTAAAAATTATTTTAATATTATTTTATGTGTTTACAGCATGATAGCATGTACGTGTGAAAATTTTGTGAGCTAATTTTATCGTAGTCAATTTGAGAAAATGACTAAATAGTGTAAAATGCAAAAGTTGCATTCTATTTGTTAAAGGTGTCAATGGGCTTTGGCTTTTAAATATGATGGTCTTAAATGGTAATTAGACCATTTAAAATGGTGATGGGCATTAATGGACATCCATTATGAGATTTTATATGTTTACTAATAAGGTTAATAATGTAATTAGTTAATAAATGATATAATAAATAAAACCAAAATCATAATTATGTTTTATCATCATCTTTTAGTTGAATTTTGAAGAGAAAAAGAAAGCTTTCATGTCCATCTAGGGTTCACCACATTCTTGGTTTGATTAAGGTACGGTTTTAGCTCGGTTTTTGATAATTTCTATGTTTTTGTGATCGTTGCTTTGAGTACTAGCTAGCCCATGCCCTAATTTTTGAATTGGTTGAAGATTTTAAGTTATTCTATTGATGAAATTGTGAGCTTTGTGATGTTAGTTGATGAAAAAAGAAAGATATGTGTTAGGTTAACATGTTTTGTATTTGAATTTTTGATGAATTTGAGTATTATGGGCTAAATTATGAAAATGAGAAATTGAAGGACTAAAATGTGAAATAAATGAAATATGTGGACTTAAATGAGTTAGAAGAATATTCGGTCAAGCTATGATATGGATAAATTATGTGTATTTTGTGATTTTATGAAATAGGGACTAAAATGTCAAAATGTGAAAATGTGAGGGCTAAATTGTAGAATGCTCTAAATATGTGTATATGGATTGAATTAAATGATTTGGTGAATGAATAAGTTAAATTTGAATGTGTATAGATCAAGAACCAAAGAAAACGAAATTAGATCGAGGGAAATCGAAAGTAGTTGAATAGTTGTTCGTTTTCGTTCGTTTCTGTTCTTTCCCATACGAGGTAAGTTGATATACAAATAAATATGTTTAAATTGAATTAGTATTACTTTTGTGTGAATAAATGGTGATATATCGCTATTTGAGCTGAATATGTGAAATTCGGAAAAATTCCAATAATGTGATGACGTCCGAAAAGTCTCGTACGAACCTTAGGAAATAGTCAGGATACGTATGTCATGACATAGGAATTCAATATGTGTTATCGTGTAAGACCATGTTCTGGGACGTTGGTATCGATTTGTGATTTACGTGTAAGACCATGTCTGGGACATCGGCATCGTATATGATTTCGTGTAAGACCCTGTCTAAGACAGAAGCATCGATATTTGATTACATGTAAGACCACGTCTGGGACGTTGGCATTGTACGAGCTTACCAAGCTTTTTGAATATCCTATTTGATTCCGAACGGTTCAACGGGCATTCCGAGAAATGAATGAGTATACGATTGTACATCAAAATTCCGGTACGTATGTATGTATATGATCATTTGATATGTGATTATGAACAAGTGGTTATGATTAATTAAGATATAAGAGAAATACGACTTGTGATTGTGTTATGCCATGAACCATATGTATGAAATGGTTTATAATTTGTTCTATGTGATAAGTTTATTTATATATGGCTTACTAAGCTTTTGAAAGCTTACTTTGTGTGTGTTTGCATTGTTTTATAGATTATCAGAGCTACTAGAAGCTCGGGGATCGTCGGGGATCGTCGAGGATCATCACCACACTATTGAACTATACTTTGGTACCTTTTGAAAATGTACATATGGAAATATGGCATGTATAGGCTAGAGAACTTAGGCTATGTTTTGAAATGTGTAAATATAGCCATGCGATATGGCTTGATAATGAATGTGACTATGGAATGAATTTAGTGCATGTCAAGTGATGCAAAAGTTGATATGTTTTGATGTGAGATTGGTATTTTGATTTGGTATGCTTGAGTTGGATTTGTATATAGAAATGAACGATGTTATTATGAGTCAAATGGTGAATAATTTAGCATGTTTTAGCTACCTTTGGGACATGAATTGATGCTTGTTTGATGCTTGTAGGTATGATCCAAAATGGGTGGCAATTTGGCCTTACAATTGGCCTATAATTGCCCACACGGTTTAGCACACGGGCGTATGTCTCGACTGTGTCCTTCACTGTCTCAATTTAAAGCAAGTCAGTGTTGCACACAGGCCAGACACATAGGCGTGTGATAGGCCGTGTGACTCAAATCAGAGTTGCACACGGGCCAGACACATGGGCGTCTGACAAGCCGTGTGATTTAAGTCAGTTTTGCACATGGGCTGAGACATGGTCCAAGGCACGGTCGTGTGAAGCACATGGCCTAGCCACATGGGCTTGTGCCCTGTTTTGAAAGAAAAAAAAATTCTAAGTTCTTCAAAATTTTGAATGTGCTCGGTTTAGTCCTAACTCCTTTCAATGCATGTTTAAAGTCTCGTAGACCTTCTAAAGGGACTCTATGTGTTTATTTCGCTACGGAATGTTTGTGATATGATCCGATATGTTCGGTAATACCTCTTAATCTCAGTCCGGTGACAGATATGGGTTAGGGGTGTTACAGCCAGAATGTTTTTGGCGGGGGTTGGAATTAAATTATATATTTTTACAATAGTAAAAATATAATTTCACCATTTTAACAGTTTATATCTTTATAATTTTTAAAGGATTAAATCAAAATTTTATCATATTGGGGGCAAAGTACAATTTTACCATTACTAATTTAAAATTTTATAAATCATAAAGCGTCTAAATGAAGAAAATTCATTTTAAGGGGGCCAATTCCCTTAACAAATTTTTTAACTAATGTCGAATATCTTTTATTTCTCATATTAATGGTTCAAAAATCTCTTTTAAGTCGTTAATAACTTTTTGATTTAATGACAAAAGTATTATGTTGTAGACATTAAAACAATCTACTGCCCTTTTTTGTATATAACTTGAAAATGAATCTTATAATTTTTTTAAGTAATGATGTGTTTTACAATATAATGAATCTTATAATTTACTTAAAACAATCTACTTAAAACAATTTACTGCCCTTTTTTGTATATAACTTGAAAATGAATCTTATAATTTTTTTAAATTTTCTAAAATATAATTAATCATTTAGGAGCTGTATACATTTTACTCATTTAGTTATGTACAATATTCAGAAAGTTAAATAATAAAAATATTATTAAGTAAATTTAAATATAAATGACAAATGAAGCTGTAAATAAGAGAAAAAATAATATTAAAAAATTAAAATGTATATAGAAATAAATTTTCTTGGTGAATTATAAACTGAAGGTAAAGCCCTAACAACAATGCGACTAACACGATTTCAATCCAAGTCACATCTAGGGCAATAAATACTCTGATCATCAAGCCAACACGGGATTCTATATAGAAATAATTTTTTTTAAACATTGAGTTATTATTTTAAATTAAATAAATTTTATAAAATCTAGTTCAAATAATAACAATTTGTTTTTAGTAGATATAAAATAAAGATTATCATTTTTTATTTTATTGAGTTTAATTATTTTTGTTATGAATAGTAATACAAATTTATTTTTTTATAATTGCATAATATTTACTTTTTAGTGCAGCGAACATAATAAATTATAAAACTATTAAATAACAATATTATAATATATTTACAATAAGTTTTAGTTAAGATTAATTAAATATCATTTGAACAATTGTTTTTAAATATTATAAAGGAATAATGTTTGGTAAAACTAGTAGAGTTTTTAGACTTCACGAGCAAAGCAAAGTCAAGGGTGGTATAGTAAAATATCAAAAAAAATAAATATTTTTAAAAATACAAATGACAATTTTTAAAGTTACTTGTGGAATAAAAAAAGTACATTGCTTAGTGTACCAAATATTAACCCTATTGTAAATTTATAAACAATTTTTTAAATCTATATTTTTCATTTTTCTCAATTTTCTTATTGTTTTAAAACTATGAAACTAAGATTATTGTTAAAATTATAATTTTAATTGTATATCATAAACATTTTATTAATTTTTTATGCAATATTTTAATAAACATTATTATAAAAATATATTTTACAAATAACTTTTAAGGATAAAATTAAAATTTAATCCTTACATAATTATTTAATTATATATTTAAAAATCATTATATTTTATTTTAAATAGTTTTATTTAGTTTTTATTTTAATTTCCATCTTTAATATATATATTTAAAAATATTATCTTAAATAAATTATTTATAACTTAAAATAAAATACTTTAATTGTTTAATCTTATTTAAATTTTATTTACATATAAATAAAACCTTTTTTGTTTTTTTTATATACTTATGATCACTAACCCGAAAACCAAATAAGGTCCCGGTCGCCTACCCGCAACCCAATTAGGCTCTACCAAATGGATGCTTGCAAACAGCTCGCAGTGCCAAGGGGAGCTCGCAGTCTCAGCTTGCATATACCCTAGGAGTTCGCATGTGAGGGCCACGAAGTCTAGTAGGTAACCCAGAACAGTACACGTGTCCAACATGCATAGAGTCTATTAAGAACGTCAATTCTATAAACAGAAACTATGTACATAAATATTTGATTATTCCCACAATTTTCAATTAAAAATAATTGTTAAAAAATACAATCAAATTTGTTAAGTATAGACAAGTTTAAAAATGTTAACTAAGTTTAGTTGTATGGAACTTTAAACAGTTTCATCTTTAAAGTGAGTATTGTAGACTCAATTATATTCTAACAATTTGTTTTAAAAGAATATTATGAACTCATATGTTATAAAAATTAAATCATGTTTTTTTAAACAAAATTATATCATTTTAAACATTATTCTTAGGTCATATAGAAAATATTTAAATTTTATACAATGTATTTGATATTTATAAATAGTATATTTTGTTTTACAATAAATTAAACATATTAAAATTAAATATGAAATAATCAATTTTTTAATAAATGTATAAAATATATACATTATTAGCAACCATCCAAATTCATATTATTGCGTGATATATTTTTATAGTTAAAATTTTTAATAATCCGTATAGAATAATAGAAAAATGGAATATTTAAAAAGTACCTAGCATCACAACTAATTTAAGATTTAAATTTTTAAGTAATAATATCATTAGAATTATAAACATATAGTGTTTTTAAAATTTTAGGTAAAAAAGCTGATTGAGCCAAACTCTCATTTGGTTGTAAATAGCAAAATTGCTTTTGCTTTTAAATTTAAAAGCATATTTTAAAAGTATTTCTGTAGATGTGATATATAAAATTCTATAAATATTACAATTTTTAATATTTTTAATATTTTTAGTTTTTTTATAATTTTTAAATTTTTAATATTTTTTTAATATTTTTATAATTTTTGTAATATAATTTTATATTTTTTCTATTTTAAAAAGTTTTATTAGTTTTTTTTTTACTTTTAAATAAATTTGTAATTTTTTACATATTTTTTATAATTTTAAAGTATTTTTGAAGGTTTTTTAATATGACTATGTCATTGTATGACATGTGATAGCAACATGATTGATTGGGCAAAAAAATCTAAAGGACAGAAAATCTAATAACATTAGGCACTGAATTGGACAAAAAAGCTTTAAGGACCAAAGTGGAAAAGACAATATACTTTAAGGATTAAAGTGTGTATTAAACCTTTTTTCAATAAATTCTAAACAAGTTATACAAACTGTGGCGAAGCAACGTTGAGGTCCCCCGGGGACATGGCCCCCCAAATATTTAAAATGTTTACAATTTTTCCCTAACCCCCTCCAATATTTTTATATAGGATTAAAAATGATATTAAAAAATTTATTCTTAATAAAAACAAAGAGAAAATCTTATTGAAAAAGTTAAATTACTCATGATAACTTTTGAATAATATTTTTGTTAAATAAAAATAAATTAATATTTATTTAATAGTTTACTTAACATATATATATAAAAAGAAAAGAAAAGATGAAGAGACTTTTATCATATTTCTTCTTCATATTGGTACTTAGCAAGAAAAGAAGAAGAAGAAATTATCATTTTTCCTTTAAATTTTAAGTATAAGATATGTCTTTCTTCAAACTTTTCATAGATTTTGAATATTTGGAACTTGTTTTACATATATGTACCAATAATTTTTTTATTTTATCAAGTATATTAAAAATTGCTATTAAAGGATATTGATAGAACTTAGAAACTTATAAAATTAAGTGAAATATGTACGTTTTTGGATGAAAAATTATTAAGAGACAATTTCTAACTTGTTAGAAGTGTAATGAAACAAAAATAGTTAGATAATATTATAGTAAGTTTTGGCCAAAGTGAAAGAGAGGAAGAAAATGTTGGTCACTTTGTTTAAAATTATGTAAAATGATAACTTGTGAAACAATGAGTATTCTTGTGAAAAAGGAATAAAAAATAGTTAACCGAGTCAAATGATGCTTATTTCATCTTAATTGTTGGAATAGTGTTTCTTTTTAATATATTTTTTATATGTTTAAATCGACTGTTACCTAACACTTCTAATTTTAACTTGGCCCCTCAAAATTAATATCCTGGCTCCGCCACTATATATAAAGGCGGTGTTTTTTATTCAAAATTTCAATAATTTATTTTTTAAACAATTTTTATATTTTTAAAATTTTAAAAACATCACGAAAATATGTGAAAATACATCGCAAAATATGTTTTCATTTGGTAAGGTTTTCAAAATGTAACGAAAGATCTTAAAGTTAGGGATTTAAATTGCGATCGTAGCCACGTTTTTGATCGCGTTGCGTTTATCGCGGTTGTGGACATAACGGATACTATTGCGGTCACTGCGGGTATCACGGTCATGAATTTTAAAAACAATTCACACAACTTATTATAGAACATAATAGCGGTTTCGACAGTAGCGATTTCGGACAGTAGCGCTACCGCTATATAACGGCTACTATTTCGATAACGGACCGCTATTTAAATCCCTGCTTAAAGCGTTAATGAAAGTCAAAATTTCATTATATTTTTAAAGGTCACTAACAATTACCTATAACCATCACGATAATTTCACTTTTTGTGACGTTTTATTCTACCTTTTCATAAAAAACGCCGCAAAAAATTATATCCTTCATGATGTTTTTACGAACGTCACAAAAAAAAAAATCACAAAGATTAGATATCTTGTAGTGTCCTCAGGTAAGGAGACGTGAAGTAAAAGGTCATCCATGAGTATCTCTCAAGCATCTTCTCACGGTGCCACATGCCCGTTGTCCCAGTGGAAAGGTGAATTATATAGTGGTCTGGTTTGAGACCATTTATAGGAGTGGTATGGTGGTGGATGGCCCAAGAGGTTTCCTCACAACTTCTGGAATACTCGCATTTAATGTAAAGCTGAGACCGCTATGCATGGGGAGTCGGGTAATGATGAATTGCAATTCTCAAGAGACACGTGTCGGAGTTTCATTGGCTGCCAAGCTTTAGGGTGCACAGGTGATAAACCGTTCAATTTTGGAAAACTCTATATATTGTCATCTCCTTCAACTCTTAGATATTTTTGTTGTTGTTGGGTTTTTGAAGTCGTCCTCTGGTCTTCTATTCTTCGTTACTGTTCTTCAAGTATTCTTGTTTCATGGGTTTTACTATGTTGTTCATTGTTTTTCTTTTCTTTCAGGTGTTTCTCACTTGGGATTCTAGGGAAACCCCCCCCCCCCTTTTTCTACATAATCTACTCTTACTTTGAACCACATCAATGTCGAAGGTCGGAAGAAGAGGTAAATTTGTCGCTGGACTGTTGGAGAAGGCGGTAGGAGATCAAGGAGTTGAGAGAGGGAACAACAAGCCTATGGTTAGTGCCTCATATGAGTGCACAACAATTGATATGGAGATGAGGAGGCTGCTAAGGTGCCGAGGGCTCCTCACTAAGCATTACAAAGACGAGTTCAACATTCCGAAAGGGACTCACCCGGGCCTCGATATGGTGGAAGTAGGCTGGGGTTCTACCTCCCATTGTATGCGTTGGAAGCCGGGTTCCATCTTCCTCTTGATGCCTTCATGTGCGAGTTGCTTAACGCCTATGGTGTAGCACCTGGGCAACTGTCCTAGTGAGTGATCATAGGATATTTATCTTATGTTGCAAACGGAACATGTGCCCTGAGGTGGGAGTATTCCAATATATGTTTTTATTTGGAGTGGATTGATCCGGAGTAACTGGGTCTTCTGCAAATTAACCGACTTACTCAAGTTTAATATTTGGTTGTTGATTAAGCTTAATCTTATTTTTTGATTAATTAATTTATTTTGGTTTGATTCGTTTAACTATTAATAATTTTAAATTTATTCATTTCGACTATTATCTGAACCAACACCTCTAAAATACTAGCCCTGAATTAGCTATGTATTAAGACCAAGAGAAAAACCCCCGAAGCTATGCACCTCTAATGGCATGAACAGGAGAATGGTGGTGGCTGAAGCACATTTCGTGGGCAGGGACGAAACAGAAATTGTATATTAAATATAAAAAATCAAATTATAAATGTTTGTGGGGGCTGTAAATCCATTTTTTTTATCGTGTATGTTTTGGTGAGGTTTGTCTATTTATGGAGAGGGTCAGTCCTCAGGTTGTAAGTTAGCCTATTATAAGAGAGTTATACGCTAATGTTTAAAAAGTTTATATTTTTAAAGCTTTTATAATTTTATAAATTAATTTTTTATTTGGAATATAATTGAAAATAAAAAATAATAATTATGCTTTTTTTAAAGAGTACTAATTTTTAATTTTATTTAATTCTTTTTATAGATGTAAAAATTAAATTAATTCATTTAATGATAAAATTAATTTCAACAAATCGTTGTCTTTTAAATCTTTAATTATTATCACCTCTATTTCTCTTCTTCACCTTTGGAGAGTTTTTATAATTATATATATTGAAGGGGAAAAAAATGAAACTCCTTTAATATTTCCTAATTAACAGACTTAAGATGAGAGGTAAAGCACAAAAATTTTACTTTTGTTTGCCTCAAATTATATTTTAATTATTTATTTTTGAAATGTTACGTTTTAGTCACTTCTGTTATCGTTTTGTTACGAAATGACCACTTTACCTTTAAACTCCATTACCTCCATAACAACAGTCCTACGTGACAGTCTAAATAAGTTTTAAATGTCAACTTGAATGTCCAGTTGCTGAGATGAAAATAAGTTTTTAATTAAATAAATTTAATTTGGACTGTCACATAAGACATTCAAGTTGACATTTAAAACCTATTTGGACTGCCAAGTAGGACCGTCGTTAGGTAGGAAGGTAATGGAGCTTAACGGTAGAGTGGCCACTTCGTAACAAAACGATAACGTAAATGACTAAAATATAACATTTCAAACATAAGTAACTAAAATGTAATCTAAAGCAAACAAAAGTGATTGTTTTTGTAGTTTACCCTAAAATGAATTGGTCATAATAACTGTTGTCCTATTTGTAGCTGCAAAATAGAAGATATTCTCCAAGTGCTTCAAAATTGTTCGGTAGCGAAGGAAATTTAATTGTATGTTATACCTATCAATAGGCAACGCCATTTTTTCTCCGGGCCTCTGCAAGATTGGTTGACTTCTAATCTTAGTTGTCATGTGCGGCTGCCTAGACAAAGGGTAATTTGGTCTAGTCTTTTCAGCTTAATTGCTTGGCATATATGAAAAAACAGGAACTTGATCATCTTTCAAGACATTACTTGGTCGACACTTGAGACTGTCAAGGTTTCCTTTAATTGGGCATATCAGTTTGATTTAAGTCATAAAGGTTATCAACATTCCCCTCAAACAAATGCTTCCCAAGCACCCATGGTTAATACATGGGTAAATTTGTTCACCAACGGTGCAGTAGCTAGTGGTAATGGAAGTGCTTCTGCTAGGGGGGTATTGCGTGACCGACATGGGACCTGGATCTTGGAGTTTAATATTTCTTGGGGCGATGCTCAATTTTCAAGGCTGAGTTCTGGGAAATTTTAGATGGTTTACTCGTGATGCTTAGTGAATGGTTTAAAAGGGTCACGATTCATACAGATAATCTGGAGGTTGTCAGGGCTTTACAAGAAAATTTGATGACAGACTCTAGTATTACTATGCCTACGAGATTCCGGAGAATTATGAGAACTGAAGAGCAATGGTGCATCAGGTATGTCCCTAGAGAATTCAACCAAGTTGCTGATTGTCTGGCCAAGCTAAGCTTAGTGGGAAAAACAAGTCTTCAAGTTCATGATGACGCCCCGAATGAAGTTTTAAAGCTTATTCAACAAAATAAAGCTAATGATGCTTTTGTTCGATTTAATTTGATGTAATTCTATTTTCTTGTTTTTCATCAAAAAGAAAATGAATTTACATGATACTACAAAGAAAATGTAAGAGAAATGGTGTAGGCAAAACTGCCCTCCCTAATTCCTCTGTCGTGAATTTACCCACTTTCCTACAATGCAATGCACCATTTGCAAAGCCCCTATATTTAATTTTAGGCCAAGTACCTGAACATGTTTTGATTCTCCTTGTCTCTCTCCAGGTAGTCTCGTGTTATGAGATCCTCCATTCGCTTCTTGATAGCTTTAATATCAGGCTGCATTCAACCACATCATAGGTAAAATTACTACTGGCAATTTAAAAACATCTAATCAACTATTACTTTCCAATTCCATGAATGTGCTTTCTCACACTACAAAAGTTGATGTTCTTGTACGACTCCATAAACCCGCTTCGCCAAATTCATCCTTTTTCATTTAAAACATGCATCATTCTCAAAAGCAAAACTTCCTTTGGATAAGAGTTCATTTTTTTCATCATTCTACCCAAAACTCCTATATCATTTTGTCTTCCAACTTTTCATTCTTTAGATGAATATTCTTATATAATGCATATGTCTGAGTGTTTCTATGTCAGTTAGGCAAGCAGAAGTCCCAATCCATACACATCTAATGTTTCTCTCATAACTGGACATAAAGGGTTTGCTTATATTAATACCTTGAACATGCGACTCAACTGCTCAACACACTCTGAAACTAATTGTTGGTGGCCCAAAACCTTCCTGCTTTTCATTATACGCACAAGTGCAGCATCAATAGCATAACGCCGATCTTTATCGACATCTTCAACAACTTTCTTTCGTTCATCAACAGGAGGGAGAGGAACCTTCGAAGGAGAATTTACAAAGTTCAAATCTTCTGTACAATTATATACTAAATAATGATAAAAGGACTCCTTTGTCTCACAGAAAATGTCCTTCAGAAAACAATTTCGGCATTTTCCAATGTTTGTTTTGCACAAAATTAGTTGTTCACGAAAAACGAACTTTGGGTCTACAGAAAATTAACCATTTTACCAAGCGTGGAAAATTAACCACTATTTTAATAACAATGCAAAATTTCCCAGAAAAATATCAAACCGTACAAAAAGAATTTCTAAAATAATTCAAACAAGGTTAAAATATGCTACAATTCCCTGTACTTTTCAAAAATTAGGAATTTAGTCCATGTACTTCTATTTCATGGAATTTAGTCCCTCTACTTTTCATATTTCAAAATTCAGGTCTATTTGTTAATACTGTTTAAATTTTTTATTAAATTTGTTTCTATGACATTTTTTAAATAAAAAAAATACTCACTTGGTAGCCATGTAATTAAAAAAATTACTTTGTAATTAACATTTAACAAAAAAATTTAACTGTGTCTAGACCTGAATTTTGAAATCTGAGAAGTAGATAGACTAAATTCCATGAAATAAAAAGTGCAGTGACTAAATTCCAATTTTTCTTAAAGTACAAGGACTTGTGGCACATTTTAACCTTCAAACAATAGAAAATATCAGTTCTTTTATGAAAATAGGTCCATCTTTTAAAAGATAATTTTCCACATGCCAATAAGAAGGGAACCCTGAAAGAGAGTGGCAAAATTTCCCAAACCTTAATCCTCCTCAGCTTGTCAGTAAACTTGGAATTGAACTCAAAGTAGTCACCGTGGGAGATGGTTTTTGTATTTGGTTCTTTTCTTAGAATCTTGTACTTGGCACACGACAACGAATGTAATAATCTGAGTAAGTCCTCATGGGTCAAGTTTAAGTGAGCCATAATTTCTGAATAGCTCAGCCTATCAGAAGCATTAAAAAGCAGAAGGACAGCAGCCTGTTTACATAGGCAACTGGAAATCAGATTCTACAATCAACACTAAACCATGAATCTAACCCAAATTACAATTTTTTAATTTAAAAGTGCACAGTTTATGGAGTCTGTTTACCTGATATGTTGAAACAATCAGTTCAATTGTCTTCTGCTCAAACTTGCCATTAATGTGGCAAGTTCCCAAAGAGTAAATCCAGGTAAGCTTTCTGTGTTTTGTTTTCGTTTCATAAAATCCTTTGAAAACCTCCACACACTTAACCTGAAACAATGATATTCCTAAATATGACTAAAATTTTCTGAACATATCGTGGAGTATGAAATTTAATGCTGTCATCATGTAGTAACATGTTCCAAGTCATTACCATCTCAGCAGGGAGATTAAGATCAAATGATTTATAACTTGGCCAGAATCCTGTGGTAAGAACAGTAACTGTTAAATCAATCCCAGGATGAGCAGCTGAGTTACTCCTAAGGTAGTCCTCAAAGTTGGCCTGGTTTTCCCTTGCCAATGTCAGATCTGTAACCTGTTAGAAAGGTAGAAGACTAGTTTGATCATAATTAAAACCATAGTCGATGCAGACAGATAAACTAGGCAAAAAACAGGCCAACTCACCATGCCCTCCATCTTTGAGGTGAACTGTCCACCACATTGCTGCTTTAGCTTAGTCAGAATACTCCTTTCATGATCGTCATTAGCACTGCGGTCAAAAAGAAGTCGCCGAGCAAGCTTCTTCCTGTCAATGATTGCACACCAGAAACTTAGGATCAAAATATGCTATGTAAGTACATTCCATTAAGATTCTTTTTTAAAAAACAGGCATATATGAAACTAGTTGAACAAAGAAAATAAATAATAGCCTCACCTGTAGAATTCCGCAAAGAGGTCTTTATCACTAATATAGGCCAGCAGCTTAACTACCTGCAGAAACCAAACAGATAGTTCAGAATCAATTGCAGACCACCATTAATTTAGCATCAAAATGTCAATAAGCCACCTTCTCAAGTGTTTCTTCAATGGCTTCATCACTTAATTTCTTGCTTCCCCCTTTCTTGAGGATGTTATCACAGAAAGTTGCCAGAAGCTCTGCACTTGGGTTGCCAGTAACAGTTTTGTTGCAAAATACCTCAAAAGCTTCTTTCAAGGCCTATTAACATTTCCAGAATGCATGCTTTAGATGAAATAATTGAAAACAATCCATATTACAAATTTAGGTACTGCGACACAAACCTTATGAAAGAGAGTATGGTTTTGGAAACAATCAGTCACATATGCCATATACTTATCATGCAGCTCAACTATTCTCCTGATAAGTACCTGATGATAACAACAGCACAAAGTAATAAGATTTATAGTGATTTCAAGAGAATCCATAGCTGTGAAAGTTGGGATATTTACCTGTTCCTGCACACCTGGAGCACTTGAGGCCTGTTAAGACAAGTGACTATCAGCATTTAGAGACACAGGTGAATATTAGAAACAACAAGATGTAGATTATCAAATATTTTTTCATCAATGGTGGGAAAATCTTAGTCTATAGTAATTGGAATTAACTCTTTTCCCCTTTTCTCCTAAAGAGAAATAACAAGGGGAATTTTGTAGTGGGCAAGTGAAAGGCATATCAAATTTAACGGTTAAGATAACCGCAAAACGACAATAACAGACGATAACAAAATGCCATATCAGACCAATATGCTTAAACACAAAATTCTGTTAGTTTAAAAGAAAACTATTTCATCTCCTCACAAGCACACAATTACTATCCAGCAAAATTCTTCTGAACTATCTTTAGACAAAAGATAAAATAATAATTATATTCAGCAATAATCTTCCTATACAAGAAGGATAATAATAAAATTGACCTGGTTACTAGTAGCATCTTCCGCCTGTTGAACCAAGGCAGTACCCTCAGCAGTAATATGCTGCAAAAACAAAAGTACCTGTGTGAATGCTTTAAGTGTTTTTTTATTTTTTTAATGGTTTTTCTCTTCTTTCTTTTTTCGTTTAGGATTTAATTCAGTTGATCACTGAATGCGAAGAGAAGTAATATGAGAAAGGTGACCATTTAGCTCGCAGAATAGAGTAAAGAGAGAATTCAGACCTGCTTGAATATGTTAGCAACAGGATCCAAGCCTCGAGGTATTTTACAATAAAGCCTGTACATCCTAGAAAGATCCTCCACCTACAGAGTGTAAACAACACCAAATAAGTATCTAATGTATGCATTTGCCAAAGCAAACAGCCATAATAGTAAGT
This sequence comes from Gossypium australe, assembly GCA_005393395.2. Lineage (NCBI taxonomy): Eukaryota > Viridiplantae > Streptophyta > Magnoliopsida > Malvales > Malvaceae > Gossypium > Gossypium australe. The sequence continues at coordinate 122,469,826 of CM016621.1, read as the reverse complement.
AGTGCTGACAAAGGAAAAAGTTTGAACAATACCTTGTCATCTCTAAGCAAGGGCCTACATCCTGAATGCTCCTTTTCTAGTAGACGATTTGCATATGCAACCAACAATTCATTTTGCACTTTCTGGATAAGAACAAACAGTTATAAATATAATGCCCCATAGATTATAGAGCTGTCTTCATAGGAACTCTGTTAATTCTTATCACATTATTTAATGTGATTGGATATGTCAGAAACATGCAACCGATAATTTGAAGAAAACAAATAAAACAATCAGATCTTATGTCCAAAAGAGATTTCACACAACTTCCATTGTAACATCTTAGTGACAACTTTCACATGTTAAACACCAATAATTTGAGTTACCTTTAGTGTAAGACAAATAAAAAGATCCCTTCATGAATAAGAAAGTGCACAATCAAGCCACACTTAAGATCATAGAAACATATCTTCATAAAGCTATGAATTTCCAACCATTCAACTAACCTCTGACAATTTTGTCTCACTGCTTGAATGCAGGTAATGTGACACTCTATCCCTTTCCTTCTTCAGGCATTCCTCAGACTGAAATTATCATTAAAGTAAAAACTGTTAGAACCATCAAGGTTAATCAGGGTAAAAAAAACTTATTACCTATAGTAAACAAATGCAATAAAACTTAAGCACTTGCCTTCAACATGTAATCCGGACAAGAATCTTCCTCAATCCAGCTTGATGCCTTCCGTGAATAGTAAGCACCAGTATCCTGAAGCATATCTGCTTCAAAGTCATCTTCATAACGATCCATTTGTCCCATGCCAATTTCAACAAAAATATCTAAGACATTCTTCAGTAATGCTCGGTCTATCTGCTCTCCCTCACGTTCTTTATCAATCTGAAACAAAGTAATAATTCCTCTTCGCTTTTATTGAAAATGAACCTAAAAATGATTAACCATGATGCAATGATGTAAACTTACAAGGGTGATCACAGCATCTTTGACTTTAGCATGCACTTCTTGATATACCTGAAATTATTAAAACAGATCATAGACTATCAGTTGAAACTATATTTGAAACAATGGGCAGTACAATTCTCAAAATCCAACTATCACAGTATAAGCAGTATTCAGTAAAGGCGTCACTAGAATAACTAATAACAAACCAGATCTCGGAAGCAGGTAAGCCCAACTTCATTAAGTGTGGGGAGTGATCTTCGGGCAATGAAGTAGCGATCAAGGTAATGAAAGAAGCGTGATAGCCACCTGACCATTACTTTATGGTTCGCCCATCTTTTAACAAGCTCCCTCAACATGAACTCATCATGCTTCTCTCTTAAAGATGGCAATACCTGATTTTTTATTTTTATTTTTCAAAAAAAAGGAGGAAATGTGAGAAAAAAAACCATCTTTATCAAACAAGGAAGATGATGAATAAATAGCTTTCCTAGGGTTTCTACTGAGAAGAAAACTATTAAAAGGAGAATTTACACAGTATCCAACAATAAAACCACAAGCCTAAAAACCCGTCAACAAAGCAAAAGAGTGACTACAATCTTTAAACAATAGTATAACCCATACATCGTCAAACAAATGCAACCAAAGTTCCTGCATATAGAAGCTTAAACAGAATAAATGAAACTTGGCATCCTTTTTGGTCCCAGGTATAGGAATTAAAAGAGATGTTGGAAAAATCCCTTTATACAATAATAAAGATTTCTATTAGATTTCAAAGAGACGGGAACGATTGCAGTACTATCATCACTATCGTAGCATTAAAACAAAGCCTTCAAAATGAACTATTTTACATAAAACACTAGTCTGTCTACATAGATCAGCAGTGAGCAACAAAAAAGATTGTGACATAACAGATATTCCTTACCGTTGAAGTAATATATTCTTCAAATGCCTCTCTATACTTGTCATAAAGCTGTTGAGAATAATCATAAGGTGGCTTTTGAGTACACATGTTGTAGATAGTCCTGTAGTAGTTCAAATTAAGGAAACCATGACAACGATAAAAAAAGAGCAGATGATTAAACAAATAAGCAGCTCCGAACACAATCAAGAAAACTTAAAATGTGAAACGGGGAATACGTGTAAAGCATCATATATTCTTCTGAGGTAAACGGAGGCTCTGGCAGTCCTTCCAAAATCCTCTTCAGCTTTGTGATTCCCTTCTGCATATAATCCCATCCCTTATCTAATCCAATGGTCTTGTTTTCCATCGTTAAGCAAGAGGAGTTCAGATTTCTTCAATATTAAAATCTGTAAAAGCATATAAAAAAACAAAATATATCAGCAACTTGGAAAATCAAAGAATCAAAACCACAACAATTAACTGGAATCCTACCGTGAAAAATGACAAACAAAAACTCAGCAAAAAGAAACTTACATACAGAAAAATTAAATATCGAAACAACAAGCTAAGCAGGTAAAAAACGAACAACAGAGTCTTGAGCAAAAAAGAAAGCAGCAACAAGAAGCGAAAAGTATCATTAAAACAATGTCACTTCCCACGAATATAACAATAATCATATAGCCGATCACACAAAATATAAAATAAATTAAAAACAATAATAATCAATTTCGATTCCAAAACAAACAACCAAATAACCGAGAAACTAAGATCACCGACTACAAATAAGCACAACGAAAATAGAACTGCGAAGTACCAAGAATCAAACGTCAATAATTTGAAAAATAATCACACACAGAGACACACAAACAGTAGAGGGACGCAAAACCCTATCGAGAAATGAAAGAAAAAAATCGGAACAAACGTACCAGAGATACGATCGAAATTGAGCTACTTCAGGAAAACAAACAAACCGAACCCCACCAAAGAATAGTATAATCGGAGAAGGAAATATGAAGAAAACTTATATACAAGAGAAAGGGTTAAACAGGCAGTGAAATATGAGGGAAAGAGATAAACAAAGAGAAGGGAGAGAAGCTTGCTTGCTTGCTTGCCTGCTTGGGAAGGATTACTATTTGCTGACAAATTTCATGAGTTTAGGATTAACTGAAGTCTTTTTTCACCTTTTTTTTTTTAAAATTATGTTTTACTGACGCATGCTTGTAGGTTGAATTTTGAATCGAGTTTCAGACGAATCACTAGTAACTTATTGAATCGAGTAAAAAACTAATTCAACAGATTCTTCAACCGAATTTCTTTATTTCTTAATTCTTTAAAATTTTATAAAATTTTTAATAATTTATTTAATTAAAATAGTACTAATGGAGTGATCAAACCAAAATTTGATGATTTTATTGCGGATCTAAATTTTTTTTCCATGTTCAAATTTCGTGGACACCACAATTTAAAATCTATGGTCTTTCCTATGCTCAACACTTCCTAATTTTAAAAATTTTGATTTATGATATATAATTTTATGTACAATAGAATAAAAGAAATTTTGTTAACGAAATATGGTTATTAATAGGAATTATGAGCAATAAAAATATAAAGACATGATATATGATACTAAAGATAAATAAATCATTATAAATTAATGCCCAAATGTCATGTCTACAAAATAATCTAAAAAAGGTAAATTGACAATAATTACAATACTAGAATAATTTAAAAACAAACCAAAGATGCATCAACTTGATCAAATTGTTGAAATTTGCATTCTAGTATTGCCATCATCAAATCAACCTGATAATGAACACCGATAAACAAAATGTCAAAAGCCCCCATAGACCCATCACATCATTGATACCCAAAAGGCCAAGTATTAGTTAACTTATCCTCCTCATTATCATCTCAGATCTATCACCATCAGTATTTATCATGATAAAACCCTTTGAGAATTATTATTAATATATATGCCGACATCCTTATGTTGGCAAATCTTACATATACACCAAAAACAAAAACCACAAAAAATGTAAACGAAATAAAACCACTAAACTATTGATAACGTAAACTATGAAAATGTGGACAAAATCACAATAATATTGACTGAAATTAAAAAAAAAAATAAAACTATACAAAATGTTAAAAAATCATGGCCACCCCAAAAGTTGGCGACACCACCGTTAAAGCAACAATTTAATTTAAAATAGTTGAGTAAGTAAGCTTTTCTATAAAATGGATTGAGAAATAGGGTCGAATACATATATGCTGATTTTTAAAAAAAAAATTTAAGGATTTACCATTTTTTTTATATTTACGTGGATATGTTGTTTTGAGAGAGAGAAATGAAAGGACGCGTTTTCACTTTGTTGAAAATTATTTTTTCTTGCGATTGAAAATTAAAAGTTTATAGATTTATTTTTGTCTGTGTTTGAGATAGACATTGTTATAGTTTTAAGGTATGTTTGAATTTATGGTAATGTTCTGGAGCTCAGTGACCTACAAATTTCATCCGCCATGTGAGTATGAAATCATCACCTGATAAGCCAGGTCATATTGCAACTTAAGGTCCCAGTTGGTGGTGATTATACGATCTCGGGTTGAAGTATAACTAAGGCTTCAAGTGTACAAAGGTTATGTTGTGAAGGGATGGAGCATACCTAAGGCCCTAATTGGCAGTGGTTATGTGGGCACAACAACAAGTTTCACCTCTTCAGAGGAGGATACTCTATGAAACCCATACAAAAGTCAATGACGAAAAACATAGTAGTTTTCTAATATAATCAAGTAATTCGTTTTGTCCATCTCCACTAAAGGTTGTGACCCTATTACTAAAACCAGTGAAAGAAGTGGTGGCAATAAGATTTTCAGCGGGGACAAGTAATTGTGTGGTGCAGAAAAGATGAAACGTGAAACAATTGTTGCCGCCTTGATTCACATTTCATCTTTTCTAGACTTCACAATAACTCGTCCCCGAAAAAAATCTTATTACCCCCAACTCTGTCACCGGTTTTAGTAATAGGGTCATCGCATTCGGTGGAGATGGACAAAATGAATTACTTGATTATACTGGAAGGCCCTTGTGTTTTTTTGTTTTTAACTTCTGTATGGGTTTTATAAAGCATCCTCCTCTGATGGAGTGAAACTTATTATCGTGCCCGCATAACCACTATCAACTAGGCCCCCAATTATGCTCCATCCCTTGACAGCATAACATTTATACACTTGAAGCCCTAGTTTCACTTCAACCTAAGACTGTATAATCACAGTCAACTTGAACCTTGAGTTGCAATGCGATCCCGACTTTTTAGGTGATAGCTCTATCTTCACACTACAAGTGAAATTTGTAGGTCACCGAGCTCCACGACATCATTGTGAACCCAAAACATAATTTAAAACTATGACTATCTCCTTCAAAGAAAAAGAGAAATAAATCTTTAAACCCGAAAATGTAAGTCATTTGTACAAATTGACAGCACATTCATGTACGAGAGATACCGACGTCGCTTGTTGTTGGTTGTTGCACAGGATGATAATTGGAAAATCCTGCCAATAACTTTTGCAATAACACCTGAGGAATCCGATATGACTGGGATTTCTTATTGATTAATCTGATAAGGCGTGTTGTGTCGCAACCCGATATATGTATCATTTTCGATAGGGAACTGGAATACTGACTGCAATCGATCGACATTCAAGCCTCTAGGACCGTGCACACCATTAGTATTGTTTACTGCATATAAGGTCTAACTATATGGGTCGATACCATAAGGATGCGGAGCGACGACATGTCATTAACATAGGTACGCTATACATAGTATTTTCTATATCACCGTTTAACATATACATTGGGTCGCGTTTTGTGAATATAACATTTATTGTCATCGGCAAGGTACGAGCTCGTCCAACATCGATTCCATAAAATGTTGGAGATATTATGGGTTGTAAACGAACATGGTGCGACGTACCTTAATGAGATACCCAAGGAATAGTGGACGCAATCGTATGATGGAGGACTACGATACGGGCATATGGCAACGAACCTGGTAGAATGCCTTAATTTTGTACTGAAGAGGACACGTCATTTATTGATAACCTTGGTGGTCAGAGAAACGTATATTGGATTAGCAGTCTTATTTCTAAATTGAGATGAAAGATATGAAGGACAGATAGAGGGCGATGACGTTTGGTGCGAGTCAGTGTTGAAAGATATTGGAGAAAATGCAGAAAGAGTGACTTCAATATCTTTTGTAACAGTCTGGTTTATACCCTAGTCGGAACAGTGGTTTCGGGACCACAAATCAGAGTCTGTATAATATTTTAATATTATATTCTGTACTGTTGATGTGTGGTTTAGTATGTGTTAAATTTTCGTGTGTTAATTTGATTGTCTGTGTGATTAATTTGACCAAAAGGATTAAATTGCATGAAATGTCAAAGTTGCTTGCTATTAGCTAAAGCACCTATGTGTTGTGGTTTGATAAATGTGAGAATTTATGTGGCAAATAAGCCAATTCCATGATAGTGGATGGTAATAAATGTGGTACATGTATTTTTTTATATATGATTATTAATTTATATTATATGTTATAAATATATTATTACTTATTCATTAAGTTATAATTATTTTATAATAAAAGAAATTTAGTGGATGGTGGAATGACATAATAACCATAGTATGAGTTTGTCCTATATGTTTAATGGAGGGGCATTTTAGTAAGATGAATAAATGATATTAGATAAAAGAAACAAAACATGAGTGTTCATCTTTTATTTTTCTCTTCTTTGAACGAAAATTAGAATAAAGAAGAAGAAGAAACTTTGAGCTAGGTTTTGGCATTCATTAAGCATAATTAAGGTATGTTTTGGTTTTGAATTTTGATAATTTTTATATTTTTGAGATTGTTATTAAGTATACTATCAAGCCCATGTCTCAATTTGATGAATTGATGTTGTTCATGAAATGTGCTATTGATGATATGTTGAGTTTTATGGTGATTTATGGTGTTAAATGAAAGATTTGATCTTTATGAACATGTTTTGTTCTTGAGGTTATGATAAATTTAGCTAAATAGGGATAAATTGTGAAATAGCAAATTGAAAGACTAAATTGATTATTTGATGGAAAATATGGGCTTGTATGATATATATGTACATTCGGTTAAGTATGTGTATGTAATGATTTTGTGAATTTGATGTTTTGAGAAAAATAGACTATATTGATAAAATGTGCAAATATGAGGGTTAATTTGCAAATAGCCCTAAATGTGTATCCATGGATTGAATTGAATGAATTAGTGAATAAAAGGGTTAATTCTGAATATGTTTAGATCAAGAACTGAAGAAAACGGACTTAGATCGTGGGAAGGCGAAAGTAAACGAGTAGCCGTTTTTATTTCGATAAACCGAATCCGAGGTAAGTCACTATGCAAATAAATGTATATGTATGCAATTATAATTGTTTTTATGATTGATGTCGATTATGAATACTATTGAGAAGCTATGCTTATGAATTCCGAGAAAAATCTGATATAGTGACTAAGTCCGAGAAGTCCCGTGTGAACCTAGGAGTAGATAGGAATAGCTATGTCATGACATAGGTATCTGTTTTGTTTTATCATGTAAGACCCCGTCTGGGACGTTGGCATTGATTTGAAACTCGTGTAAGACCACATCTAGGATGTTGGCATCAATATAAGTTTTACGAGTAAGACCACGTCTGGGACGTTGGCATCGATATAAGTTTTATGAATAAGACCACATCTGGGACGTTGGCATCAATATGACTTTTACATGTAAGACCATGTCTGGGACAGTGGCACTAATATCTGAGTACATGTAAGACCACGTCTGGGACGTTGGCATTGTACAACTATTCCGAGCTATCTGAGTATCCTACTAGTTTCCTATATGTTCAACGGGTAAATTTGTGATACGTATTGCAATTTTGAGCTATGAACAAATATGTGATTGTAAAACCATTTCAGGTATGTTGATTATACACTAATTGTGTATACAAGGTAAGCATCTATATGATCTTATTGTGGTGCTATGAATATGGAATTGATAATATGATATGTAAAGTTTTGGTTAAATGAGTTATATATTTATGTGATTCTTAAATTGTGAATATGGCAAATGTGATCAAAGGTATATGAATCAAAGCATATATATGATAAACTGCTAAACGATTAATATGTGTTAATGTATTTATTTGCATATATGCCTCCTATGCTAAGTTTGTTTGTATATTGACTTACTAAGCTTTTGGAAAGCTTACTCTATGTGTATATTTTCTCTATTTTATAGGTCGTTAAAGCTATTGTAGGCTCGGGATTGTCAAGAATCATCGTCACACTTCTAAACTCTTTTGGTACCCTTTTTGAAAATGTATTTAGCTAATTATGGCATGTATAGGCTAGATATGTGTATATGATTTTGAAGTAAACTTAGTCATGTGTTTGACAAGTTTTGAGTTGATAAATGCTTGAATGAATGAGCTTTATGATGCAAATTTTGATATGGGTTGATGCATATGAAATGGTTAAGTTTTGTTTAAACAATGGATGATTTTGATTGTGTATGAATTAGGTGTTTTTGGTGTGTTTTAATAGCTTAAAAATGGTGAAAATAGCAGTTTTCACACGGCCTAGACACATGGGCGTGTGCCCAGGCAGTGTGGCAAAGTCAGTAGCTAAAAGAATTACCCACGAGCTAGTCCCACGGCCGTGTGTAGCAAGTCAGAATCTGCCCACGGCCATGTGATTTCCCCACGGGCAGGCCACACAGGCATGTCTCAAACCACACGGGCATGTGCCCCTATTTTCAAGAAAAAGCTTCTAAAGTTTTTATTTTAGTCCCAAATCATTTCCTAATCATATTTTGGGTTTCGTAGGTCCATATTAGGGTCGTAAAGATGAAATTTGAAAAATTTTAAATTATGCCTCGGGATTATGTCCCAATTTACTCGTTTATTTATGTTTAACTCCGGTAATACCTCGTAACCTTGTTTCAGCGACGGTTTAGGGTTAAGGGGTGTTACATCTTTAGTATGTCACTTGTGTCCAAATCAAATATTTTGGGTTATGGAGTTCCATAGACATGACAAAAGAGTTATTGAGGGGGCGTACAATGTAGACTTGAGACGAAGGACCTGCAATTGTGAGAGATTTCAAGCACTTCGTTATTTGTAACAACCCGATTTTGGGCTTAGCCGGAACAGTGGTTTCGGGACCACAATTCGACATTGAAAATTTTATTTTATTATTATTTTAATATTTACAACACGATATTAGAGTTGTTTGAAATTTTCGTAAAGAAGTCTTGTCGTTTAAGTGGTTAATTCGGTAAAAAGGATTAAATTGCGTAAAGAGTAAAAGTTGGGTTCTATAAGTTAAAAGTGTCAAATAGCTATAGAACAATAAAGGAAAGGTCCTTATATGATAATTAATCCAATTGTGAGTTAGTGGATGATATTTGGTTTGGCATTTGTGTAAATTTGATTATTTTTAAAGGTTAATTTAGTAAAAAGGCAAATAATGATAATAAAATATAATAAAACCAAATTTCATCTTTCTATTCATTATCTTCCACCGAAAATGAGAAAGATGAACAGCCATGGAAGCTTCAAGCATTCGGCCAAGCTTCTTAGCTTATTGGTAAGCCCGTTTTTGTTCGGTTTTTAATAATTTTTACGTTTTTGAGATCGTTGCTAAGTTATCTACAAAACCCATGCTTGAATTTTTGATTTTGGTGGATATTTTGAATTATGCCATTGTTGAAAGCTTGTGTATTTTGATGTTTGATGGTAGATTATGCATGTTTATGAGTAGAGGGACGATTTTTACTAAGTGATTTTCGGTGAAAACGAGTAAAACGAGTTAATCGGTAAAAGTTGTTATTGTTCATAAGTATGTGTTATAGTAAGAATTTGAAGTTGCTATAGAAGGGAAAAATGTTCAGCATGTCATAAAACATAAGAAAAAGGAATAAAGTTTAATTTTCAAGCCTAGGGGCAAAATCGTAATAATGCAAAAGTTTAGGGGCAAAATTGTAATTTTGCCAAAGTTTGAGTTAGGGACTGTTTTAAGTAGTATATTAATTAAATAAGTGAAATGTGATGTTTTAGATCCCGAAAAATGAGATTTGGACGTAGAACTAGAGGAAAATCGAAAATCAAAAAAGTTGGTAAAATGGTCGTTTTGGCATTCGAGGTAAGTTCGTGTGTTAATAATAATGCAACATCGTGCTTGAATTGTAATTTTCTATTGATATGGCATAAATTGTATGATTTAATATGTTTAGGAGAAGTTGATGTATGATATGGAAAATGTGATGTTTGTTGTGTTATGTGAAATTGAATGTTAAATTAATATTACATGGGTTGTATGAGTTGCTACACGGCTGTACCTGACGAGATTTTGGCAAGTAAGTTCATATGGTTGAATTTATATGTTTATTTGTGAATGATTGAGTGATATAATGTGTTATTAAATATGAATTTGCTGTGGAATTATGAAAATTATGATAAAATGAAAGAATAAAGGTGGTAATTCAAATTAGGAAAAACGCAGAATTGAGTACGTTCGTATCGTGACATGTGATGAATTGACGGATAAGACCATGGTTAAACCATGGCAAAGTGTGAAATATAGGTATGGTATTAACCATACTGAGTTATGAAATGTAGGTATGGTATCAACCATACTGAGATATGAAATGTAGGTATGGTATCATCCATACTGAGTTATGAAATGTAGGTATGGTATCATCCATACTGAGTTAAAAAAAATGTAGGTATGGTATTTCTATACCGAGTTGTGAAATGTAGGTATGGTATTTCAATGAAGAAAACCATACTGAGTTGTGAAACGTGGCACTGAGCAACGACGTACTCAAATTCGTAAGACGTTTCCTAATTTGATAATAAGTAATACAAAAGGAGTGAATCAAATGAAAGAGATTGAATGATTGTTAATGTTGAGCTCAACTATGTGTACAAGAGAGTTACGAAATGGTTTTGGTCACATGTATAGTACTAAGTGCAGGCTACTATGTGTACCAGATAGCTTCGGCTACAAGGGTGGTACCATGTGTAGGCCACCGTGTATTTGTTATTATTACGACGAGTTGTGATTGTGTGATGACTAAGTGGACTAAGAGAAAATGTGATTGTGTGATGACTAAGTGTAATTGAATACGATCATGTTATGAATAAGTGCAAGTGTGAATGTGACCAATTGAGAAATGTGGCAAATGTACGTATGAACAATATGTTCAATATGTAATCGAAAATTGGAAAGATTGGTATAAGCAAGTGATGAACACAACTAAAGTGAAAGAGAGCAAAAATTTACAATAGAATTGTTTTGGACAGTAACAGTGATGTAAATTTGAAAAAGCACCAAAAATAGTAGAAATTGAATTATAAGTTGGATGAGATATTGATTTAAAGCTTATTGAGTCTATTTTCATATAAAAGAAATATAGCAAACAAATGATTCTTATATTTTGAGATATTTGAATTTCTGTGAGACTGGTTCAGACGTAATCCCCTATTCTGCATTTGAAAAATCATTAAAATTTGAAAAACAATAATTATGAGATATAATTTATATGCCTGAAATCTTGAATGAGTCTAGTTTCAAATGAACAAAACAAGGAGGCCATATAAATTCTGTAAAAAGAGAAAATTGATTTAGAGTGAAGAGAGGTCAGAATAGTTGAATGGTGAAATAGGGGAAACTTTAATGAATAAATTGTACTAATTGGATAAGCCAAAAAATTCTCAAAATTTTATGGTAATAAGATAAATGAGTTTAGTTTCAGGGAAAATTAACGGATCTTAATTTGGAGTTCTGTAGCTCCAGATATAAATTATTTAATGACTATGACTCAAGAAAACAACTTAACTGGAATTTGAATAAATGGAAAGAATATGAAAATAGCATGTTATCGTATTGCTTATTATTTTCATGAGAGCTTACTAAGCGTAAAGCTCACTCCCTCCTTTCCATTTCTTTTAGTTTTGTTAGGCCAGCTCAGGGTTGGAGATCGTCGGAGACAGCATCACACTATCGAGCCATTATCCTAGGAGTATTGGCATGTGTATGTCAAATGTTTTCAAGTGAGTGGCATGTATAGGGACTTAGTTTTTCGTTGATGGATGTTGTTATGATTAGCCAAATGTATTGGCTTATATTGATTTGTTGATTATAGCCATGACATGTGGCTTATAATGATTTTGGCTTGTAAGCCTATTTCTCTATGGTATATGTTAATGTCTTGCTATGTGGTATAAGTGATTAAATAGATGACAATGTCAAATACATGAGTTTGAAAAGTTTTAAATTTTGGGCGAAATTTGGTAACCCGGTTTTGTATGATTGTGAATTTTAAGTCTGATAATGCCTCAAACCCTATTCTGGTGTTGGATACGGGTGAGGGGTGTTACATTATCCATGCGCACATGCAATTGCGGCATGTGTCTCGACACATGTAGATTGCATAACTTAGTTTGACGAAGTTTACAAACTACAACGCACATATAATATTTGGAAATCTGAAGTCCCACTTGTCCTGGATGAAAGTATGTGGCCATCTACCTCGCACGCTCCTTTCGAGTTGGTACCAGATATTAACTTACAGCGCAAGCCAAAAGGTCGGTCGAACTCAACTCGGATACAAAGTGATATGGATATTCAGGAGCGAACAGACCAACCAAGGTTATACAGTTACTATAGGAACCCAGGATATACTAAGCCAAGATGTCCACAACTGGATAGAACATCGAGGAGAATAGCTAATTAAAACACTAACTCATTCATTGATAAACATAGAAAAAAGCAAACATACAAAAAAAACCTTATAAACTCAGTATATTTGTTTATTTATTTATTTTTTCTGAAAATTGTAAGTTAATATTAAGTATTGAAATAAGATATATTACAATACAATACAAAATAAAATATTTTAAAATCTTTTCTTCTACCTTGTGAGCAAATCATTGTTTTTTGAAAATATTGTAATTTACAAATGGGCGGAGAAAAACTTAAATGAAAAATTAACGAAAATGAAAAAAAGATTCAAATTAACCATACGATATGGTACAAAACAAACCAATTTAATAAATTTGTTGCATAGATTGTAAATAAATGTACATTTTAGATGTAAAAAAAAAGTACACAATTTGGTGTCAATGAAAGCAGAATAAGTGCATTATGGGTAGAAACATTTACTACAACGCATATTAAAATTTAACAAATTAAATAATTAAGTATTTGAGAAAAATTACAAAAAAATTATCATCGGCATACCGAATGTGTGCCTCAATCGAGTAAGCGTCGAGTACGCCTAGGGTTCCATCGAAAAAGTTGGGGTGGCGGTTCCTCATTGTCTTCGTCTCATATTCATGTGCACCTTGATGTTGATTTCCATATTCATCTCATTTTTCTGTGGTTGGCTGGGTGTGGGTCTTAGCCACCTATCGTACATCTCCTCTTGTGTGAATAGGCGGTTGCGAGGATGACCCACCTCGGTAGAACAACGATGTTGGGGGTGTTTGTAACACTATCAGTGGATAATTGTATGATGTTGAATAGCTTAATTGCAGATAAAATGTGAGAATTTCGGTAATACAGGGTACGTTGGTGTTATTGGCGGCATCAGCGTATAATATGATGCAGTGGGAGGGGGTGGTGCGAAATCTACACTTGGACTGTGATTCTTGTGTAAAATAAATTGGGTTAACACAAAAAATATGTGAACCATATTGATCGGGAGTTTGCACGACAATCGGGTCTTCCTGTGGAGATGGAGCAGATGTTAATCCCTCCGCAACATCTTCTCCTGTCATAAGATTGATGGGCTCTTATATTAGCCGCCTACGGTGACATTGCTTACTTCTTTCCTCATCCGGTAGTAGATACGACTTGCTGTTATGCTTGAACCAATCCATGTAATACGGAAATGTCGCCAATTCCGGTGAGAGAAATGGTTTACGCGTTCGCAAGTAATTGAACCTATGCTACCATATCTCGATATATTTATTATGGAATGTTGGCCAATCTTTCTTGAGTGTCCCCCGAAGTCAATATTGTGCAAGTCATCGAGCTCTTTGGGTGGTGGCGGAATACGTTGTGACACTCAAGCTGTCGCATCATTCGGTCAGATTCGTGCATCTCGACCGTTGAAAAAACAATCAATAGCACTTTGACATGTCACATGTTGTGATTAGCCAAAATTTTGACCGCGCATTCTTGAATTCTCGGATCCGTATATGACATCCAAACAAATTGTAGTACAAATTTATAAATTTTAGCACGTACCTAATATTTAATTCCAAATGCTAAAATAAATGTTTATGTAACTTTGAATTTCATAAACTAACCTCCTATTCAATTTGTTGATCTAAAGTTAGTAGGATATCCTTGAGCTCAGTCGGTATACATGTGTGCCTCATACGATTGTTCCACTTATTCAAATAATATATTATTTCAAAATTACAACAGTGAAAAAATATTATGATAATGATATTATCAAATGAATTTTACCATGTTATGAGTGAGAATTCATAAGAGGGTCCACTCAAGGGCGTAAAAATGATAGTCGACACCATGCACGTGATTGAAGAAAGAGCCACCTTAAATGTACCAAAATTTGAAATTTATCTGGCATAAGTAGACCCTTGAACAACCTCAAGATGAATACACGCTTGAATTGTTCTTTTTCAATGTCACTCACGGAAGTCTTGATAGTTTTGAAGTTGTCCTCCAACATCCCATCTTGATCCAACTACCCTTAAACTTTTTCGGTACCTTTCCTAGTAGTTACTCGGATGTTGCATTCCAATCGGCACTCGCCACTGGCCCTGTAACGACTTCCTTATTGACCGGTAGACCAAGTTGTAAACCAATATCCTCGAGTATAATTGTACACTTACTGCAGTGAAGATGGGATGTGTGTGTCTTCGGTCTCCATCTTTCCACCAAAACATTGATAAGTGGGGGGATCCAATTTAGTCCCCCCTGGCATACGAGCCATGTATAAAAATCTCGTATCTCGCAAGTGTCCACAAATGACAATCAATGCCTCTTACTTAAATTGTGTATGTATGTCTCAAAAATTCGATCTTTAGCTTGAGTATATAAACATAAAAAATTAATAATCTTAACAACATAATAATTAACTAATTAAAATTTAATAATTTAATAATATTTTCTTCCCATTTGTAATTGAATATCGGAGAGTTCTTGTAATCCAAATGAATAAACTGATTTACTATTTTATAAATTATAAGGAATAATATACGAAAAGAATAGGATTCAGAGAAAGATTTAAAATAAAATTATCGAGAGAATTAATAATTAATAATTGATAATTGGGAATTGAATTTGAATTGAAAAGAATGAAGTTTAGAGGTATTTATATAGAAAAAAAATATGACTATTGGGTATTAAAATCGTTAGGGAAAAGTTACTCTTGGCCTGAAAATGCATCCTATAGACCATATTTTCATTTCTGTCTATAACATTAACATTTTCTTATAAATATTAAAAAAAAAAACAGCCTTAATACTTGAATATCTTAAAAATTCAGCATATTTCTTTAATTTGGCCTTTTTCTTTTTCTGAATATTAAATTTCATATTAGAAAAAAAAAAGTAGGTCTAGAGTTAACTATACGCGCGCCCTCGGTAATTTTAGCGCGTGGTTGATGCCTACAAAGTTTTTTTCTCGGGGCTTTACTATCCTACCTCGTCTGTACCCTTATTCGCTGCTCTCTCTATCTTCTCAATTCGATATTCTTTCTCTAAATTGCAAAACCCTAACCCTAATAATTCGTTTTCAATCGAATAATAAAAAAAGTTAATTACTTTTTAATTATTTTTGTTCTCCTAATTACTGATGCCCTGAACTCCAATGCGAGGTAGGGATCGATCTGGTGCGTGGAGCTTAGAGTTATCAGTCTGGAGCGTAGGTGATGGATGTGTTGAAGGAGAATCTGGCAGAGCTAGAGATTGGGAGCACCGTGGAGTCTATTCAGAAGTTCATAGACATTCAGAGGGAGCTTTTCCACAGCCAGATCGACCAGCTTCAGAACGTTGTTGTTACACAATGCAAACTCACCGGTGTCAATCCTCTCGCCCAAGAAATGGTTCGTCATTCCAAAATTTAGTTTTTTTTTTCCCTTTGGTCAAAGTTGAAAAAAAGAACCCCATGTATAAGATTTTAAATTCTTTATTACCATTTTGCAGGCAGCTGGTGCTTTGTCCATAAAAATTGGTGAGTATCTGCTAAAGTTGCTTTGTGGGGTCACTTGAGATACTTTTAGGAGCTACTTTAGTATTTCCTAGCGAAGGCATGGGTGTAATTGTGTAATTATTTTGAGATTGTTAGCTTCAGCTGATTTCCTTTGTGGTTATTGATGTGCGATTATTTCCTAATGTAGAATGGGTGATGTTCTATGAATTAGGACGTGGTTTTTTACATTGCTATCTAAATTATTGAATAATTTTTCCCAGGGAAACGACCAAGAGATTTGCTAAACCCTAAGGCTGTAAAGTATATGCAAGCTGTTTTTTCCATTAAAGATGCGATTACTAAGAAAGAATCCCGTGAGATTAGTGCTCAATTTGGTGTTACCGTCACACAGGTATATATATTTAATAATTGATATCATGTGTAGGTTTTAACATTAATTCTTGTCCATTTCTTCTGGCCAATGATGTACAAGATATTAAGAAACGGTTTGCAGTTATTTTAATCGATTTTCGTGTAGAATTAATGTAAATTCAATTATCTACTTCCAACTTTTTGTTATATAGCAACATGTACTGTCTTCCGGAGAATGCCTTTTGATTGGTTAATGTTAAATTGTAGGTGCGTGATTTTTTTAATAGCCAACGCACTAGGGTGAGAAAGCAGGTTCGGCTGTCAAGGGAGAAAGCGTTAAGATCTAGTGCTTGTAAAGAAGCAGAAGATGGGGTGCTTCCAACCGGGTCTGAAGCTGTTATACCAGTTGAGCCGGTTCCCTTAAACTCTGTTGGCCCTGTCAGTTCTGAAGAAGTACCATCATGCTCGACACAGGACGATTCTCTTACTGGCATAGGCGAATTGGATAAGCATTTTGTTGAAAACATATTCAGTAAGATGCATAAAGAAGAAACATTTTCCGGGCAGGTGAAACTGATGGAGTGGATCTTGCAGATACAAAATCCTTCAGTACTATATTGGTACTTATCAAGGAAACTTAATACAGTCAGCATACTGCTGCTTGTGTTCTTTGATTTAGTAGTGTCTCTTTATCTTGCAGGTTTTTAAATAAAGGTGGTGTGATGATTTTAGCAACCTGGTTGAGTCAAGCAGCTGTTGAAGAACAAACTACTGTTGTCTTGATCATCCTCAAGGTATAAATAGGTTATATGCAGATGATTTGTATGTTCCTGTATTGGTAACTTTACCAAGGTTACAGTTAATATTTGGAATGTAGGTTCTTTCTCATTTACCTCTACAAAAAGCACTTCCTGAACATATGTCCGCCATACTGCAAAGTGTTAACAAGTTGTGTTTGTACAGGTTTTCAGGTATGCATTTGTTGGTTGGAATTTAATTCTTCTGCCTTTTCTTCTCTCTGTACCTTATCATTGTGTTTGTCTCAGTGTGGTTGGATCATCTTAGATTTTAACCAATGTGTTATTTCTGATAATGATTTATGGCCCTATTGAAACGTTCATATTTTGTTAATGTTGTGTTAACTTTTCTGGTCCAATGCTTTGTCCACCCCCCTCCCCCCAATGCAAATCTTTGAAGTTAATTGTTCAGAGTGAAATGCTGGGAAGACTAATGCCAACAGTCTCTCTTGCTACTGGAGTCCATTTTAGTGGCTGCTTTTGGTTTCTTACTTTATCCTTGATAATTGTTTGAGAAGAAAGGGAAACCACTGATGGAAAATCCGAGTGGATATAGTTTTTCTTATTGGTCACTAAGGCTTTGCTTGTTAGAGTGGAAAGAAAATTGGAATGACGGAAAATTGAAAGGGTAGGAAACTAGAAGGATGGAAAACATAATTTTTCTTTCCGTAGGTGTGCTTGGTAGGAGAGATGGAAAAATGGAAAGAAAACTACTTTTCTTAACATCCATTGCTTGGTAGAGTTGAAAAATGGAAGGAAAGAAAATAAAACATTTGAAAAATGCATAATTTTGAACTAACATATACATCTCTCATTTTCTCTCCTCTCATCCTTCCAATTTGGAAGGATTGATTTTTATGCATTAGGATGGAAAATGATCATTTCTCCTATTTTCTTTCCTCTCACTTTTCTTCCCAACCAAGCTTACTCCAAATTTATTTTCTTCCTACTTTTCCATTCCCTCCATCCATCCCTCCACTTTCCACTTAACCAAGCACACCCTAATTGTTGTCTAATTGGTAAGAAAGTACAATATGTGATAAAAAATCCACTTGTAGATAATCTTCATTTATGGTGAAAATAGTTTTTCTGCTGAGCTGTATTTATTTTTATGCTTTGTGGTACCTTGGATCTCATTTATCTGATTTGAAGATCAGACATATCAAACAGGGCAAGGCTTTTGATATCACGGTGGAGCAAAATGTTTGCTAGAAGCCAAGCTGCGAAGAAACCGAATGGTTTGAGGTCCTCTACTGAAACACAGAATGAGATGTTGCTGAAGCAGAGGCAAGTTTACATCTTTGTCTCCTATATTTGCTTGATTTCTTTCAATTTAATGCCTATTATTGCTCTCTGATTACAGTATCAGTGAAATTATGGGTGATGGCTCGTGGCAGTCAAATGTTTACAATTCTGTAAGTATAGAAAATTAAAATAAAATGTGTTAAAATGGCTCTATGATTGTTTGGTGTCTTTCCTAATAAATTTTTAATTGTCTTCCAGGAAGGAACTCTTGCAACCTCTAATGTCAGGTGTGGAATTTATTTATATTTGTATCTGATGTTTATATGCTGGTTGTCCTTCTTGGTATTTTGTAATGTGGAGATAATAAGGGTAATAGTTCATTCAGGAAGGAGTCTCCACAAGTTTTGAAACTGCTACCAGCTTCCATGGATGACTCCGCTAAGAAGAACCTCCTTGGTGTTTCCAGTTCTCGTATCCTTGTCATCATTTGTTATGTTTACTGATACTCCCTGTTCCCTCCCCCTTCATTATTTACTTTTGGTCAGGTTACTGATAGCTATATATTTTTTACCTTATGAGAGGTAGGCTTGGCATCTGTTTTTCCCTCCAATTAGAGTTCGGAGTTCTTGTTTGTGTGGCAATTGTTTTTCACCCCTAAGACTTTGGATTTCTATTATCATTAATTTGTTTTGGGTTGGGGCGCCGGGTGGGGTGAGGATATGCAGGTTTTGAAATTAGAATTTTTCTGATTCAGTTACTGCTAGATATGACCCATCTGCTAGAATTTCTTTTCTGTCTATTCTTCTGTTTTACCGCTCCATCTTAATTAATTTAAAACATGGAAGATGGTGTATATGCAATTGTTAGTTCTTTTCTGAGTAGCACAGTGCCTTAGCTAGTCCAGACAGCAGGGAACGTAGGAGGGTTCAGTTAGTGGAACAGCCAGGGCAAAAAGTGGCTGGCAAAAACTCCCAAACGACAAGAACAGTACCAATTAGTCAAAGTCGCCCTATGTCTGCTGATGATATCCAAAAAGCAAAAATGCGTGCTCTATATATGCAGAGTAAACATGGGAAAACTGGTTCATCCTCTAATGGGATGAATGAAGTGAAGAGTGAAGGTCTGAACAAATCTTCACCTTCTAAGGCCAGCTTTTCTCGACCAGTTTCTAAAGTTCCCTCCCACCCAGCTGAAGAACAAAAGAAACCTGTAGTACTCCCCCCCAAAACTTCTAGCAGGGTGGAAACATCTCTTGATCTGAAACAACCTGTGGCTTCAAAGGAGTCTCCATGGGAGAAATGCCAGAAGGTCAAAATTCCATGGCACATACCACCAGGTAAATTTGTGTTAGTGTATTTCTTTAGTTCCTTTTGCTTTCTGTTAATACCCTGTTTTAGAAAGGTAGTGAATGCCGTTTAAACATCCTTAATGGAGGAAATTTCATTTTCCATCCCATTACTTTCAATCTTTTTCCTTTTCTATCCTTCTTTCCCAATAGGAATGGTTAACAACCCGAAAACCTTTTTTCATTTTTTGCTCGATGGTTGGGAATTGGTTTTGTTGTCTATGCGCTTTCCCACTTTATCTAGAAATATCAGAAGTATAAAAAAGATAATTACAAATATCTTTCTTGATATGTGATGATAATTGTACCGTCAAGGTGGAAATATTCCTGTTGAAATTTGAAAATGTTAGGATTTTGATTTACTGTATATATTGATTTTTGGTCCATTTCAAAAGTTAGTTTCTGTGCCTTGATTGTTTTTAATTTGTTTTTAGCATCAGCACGTTGGCAAATTGTACATCAAAAAGGTATACCAGAGAAAATGAAATCATTGGTTTAAAACTTTAGTGACAGCTAGTCATGGTAGATAAATTTTCAAGAATCTTTTGCTAACAAAGTGGTTAGTCCAATCTCTACCAGGTTTTCATTATCAAACTATGGAGATTGGAGTATTCTTTTGCTTCAATAGGATCATGCTGGCTGTTTAAAATCAGTGTGTCTTGTTCCAAGGCAGATGTTGCCAAAAGGCTGTTGCTTGACCAATAAAAGTGCGGTCATTTAATATATTCTTCAAAGGGTTGCTCAATTGAGATTGATTGAAGCCTTATAGAGCTTCACTCTTGAATGACTAGTGTTTCAAAGGTGTAATTATCCATCTAATTGCAATAAGGGTTTTTCTTTTATGCTGTTAACTTGAGATCTGGATGCTAAGGAATTGATATGGTCAAACTGTTTTAGACGGTAGTGAATGCCGTTTAAACATCCTCAATGGAGGAAATTTCATTTTCCATCTCATTACTTTCAATCTTTTTCCTTTTCTGTCCTTCTTTCCCAATAGGAATGGTTGGCAACCCGAAAACCTTTTTTCTTTTTTTGCTCAACGGTTGGGAATTGGTTTTGTTGTCTATGCGCTTTCCCCTCTTTATCTAGAAACATCATTGATATGTGATGATAATTGTACTGTCAAGGTGGAAATATTCCTGTTGAAATTTGAAAATGTTAGGATTCTGATTTACTGTATATATTGATTTTTGGCCTATTTCAAAAGTTAGTTTCTGTGCCCTGATTGTTTCTAATTTGTTTTTAGCATCAGCACGTTGGCGAATTGTACATCAAAAAGGTATACCAGAGAAAATGAAAATCATTGGTTTAAAACTTTAGTGACGGCTAGTCATGGTAGATAAAATTTTTAAGAATCTTTTGCTAACACAGTGGTTAGTCCAATCTCTACCAGGTTTTCATTGTCAAACTATGGAGATTGGAGTATTCTTTTGCTTCAATAGGATCACGCTGGCTGTTTAAAATCAGTGTCTTGTTCCAAGGCAGATGTTGCCAAAAGGCTGTTGCTTGACCAATAAAAGTGCAGTCATTTAATATATTCTTCAAAGGGTTGCTCAATTGAGATTGATTGAAGCCTTATAGAGCTTCACTCTTGAATGACTAGTGATTCCAAGGTGTAATTATCCGACTAATTGCAATAAGGGTTTTTCTTTTATGCTTTTAACTTGAGATCTGGATGCTAAGGAATTGATATGGTCAAAGCAAATATGTTATGATTTTGGAAACAAATCTTGAATATTTTGAAGAGTTATTATTGTATTAGCAAAATATGCTAAGGAATTGATATGGTGCTATAACACAACAGTAGAGAAAATTTCTTGTGATGAGCTTAAAGCCACTCCAACTTCCATTTACATGCTTTGCTTCTTACCAGCAAATTCTTCTTGATATTATAAAAATGATAATATTAACAGGAACAGGTTTCTTCAATCTACCTGTAATGTTCTCTGTATTCTAAGCCAGTGATAGTAATAGAACAATTTTTTATTTGATAATTAGAGTCAGTTACTATTGAACTATGATACAATTTTCAGATATAAAGATAGCTATGATACAAGTTTCAGATATAAAGATAGTTGAAGGTGGCAGATAATTAGACTCAATTGCGTTTGATGTTCTTCATCTAATCTCATCTCATCGTTTCGTTTTTATTTTCTCGCATAATGACCATCCCAACTAGCCAATGTGTAAGACAGCTAAACAGCCAAGGCTTCCTCACAGCATGAATTTGATATTCTCACACTTTCTCTCTCTAAGCTTGTTTTGTTAAATCTTCAGTTCCTTCTTTTTGTTGGAGTCACACATGAGTCATCTCACTCTTTAATTGATCTGCGGGGTTTCAGACTGTTGTCATTTTCTTTTTCTGCAGAAGTAAAAATCAACGGCCTTTGGAGCGTTGGTGCTGGTGAGAGTAGCAAAGAGGTTCATGTGCAGAAAAACAGAAACCGTAGAGAGAGGGAAACTTTCTATTACACGAACCAGGAGATACCGTCTAACCCCAAGGAACCATGGGATCGAGAAATGGACCATGATGATTCACTGACCCCAGAAATCCCAACTGAACAGCCACCTGATAATGAGACTGAAACACAGGTTACCCACGGTGAACATGTTAATGGTGCAGCTACATTGGAACCTTCTACCTCCCAAACTGGTGGTGCCGTTTCAGCTGAGCCAGATCTTGAGTTGTTAGCTGTACTGCTAAAAAACCCAGCTCTGGTTTTTGCCTTGACTTCTGGCCAAGCTGGTAACTTAACAAGTGAAGAAACAGTGAAGCTGCTAGACATGATTAAGGCTGGTGGGGCTGATACTGGTAAAAATGTGGAAGAGAAAGTTGAAGTCTCTCTTCCATCCCCAACACCATCGACCAATCCTGGAACGGTGCGTGATATAATAGGCTTCTACCAAGAATTTATTTTCAGTTTCAATAGGGGGATCCACATTTCATACATAATTAAAAATGAAAACTACATGTAGGAACCCGCATTCACTGAAAAAATGAATATAATTAATCTGGTGGAAAATTATTATATATTAGAGAATTTAAATAGAAAAATGGAACCAATTTAATCTAAAGATATCCACATGGGGAAGAGCGAATGGTTCATATCAATCATCGATGGATATCTTCAACAGGCATCCATATATGAAGACGTGGCAGATGGTATAGAACAGGTTTTATCAGGCCATGTGGGTTCAGTTTTATGGATTGTCTGGGAAAGGTCAGGAGGCATTCACTTTTGTTGACCTGGCCTAAGCAACTATACTTCTGCACCTCATTATCATTGCTACAGTTCAGGATATACATCCAGGGAATCTGTGATTTTATGACATCATTTTTTTTATATGAGCGTGATATAAGTAGGCAAATTATCATTTTTTTTTAAAATTTGATCTTAATGTATATGTTTAATATGCAGAGTGGATGGAGACCGGAGGCGGTCAGGAACCCTTTTTCACAGCATAGTCAAATGGGAAACAGAGTTGCTCAAGCTTCTGTTGGAGTTGTCACCCCAATTCCCGTTGCTGAACGGCTTTCTGCCACTGGCATGGCGGCACCACAACAAGAAGCAAATGGCCTTTCATTAGCTCAACAGCTTGCAGCAGCCATGGCAGAGTTATTGCCTCAATCAAATGCCACGACCCTTGATAAGCGACATTCTCCTAATGTTGCATTTTCAAACCATGGTCATCCTTCTAATTTGCCGGCTTCCAATATAGCCTTAACCATGAAAAATCCATCACTTGTGAACTCTTTAACAAACTCATCAGCTGCAGCTGGTCCTTCGATGTGGGTTGAAACCATGAATGTGAAAACTGGAGCGATCTCCATGGCACTGCATATACCTGAAAAGGTGCACACCTCATTTTCTCCGTCTCCATTGATGCCAACATTGACACAGCGACAAACACCAGCGCAACTACAACCACAAGTACCCCATGCATCTGATCCATATTCAACTAGACCCCCAGTGGGAAACTTAGGTCCAACGCCTGATCCTTGGAGAGGCAGGCAGAGTCTGGGTTCTAATCTTCATTCACAGGCTAATCAAAACAATTATAATGCATCATCGTTTGGAGGATCTATGCGTCCCCAGTTGCGAACAGACCCTCCACGGGAGGGAAAAGAGTATGCGGGTAATGAAGGTTTTGAGTCATGGAGTCCTGATAATAGTCCAAACAGGTCATCAGAGTATGTTGCAGGAAGGAACCACATGGAACCCAGAATGAATTCTGGGTGGAACTATAGAGCTGATAGGCCATCATGGCAAGGAAATTCATCTGGGTATAGAGACCAGAACAGGCAGGGAAATAGATGGCGTGACAGAAGATGACGACGAGGCAGGCTTGCTGCCAATGTCGGCCTTCGGGTTCAGAGTCCCAGGCTTTTCGTCCACGGTGGGTGTGTTCTATAATGATAAAAAATATTTGGTGGGTGTATGTGGAAAATGGAAACCCAATGGGACAAGCGGGACGTCATTGTATGCTGGACACTACAAATGCAATTGCAGCTTTCTGGATGTTCAATTTGATAAGCAACACGAAAAGAAACAAAAAAGAAAAGAAAAGAAATTGCAAGTTTATTTCAGGGACTAGCAGTTTAATTTAACCGTGGCTTAGACTGGGCCATTTTTGTCTCAAGATGTTAAAATTCGGTTGGACTTGTCATAATTTACCCTAAAGGACCTTAGCCTAGGAATCTGTTGTAATCAATCTCGCAACTCGTAACCAAATCTCAATCGGCCATGGAAGGTAAAAGATCGGACGAGTGGGGAACATGTTGAAACATTTTCTATTGGTTTGAGAGTTCTGGTGTTTGGTAATTAAAATCAGAATCGATAGGTAAGGCTTTGTAGAACTATTTTATCCAACTTTTAGACATTTGACTCAGGTAGCGTTTTGAGACATAAAGAAAAAAAATTAGGAAAATAACCTCTTTGGACTCTTTCAATTTTATTATTGAGTAAATTGGTCTGAATACTTTAATCCTTTGTGAGAAACTAAGAATAATTAATCACAATATTAATGTTTTTCATCAATTGTATATAATTTCCATTTGTATAATAAGAAATTTAATCTTTGAAATGTTGTGAGCTAAATTTGTTAAATTGGGTTAAATTGACAGAATGTGTAAATGTTGTAGGTTAAATTTGTTAAATCAAGATTAAATTGTCAAAATGTATAAACTTTGAGCACTAAATATGTTACTATATCATATAAATATGTGCAATTCACAAAAAATTTAACATTGTGATTCAAAATTGATAAAGATTAAATTGTTCTGGTTTTTTCTTAGTGGGACTGATTTGCTCAAAATTGAAATTAAGAGGATCCAGAGAGATTTTTTACCAAAAAATATTCTTGCTGTGGGTTATAGCCTACAAATTGATGCGTGGACAAAACGCTGGCGAACTATAGTGATCAGAGAGATCTGATATGAAGGGTTTATGGTATAAAAAACCTCACCAATCAAGCACCGGATTCCTTCTCCTCTTTAAAAACAAATGAGTTTCTGAAATTCAATTTTCTTTCTCAATAATTTTGGAGCAAAAACCGCTGAAACAAGGATGGGATTCAGGTTCCAAAATCTAAATCCCATGTTCAGATCATACCTCTCTAGACTCTCTTCTTTACCCAGAAATCTACACCCTAACCCCATTGTAATTCAGTCCCTCAATCCCCATTTTCAAATTTACCCTCAGGTCTTCTCTGATAATCCCATTTACAACATCCCTAGACGGTGGCATTTGGGTCATTCTCATGGTCACCATGATCACCACCACAATTTGACCAAGGAAGGCGAGAAAATATTTCGCTTGGGTCTGGGAGCGGATATCGGTTTAGCTACTAGTAAAGCTTTAACTGGCTACTTATCTGGAAGTACCGCCATCATTGCCGACGCCGCCCATTCGATATCGGACGTGGTAAAAACATAAGTCTTGTAGGAGGTTTATTTAATTAATTGAATCTTGGAAGTCGAGCAATTTAATTTTTGCTTGGTGTTGTTGTTTGTAGGTTCTTAGTGGAATTGCTTTATGGTCATTCAAAGCCGCAAATGCTCCCAAGGACAAAGAACACCCATATGGTTACTTATGATTGTACCTACAAGCTACTCCATTTTTCTTACTTTTGGTCATAGTTATGAAATATGAATGTTATGCTTATAAGATTTAAAAAAAAAATAAAATTATTAGGTTTCTTAATTGTCCTTGTTTTATTCTCAGGACATGGTAAGTTTGAAACTCTTGGAGCTCTGGGAATTTCTTGTATGCTTTTGGCTACTGCTAGTGGAATTGCTTGGCATGCTTTAGAGCTCCTAATTGTATGATTGGTTTTGTCTTTCTTCCTATAACTTATGATTGAAAGAGGATAAGAATAAAATAGAACTCAATGTTAAAGGGGAAAAAAAAGAAAAAATTGAAATATATATTGATTGATAAAAATGGGGTTGCATTTGGATTGAAACTAGATTGGACCTCACAGTAAGTTAACCTTCTCTGTATACAGGGGTTCCTGTCCACTGCTCCTGAAGCTGTTAATGGTCATTCATTGGTTCACGGGCATAGCCATCATCATGGAATTGATATGGATCACCCTATTCTAGCTTTGAATATGACCATTATAGCAATATGTATTAAAGAAGGGTATTGAGCTTCCCTTTTGGCTTTATTCTACTTTCGTTTCTTATAACTTCTCTTTTTGCATGTGTGATTTCTGGTATTGATTTCTGTATGTTGAAATGCAGGCTTTACTGGATAACAAAAAGAGCTGGGGAAAGGCAAGGTAGTGCACTGATGATGGCAAATGCATGGCATCACCGTGCAGATGCGATTTCATCGGTAGTTGCACTTATTGGGGTTGGTAAGAAGGCTTCTTTTTTGGTTGTATTGTTTTAGTTTTCCTGTTATGAGGTTGGTAAGCAATGGAAAATTAAATCCTTGCTTTAAATTTAATGATAGCTAATGAATATAGGCAGCTTTAGCATCTTTGCTATTCTTTATCTCTTAACTTTGCTGATTCAAGTTGTGCTAATAATGAAAATAAATTTTTTTCTTGGTTAAGAATTTTCTGATTGGTTAATTATTCTATTCTATTGGTAAAAGTAAAGTACTGAGATTTACGTGACTCCTTCATGTTCATTTTACCTTTAAAGTCTCTCTCGCTCTCTCTATATATATTGTGTTGGCGGGTTGGTTGTTGTATACGTACTAAACGAGTTTCACCTTCCTTGTCTGTCTCTCTCCCTTGAATGTTTAAGTCTCTTTGTGTGGATTTCCTTAAATTGAATTGTATATGAGTTATTTGTGTGGATTTCCTTAAATTGAATTGTATATGAGTGAACACTGAATGACCTTATGCCTTGTCCATGGTGATCTAGGAGGCTCTATTCTTGGGGTAAAGTTTTTAGATCCTCTTGCTGGACTGGTTGTCTCAGGAATGATTCTAAAAGCTGGGCTGGAAACTGGATACCAGAGGTGCATTGCCTGTTGCCTCCATCTCTCTTATTGTTTGCTTTTTTGTGGTGTTATTTTAAGATTGTAAGCTTTCACAGCAATTGCAGCAATTCAAGAGGTAAATGGTATCAATCAGTATGGAAATAGTCAGGCATACTGTTCGCTTTAAGGTCTAAAATGTCAATGGCATCAATCAATACAAAAAATAGGCTTTCTTTCTTTTCGTTTTTGGCTGAAAATTTGGTATATTTAATAAACTTTTGCATTTATTTTACTTATTTAATACCTGTGTTTTCATTACAGGTTAATGTTATCATGTTCGTATTATCTTTGATTGATTGCATTCAGCATTCTTATGTCACCTGTTTAGCTGTGTTTTAGCATTCTTATGACGCAGCTATTGATGATAATGACATTTATCTAAACTCCATAATTGACGCATCTTTTTGGGCAACTTTGTAGCGTCCTTGAACTCGTTGATGCTGCCTTACCTACAGAACAACTGGAGCCCATAAATCAAACAATTCTACAAGTTAAAGGAGTCAAGGTATCTAGCAAAATTTGCTTGCATATCTGTTAATAGCAGACACTGCTCTAAATGTAAAATAAATCTCAGTAAATTCACGTAATCAGTTACAGGCACCGAGAATATCGTATCCTGATTTGTTGGCCTGTTGCATTTGGTGAAATGTACAACTGAGTTATTCTTTTTTCTTTCTCGGCAATCTTCATTAATAACTTGTTCAAAATTGTTTGTAGGGATGCCATCGAATGAGAGGAAGGAGAGCTGGTTCTAATCTGTACCTTGATGTTCATATTGTGGTAAATTTTTAGAATATTTTTTACTGCCAATGAGTATTGCAAAGAGGGCATGATTGGAAAGTATAAACTTCGCCCAACTTTTGCTGAACTGAGTACATGGTCTTTATTTATTTGGCTATAAAATATCGCCTATTACTAAGTAATTTCCTCTTATTCTTCCAACCCGCAGGTTGATCCCTTTTCTAGTGTTAGTACTGCACATGGCATTGGCGAAAATGTTCGTCACCAAATTCATAAATCCCACCCCGAAGTAACCGAAGTTTTCATACACATTGGTATGTTACATGACTAGTTCATCCCTAAACCAACTTTTCATTGTGGTAGTCACATTACCTATGGGATGTAAAAACACTTTTTGCATTTCCAAATTGTTGGCTTAAAGATCAACTTTCTTTTTTCCATTTCGAAATTGTAGATCCTGCCTATGTAGAGTTCTCCCCTGATGTAATGGACCAAAATGAAGGTTTGAAGACAATCACTGAACAGAATAGTAACATGTCTGTCGGTGAAGAGAATGTTCAAGCAATTGTTTCTCATATTCTCTCATCAAAGTTTCCAAAGGTATGCGTCTCCTCTCATTATGTTATAAACAAACCTGATTTTAAGTTCTCAATGTTACATGAATGCTTGCAGAAATTTAAGGTCGAGCGCATCACCCAACACACCTTGCAAGGGAAGATGGTTCTTGAAGTTGAGGTTACCATGCCACCAGAGATTATGATCCGGTAAACAAGCTTTCCTTTTCGTTTTAGATTCATAATTTGTTCAGATTTTGCCTTGGAGATTCAAATTCAATATAAATATTTGCCTAAATGCAGCGAAGCCATGGACACAGCAAAGGAAGCAGAGAAGGAGATAATGAAGGCAGCTTCAAACATTGTTCATGTCAACCTGCAGCTGAGATTGGGACGCCCAATTCCACAATTCAGATATATTTAACAAAACTTCCAATATTCAAGAAACCAGATTGCTCTGCCCTACCCTTAAACCTAGTTTGCTTTGCCCTACTGTTCACCTCTTTTGCAAAATGTGAAAGAAAAAAGAAATTACTGTTGCTATAGGTATATCTTGATTTGCTTACGAATAAAAAGGAGATGAAAACTGATATAAAATTCAGAGCCAAAATGATCAGATAATTGTAGTCTGAATTTTTTTAGTCTACATTGTATTATTTCAGAAAAGGATATCATCATTTCAATGGCTCTGAATCAGGTAATAATATATATTTTCATAAATAAATAAAAAGACAGTGAAGTTGGAGGGTAGAAGGCTCAGAAGGATCCATTGGTGATTTTCTAATCACAAAAGGGCGAAAAAACCCCCTTCATAAAATAGGTAGTTTTCAACATCACAGCCTCCCCCATCTTCTGTTATTGAAAGCAAAACCAGAAAAAAGGATAATCAAAGCTTCAGAAATTCATCACTTGGAGAAGAAAAAAATGTAAAAAGAGAGAGAGACAGAGAAGAAGAAGCGATTCCACCGCAATTGCTTCAGCTGCTGGCGTAACTATAAATAGAGAAAAATTCAAAATTAGGGTTTAGGGGTTGTGTTGGTGAGGGGCATGCTTTACTTCGATTCTCGGAGTCGGCGGATAGCTAATTGGGTTTGGGCTTTGAAGGGATCCCTTCATAATCTGAGCTTTAGCTTCTTCGTAGTTAAAAAGCCCATTTGTTTATTTTGTTTATTTAATTTTGAAATGGACTTTATTTTATCGAAATAATTATTTAGGACTTTTTCTATACAATAATCATTTTAATTGAAATAAAATATTTAATATTTTAATTATGTTTGATAACGATTTTAATTTTTGACTTAATATAAAATTTTTAATAAAAAAGTATTGAATAAATAATTAGATAATTACTTATCGCTTAACATAGAAAATATTAAGTAATTTAAATAGATTATATATTAAAAAATATTCAAATTATCATATTTATCATCTAAAACTATCCAAAATAATATAAAATATTATACTAACAATATTAAATTTTTTTTTTTGAAAATGTCAGCTGATGCTATTAATGGGAAAAGAAATCAAATCGATTACGGGCCTTAAAGACTAATGACCCTACAACTATCCATCCCTAATTGATCACCAAAACGATGCTTTGAAACTCACAAAAACAAAACAAAAAGTAAAGGAAAGCACATAGAACAGCCACAAACTTGGAAATGAAACCAAACAAACTCAAACTTAACAAAGAGAACAACCAGGCTTGGAATCTTCTTCTCTAGCATTTTAAGCACCATCTTTTCTGCATCAGCAACTCAGGAGACCGATTACCCATGAACAACCAATTTCTGACCTTTCAAGCCCCAATCTCTGTCAAAATCCTCGACTTCATCGGACAGACCAATCGTCACAAAGTCCGGACTCAACTAAACCAGTTATCCGCCATCATCTCCGCCACTCCTATCGCAGTTCACCAGTCCTTCCACCGCACGCGGTACTTCCTCCATCCAGTATTGGGGTTATCATATCTCCGTCCTTCCATCGCCATCCCATGTGCCGCTTTATTGGCTTCCCTCGGTACAAATCTAAAACACATTCTTCTAAATTTGGGTGTTCTCCCCTTGATTTCTTAAATCAGACTGCTAATACATGATCTATCTTCTTTTGCAGAGCTTAGTTTTCTGATTACCGTTAGCGCGTCTCCCTCAACACATATATCTCGAAAACCCATTTCCTCGGCCATAGTAACAGCCTGCAAATACGCCCTTGCCTCAGCCATAATCGGATCTGAAATATTCTCCCATGGGTAAGTACACGATGCCATCACTAATCCCTCTTTATTCCGCGCAATGACTCATGAACATGATCTTCGAGAATGTTGATTAAAAGAAGCATCAAAATTAATTTTTCTGACATCATCAACAGGTGGTTCCCACACAAATCTTTTAGTCTCTTGCCTATTCTTCAATATCTCACCCATTTGCGTTATTTCTGAATAATAAGCATTGATAAACCTCACGATTTCATGTGCTTGCTCCCTTATCCCTTCATGGTAAATTCTGCTGCGATTGTACCAAAGAGCCCAGAAAGAAATAGCTCTGATTTTGCATACTTCATTACTATAATTCTCAAAATCTAATGCTAACCAATTTTTCCAATTGGATTCTCTGTTGGTAGTTGAGTTAGTCACCTCCAACTCCTGCTGTACCTGTTGAGTTAAAGTGCAATCCCGAAAAAGGTGGCTCACCGTTTCCACTTTTGCTCGGCATATTGGACAGAGCGTATCCACCACAAGCTTATGGGCTCTCAGGTTATGCATCGTGGGCACAAATTCAGTAGCAACCCTCCACATATGTATACGAATCTTGCTTGGTACATTAAGAAACTGAGATAGAAATTCACGTTGTATCATAGAATCCTCCACTGTAATTAGCCATTTATATCCACTTTTGACTGTACAAATCCTTGTATTATTGCCTCTTTAAATTAACGCATCATGTGGTTCACTACTCACCAATGGGATCATAAGAATTCTCTTCAGCTGCTCCTCTCCAAATAATAAACAAATAGCATCTTGCTTCCAGGTAACAGATTCCCTTTTGGTTACATCAGATACCTTAGAATATCGAATATTAATAATCTGATAGTGCACCCTACCATTTCTTCCAGGCCTTGGCAACCAGGCATCGTTCCAAATATTTACTGCAGTGCCGTCTCCAATTCTCCAACCCACCCCCTCCTCAAGGAGTCGTCTAGCTCCCCATATTCTTTGCTAGGTATATGAAGGGTAAGAACTTAATCCTGCACTCATGAAGTTCTCTTTTGGGAAATATTTTGCCTTCATTACTCGTGCAAACAAACAATTAGGCTGCGTAATAATTTACCACCCTTACTTTGCCAATAAGGCCATATTAAACGTCGATAGTTCTTTAAAAGCTAGCCCCTTTTCGCTTTGGGGACACAGATATTACTCCACTTGAATCAATCAATGCCTTTATTGGTTTTTGAATTACGCCACAAAAACTTACACATTATGTTCTTAAGTTCACGACAAAACGAAGCTGGCAACATAAAACATTGCATCGTGTAGATCGGAATAGCTTGTAAAATGGACTTTAGAAATACCTCCTTACCCCCGGACGATAAATAGCGCACACTCCGGTTATTTATCATCTTAACAAAACGTTTTTTAATTCCAACAAAAGCATGCTTTTTCCTACGTCTAACCATTGTTGGCAATCCCAAATACCTCTCTAGATTATTAGAAATTCGAACTCCCAAGATTCTTTCCAGCATTTCTTATCTAACATTCCCACTGAAATAGATTAGAGATGTGTCAAAATTAACCAACTATCTTGACACTGTTTCATACTCATTGATCACGTTTTTCATAATATTTGCATCCTCAATTGATGCCTCTTCAAACAACACGCTATCATCAGCAAAAAGTAAATGCGTCATCGAAATACCACTTCTCCCCACTTTTGCCCCAAAGAACTTCCTCTCCCTTTTGGCCATGTCAAGTAATTGCGAAAACCCTTCAGCACAAATTAAGCACAAATATGGATTTAGGGGGTCTCCTTGCCTCAACCCTCTTGTAGGTCGAAACTCATCCCCATATGCTTCATTAATCACCACTATATACGATACACTAGTGACGCACCTTATTATAAGTGATATCCAATCCTCACAAAAATCCATTTTACTCATCATTTTCTCCAAAAACCACCACTCAACCTTATCATATGCTTTTGTCATATTGAGTTTTAAAGCAAAGCCACCATTCGAAGTCCCCTTTCTTCTTTTGAAAGAGTGCAAGATTTCATATGCCACAAAAATATTGTCTATGATTTTCCTTCCTGGCACGAACGCCCCTTGGGTGTCATCGATACAATAGTTAAGCACCCAACGAAACCTATTGACTAACACTTTCGAAATAATTTTATACTTCACAATATAAAGGCTAATAGGTCGAAATTGACTCATAGTTTTCGGCGAGTTCACTTTAGGGATACGTACAATGTTTGTATGGTTCACCTCCTTTATATTCTGCTGACCATTTAACACATCCAATAATGAATGGTAACATCATCTCTTACCACATGCCATTACTTTGAAAAAATATTGCAGGAAAGCCATCCTTACTCGATGCCTTAAGAGGAGCTATGGTTTTCATTGTCTCAATAACCTCTTCTGCTTTAAATTCCATCATTAATTCCTCATTAAGCCCTTCTGTAATACATGGTGATATTGCCGAGAGTAATCTATCCCAGTTGCTAACCTTTTTTTGACGAAAACAAATATTTAAAATAATTGTAGCAATTTTAGATATCTCATCAAAATCTTTAACCCAACTCCCAGAATCATTCTCTAGCCCCTTAATCATGCTCTTTTTCTTTCGGTGCACTCTTGTGAAAAATGTCGTGTTTTTAACCCCCATTTGGAGCTAGTTGATTCTCGCCCTTTGTTCCCAAAATAGTTCCTTCCTGTCAGCTTCAAAATTCAAATCCAGTTTAATCTCTATAATCTCTGCCAAAATCGCATCACTAATCTCATTTATACTTAATTCAAGCAGTCTAGAATTTAAAACTGTCGTTCGTTGCTCTCTTAATACTTTCTCCTTTTTTGCGCAATTGCTCGAGCTTACTCCCATCTCCTTCAGCTTCACCAAATTATTCTGTTCAGTCGAGTTCCAACCACTTTTAACTTGCTTCTCGAAGTTATTATCCAATATCCAATCGGCATTGAAATGAAATTGGTACTGTCTTTCGTTAAATCGCAAACTCCCATCCCATTTGTATCCATAACCACCGGGCAATGATTAGAAAAGCTATGTTGCAAGTGCTTCACCGAATACCCTGTAAAAAGATCCCACCATTCTAGATTAGCTGCCCTTTTGTCCAGTCTTTCCCTTATATTATTTCTAGGCAACCTACCTCTCTTCCATGTGTACCATTGCAACCATTTGTCTTTCCTCTCGGATTCTGCCTCCTGTTTTTCAAAAGAGAACAGAATTTCATTAAAATCTCTCAGAATCAACCATGGCTTATTATTCTCGCACTTCAGATACCTTAATAACTCCCACGAATCCTTTCTAGCATGCTCCACTGGCGCTCCATAAAAACCCGTAAATTTCCATATTGCCATATCATTCCCCTCATCCTCCTCCACATCAATATGGGACTTTGAAAAACTTTTTAACGATATATTCAACCCCTCCCTCTACCTTAATAATAAACCCCCTCTCGTCTCTTTCGCATCGACATCAATTCTATACTCAAACACACACTGTCGTCTAATTATCTCCATACGTTTCCTAGTGACCTTTGTTTCTATAAGAAACAAAATTTCAGGCTGAATATGTCTCAACTTATTTTTGAGACGTCTGATGGTTCATGGTTGCCTCAAACCATGAACATTCCAACTAAAGATTTTCATTGTGCCCGGTCGGCTTACTTGCTAATGGCCGTTGATATTTCATTTCCCATTCCCATCTTTAATAACCCCTTATTGTTAGCAAAATCACCCACTTTTGTATGAAACCTCTGCCTCTTCTTCCCATCAACAAACTCCATAGGCAAATCTTTCAACTGTGGTCCTAGTCCCCTTCTTCAAACTGCCTCACCCTATCTTCAAAACTCTTATCCATGGGCTTTCTTATATGTCGAACACAGTGACCCTCCGAACCCTTTTCTTCTCTATGATCGCTTCGATTGGTTACATCAGCACCGAATGTCCTCTCCTTGCTCTCCCCATTGATTTTCATTCTTGCCCACTTATCAGTCTCTGATTCCTCTCGCAACCATTTACTCACTATTTTCCCTCTCCTTCTTGGCGCAACCCTCAAAGACAGATCCCAACCAAATTTCACCTGCTGATCCCCTAATGTTAATCGAACCAGACAGAAGCTCTCCCTGTGACCTAAACGGCCACATAAAAAACAAAATAATGACAATTTTTCATATTGAAATAGCGTATATATGAATTTATCTTGCTCGATTACAATTCATTTATTCCTTTTAAGTGGGAGACGAATATCAATTACAACCCTAATCTGCATAAATTTGCTTACCCCCTCGTAACCAACGACACATCATACTCTCAAAATCTCCCAATAAACTCCCCGAATTGTTGCGCCATCCCCTCCGTTAGGAACCCGGTCGGTAAGTTGTGGATCTATACCTAGAAAATAGTAGTCCAAAGAGGAACTTGAATTGGGTCTTCACCCTTTGTCAACCTATGGAACACAATAAGATGTCGGTTAAAAAACCATGGCATACTATCCATAACTCGCTTCGAATCAATCTTGCTATAAAATCAGAATAAAATATGTTTTTCTTCAATCTCCATGATAGACACCCCTCTCAACGGACGCCACAAGTCAGCAGAGTATTTTTTAAAGACGAAAAATTCACAATACTGTTCGTAAGAACTCGCCCTGTCAGGCACAATCCATACTCTTGATCAACAGCGATATCGTCCCCTACCACCAACATGGGATCTTTCTCTTCATCCATAATATTAAGATTAGCCAAATCTTCATCCACTGTATTGAGATTAGCCATGACGCACCCACAATCCTAAAAGCCAAATCTCCACAAAACGACAAAAACCCTAACAAATAAAAAACCCTAAAGCAAAACTCGTGTAACAGGGCAGACAGAGAAAAAACAAACTTGTTCGACTAAGCAAACTCAATATCATTTTATTGATTTTACAATATTAAAATTAAAAAATAAATAATCTTTTAAAAATTAGTATTTGCTTTTATCAAATAATATAATTATATTTAGTATTTATATTTACT
This sequence comes from Gossypium australe, assembly GCA_005393395.2. NCBI lineage: Eukaryota > Viridiplantae > Streptophyta > Magnoliopsida > Malvales > Malvaceae > Gossypium > Gossypium australe. The sequence continues at coordinate 122,433,947 of CM016621.1, read as the reverse complement.
GATCCACTAATAAATTCAACACTTATAAAATTCAGTAATAAAAATTCAATACTTAATATATCAATACTTAAATTTTTAGTTTATCAAATACTCCTTAAATCGTTTAGTGATAAAACATTTTCAAAGCATTTTCAAATATTTGCAAATATTGAAAAACATGTTTTAAATGTGTTTCAACTTATTATGAATGTTTTTGAGTTAATACTAAAGTGTTCAAAATATTTGGCGTTTTGGTAACTAAGTTTCAAGACCATAAGTCAATAGTCGAGTTCCACTTAGAGGAGCTTAGTCTCAAGACATTCCAAGCAAACCAACTCTCGGGAGTCTAGAAGCCAATAGTCGAAGTTTCTTTCAAAGAAACAAGACATCGAGAGTTATTCTTCAAGTTTCGAGACTTGCCTTCATAATCTCAAAACCGAGGCTTTTCTAACAACTATTTTTCAGCTAAGTCTCGAGATCATCATTGTAATTCTCTAGATTTGACCTAGTAGATTGCATTTAATGCTTAAGATTAATACATCAAATTGTTCTAATTCAACCTTGATTGCTCCAAATGTTAGATTTCATGTATATATTTAAACACAAGTCCAATCAAGAACACTTGAAGATATATGAGAGACACATCCAAGTATTCAAAGTTAGAGAATTTATTTCAAATAATTTTTTTCCTCAGTCTCTTATACATGGGCTCTTTGGTTCTTATAATAAAATCTTTTTACCATTCTTATTTTATCCTTTTGAGATAGCTTAAACTTAACACCAAGTTATAGAGGTTTGATTTTTTACTTCCATTTTTTCATCATTTTATAATTTGGAAGGTTTTAGTTGAAGTATAAAAGCTAAGAATGGTTCATTTTAGCCGGGAAAAAAAATCCTATTTAAACCTTATCAAAAAGATAGTTATAAATGATACATTCTCCTTGAAAGGTGATAAACGCCAAAAGTAACATGTTTTAATCCCGTTAGTAATGAATTTTTGGATGATTATTCGATTTAAAATGGTGAATTTTATGCTCCTAATCATTTAAATTCATGTTTCTATACTTAGGAGAGCATTTAAGAGTAAAAGGAGCGATAAACGAGTGAAAATCGAAAAATCAGAGCAAGTTTCAAGAGCTACACAGGCTGGACCATTCCACACGGTTGTGTGAGCCACACGGCCATGTGCCAGACCGTGTGGAATCACAAATTGCACTCCAAACACGAGGAAGAATGCATTTTTTAGGTTTTTCGGGCATTCTAAGACTTATATATGACAAATATAAGAAGAGGGGAGTAAGTCGTCAGAGAATATTCAAGAAAACAACTCGAAAAACACCATTGAAGCTGACTTTGAAGTAGATTTCCATTAAAATTGAAGATCTCCTTTTGATTTTTTTAAAGTTTATTATGAGTTTCTTTATTTTTTTTGTGGTTATACTGTCTTTGAGATGTTTTTATTCGCAATTATTAACTGATTTTCCAAATACCTGCGAAGATGAACCCTAGGATGAATTCTGTTATTTGATTTTTATTTTTACGTAATAAATTCTTGAACTTGTTCTCAATTATGTTTGCTTAATTCTTGGTTTAATATTTCTCGACTATTAATCCATATTTGATGTGCTTGAATCAGAGGAGGAATAGACCCTGTTTAAGAGTAGAGTATAGTTAGCATAATTGAGTGGAGTTGCATGCAATCCTAGAAATAGGACGATATAAATCTATCGGATTAGAGTCAAATCTAATAAGGGGGTCCATAGATCGAGTTAATGCAATAATAAGTGTTTTAATTAAAAAAAAGTTTCAATTAATCAATCTAGAGTTAGTTGCTCTTACTTTTGAAAGTGATATTATCATAATACAGGGATTTCTACGGATTAAGATACTAAGTGAAGAAATTGTTTAATTTAGAGTGAAAATGATAGATGAAATCTAGGTGAATTATTTCTTGGGTATTGTTTCGCTTCTTTGTTGTTTACTCGATTATTTTCCTGATATATTCTTTGTCGTGTTCTTTAGTTAATTTTAGTTTTTAATTAATCATTCTAATTTTTCGGTTAAATAATAAAAGAAGATAATTACTAGTACTTTTAATCATTGTGGGAATGATATATTTGCTCACCGTAGTTATACTATTAATTGATTGGTGCACTTGCCTTCGTTGAATTTGTAGTTGGTTTACGACTGTAATCAAGTTTTTGACGTTATTGTCGGGGACTAAAGTATTAGGAAAATTTTATTTTTATTAATTTAGACATATTTTATTTTTATTTTAATATTTTTGTTTTTAATTTAATTTTTATATTTGAATTTTTTCGTTTGTTTGTTTCTGGCAGGTTCTTTTGGTTTATAACCAGAGGAAACATGTTAGATCCATTACTTTTTAACAGTGAGATTGAAAAGACTGCTTGTAGAAATCGTAAAAAGGTTATATAAGTAAGGCAAAGTCAACAGAGTAAAGTAGATGATTAAGAGGAAAATGATATTACTATGGAGATGGTGATAATCAAAATAATCAACTACCTCCTGCAGGTCATACTCCTCGAACTATGTATGATTATGCTAAATCCACTCTGATTGGATCTAAATCGAGTATTGTGAGACCCACTATTACTGCAAACAATTTTGAGCTGAGGCCAAACATAATTTAGAGGATACAACAATATGTTCAATTAGATGGTTTGCAAGATGAAGATCCGAACACTTATTTGGCTAACTTTCTAGAGATTTGTGACACTTTCAAGATTAACGGCGCTACTGATGACGCTGTACGCTTATGGTTGTTCCGATTCTCTTTGAGGATTAAGGTAAAACAGTGGTTGAATTCACTTCCACGAGGTTCTATTACTACTTGAACGCAAATGATTGAAAAATTTCTATTGAAGTACTTCCCACCTGCTAAAACAGCTAATTTGAGGAACGACATCTCGTCTTTTTCTCAAATTAATTTGAAGACATTATATGATGCATGAGAGAGATTTAAGGATCTTTTGAAAAGGTACCCTCATCATGGATTACCTTTGTGGCTACAAGTTCAAACCTTCTACAATAGTTTGAATCATTCGACTAGGAAATTAATTGATGCAACAACTGGTGAAACAATGAATAATAAAATATCCGAGGCAACTCAAGAGTTTATTGAAAAAATAACACTGAATAACTATCAGTGGTAAGTCACGATAACAAAACTGATGAAAGCAACCTATATTTTTAATCTAGATACAGTTGTTATGTTGACAAGTCAAGTGGAAGCTCTGAATAAGAAAATTGATAGTTTAAATTTTTCTATGCAGGTGAACCCGGTAATGCAATGTGATGCTAGTGGAGTGAGGATGATTAATTCAGAATATTCACCCTTCAAGTCTAACATGTAGCATGAGCAAGTCGAATTTTTGGGTAATAATTCTAGACCTCAAAATAACCCCTATAGCAATAATTATAATGCAAGTTGTTTGAACCATCCAAATTTCTCTTAGGGTGGTTAAGGAAATCAAAAGTCACAACCCCCTTCAGGTTTTCAGCACCCTTATCAGCAAGAGAAGAAACCAAACCTTAAGGAGATGTTGGATAAATTTATTTCAGTGTCAGAAACTCGATTTCAAAATATTGAGACAACTTTGAAAAATTAGCAAACATCGTTTCATGTGCTTGAAAATCAAATTAGACAGCTTGCTAAACTTGTTGCAGAAAGACCACAAGGTAGCTTACCTAACAACACTGAAATTAACCCAAATAAGCAAATCTACGTAATCACTGTTCGAAACGTGGAAGGGTTAGTCGAGGTGAAAAAGAAGTCAAAGCTAGAAGCTGTTGTGAAAAGTGATGAGGTTGAGGAGAGTAAGAAAGAGTATAAGACGGTAATCAACGACTACAAACCATGAGTTCCAAATCTAGTAGCATTGAAAAGAGACCACTTAAAAGAACAATATGGTAAATTAAAAAAATTGCACATTAACTTACCGTTTGTTGAAGCCCTTTTGCAGATGTCAAAGTATGTAAAATTTTTAAAGGAGCTGTTAACAAATAAAAGAAAGTTGAATGACTTGTCGACTGTAGAGCTCAATGTAGTGTGCTCGACCATTCTCCAAAACAAACTACCCAACAAACTTAAATATTCAGGGAGTTTTACTATTCCTTATCTCAATGGTAGTTAAAATGTTGAAAAAGCTTTGGCTGATTTGGGGGCTAGTATAAATGTCATGCCTTATAAGATGTTCAAACAACTTGGTCTTGGGGAACCCAAACCCACTAGGATGAGTATTCAATTAATGGATAGATCAATTAGATATCCTAAGGGTATTATTGAGGATGTACTTGTGAAAGTTGATAAATTTATATTCACTGTTGATTTTGTTGCATTGGACATGGATGAGGATATTGAGGTACCTATGATTTTAGGTAGACCCTTTTTAGTCACTGCTAGAACTGTTATTGATGTGAGTACTAGTGAACTTGTGCTTCGTGTAGGTGATGAAAAGATTACTCTTCAAGCACATGATTTTGTGAGAGTCCCTAGTGAGCGAGATGATACTAATTGTTCTGTTAATGTTAATAATAATGTGGCTCAACGTTCTTTGCAGGAAATCCCTCATGAAAACGTGTTGGAGCCATATTTTATTTAAAGTGATAAAACTCGAGGGACAAGTGAAGAGTGAATGGTACAGCTCGATGAACTAAATGAATGGCGAATGAAAGTTGATGAGAAATCGAGAAAGCAAAAGAAAGTAACAAAGCAGCGCCATAATGTGCATGTAAAGAGAATGAACCGATTCAAAGTTGGGGACAAAATGCTGTTAGACAAATCGAATCCACAAATTTTTCCTTAAGAGTTTAATTCAAGAGAGTCCGACCTATGTGTGGTAAAAACCATTTTTCCATTTGGTAAAATTGAGGTAACACATCCTGAATACGACACATTCAAGATAAAATGTGATCGTCTCAAACCTTATTTTGGTGGTGAAACTGATAACGAAAGAGAGGAGCTTCAGCTCCAAGATCTGCCTTAATCGTTAACTTGAAAAGGGAAGTCGAGTTTAAACTCTAAATAAGTGCTTATTGGAAGGCAACCCGAGTGTTTTTATTTTTTTTTTAGTTTACTTTCATGTTTTTTTTTCAAACACAAACAAAAAAAAAACCAATGTGTATATACTATAGTTTTTTTTATCACTTTAAAAAAATGAAAAAAATTGAAATTATTTTTATTTTTATTTTTTTGAAAAAAATTTGAAAAGAAAATAAATTAAAAAACAGAAAAAAATTAGACAAAAAAATTGAAAAATGACTTTTGAAAAAAAAATTGATTTTTTTTTTGAAAAAAATAAGTGATCCACATGGTCTGGAGTAATCCACACGACTGTGTGGTACACATAGACTGGACACACGGGCGTGTCTCAGGCCGTGTGCATAGTGGAGCTAATTTTTTCAATTGTAATTTGACTCACATGGGTATAAAGAGTTACATGGGCTGGAGACATGATCGTGTGAGACACACGGTCTAGCATATTGTCGTGTAGTAGACCATGTGGCTCACATGGACTCACACACGGGGGTGGGAGAAGCGAACGATCATGACACACGGGCATGTCCCAGGCTGTGTAGATACTGGATCTTATTTTCTTTTTATGTTTCAAATGGCACATGGGCTGAGTGTGGGTACACAGCCTGACCACACGGCCATGTGGCCCACATGGCCATGTAGCCTGGTTCAAGGCTAGGGTTTCCTTCTTTTTGTCTTCTATTTTATTATTATTATTCTTATTTTATTATTATTTTTCTTCTTTGTCCTTCACAAGCCACTTCTTACCAACCCCCCTAAAAAACCCTAGCTGCCAGCAACTTCATCCTTGCGCCATACCAGCCACCGATCCCTTGCCCTTTTCGATCTCTTCCCTCGCCGCGCAAAACCCCTTTTGTTCATCCACTGCTCTATGCAATCCCCTCCCTCCATCTTCCTTAATTGACTTCCCTGGCCGTCGATCTCCGTCCCCCCTTACTAGTTTGTGCACGCCACCGTCGTTCAAAGCCCACGCCCAAGCATTCTTATCCCTTTTCCGATCTCAACCACCACCCACGCACACACACCATTCCCTTCTCCGTTGCTTTTTGACCACATCCCCATCTCCTCCATCACTTTCCACCATCACTCACACCCTAGATCTACCTTCAACCACCACTACTTGTGCCGACCATCGCACTCTGATGCCGTTTTTCCTTATCGCCGCCTGTTCCACCATCGTAAACAACCCCCGTTTGTGTCCCTTCCATTCCCATTTTTGTATTTTAGTTCATTATTATTATTTATTATTTTATATTTATTATTAGTAGTTTATTATTATTTTGATTATGTGCTTAATTTCTTTCATTCTGTTTTGTTATAGTAGGTTTTGTTTTTAATTGTAGCTAATAGTTTTAGTATTATTCTTTAGTTAGTTTTGTTTAACGTGGTGGTTGTGATTGGCTTTTGTGTGGGTGTATATTCTAGCAGGTGTCGCTATTTCACCGATTCTGGTGATTGTACATTCGAATACTGTCAATATTGAATATGTTTTTTATAGGATAGGTGGCAATGATATTACTTACTTGTCTTGTTGGAATTTTCTACATATTTGTTGGTTCCTTGTGCGGACCTATCTCGTTTCTCCTCACTGCCGCCGAGTCACCTTAAGGTTGCTTCTGCTGTTACTCTTGAGGATCTTTCTGAGCGGTTTGATCGTTTCTAGCAACAATGCTTTGATCGGTTCGATAGCATTGACTCAGCTTTGCATTAGATTCGCCTGCACCTCCATATCTCTCATCCTGATCATGCGCCTCGCGACCCCGACACCTCTCACGACGCCGATCACTGACCTGATTTCATTTTATTTACTTTAGTTATTTTTATTTTTGGTTTTACTTCTTTTTTTATTTTATTCTTGAGACTTTTATTTTATTTTTATTTTGAACTCTGTTGTTATTTTTATTATTTTGATGGTTATTTTTGTTTGAGTTCGTAATCTCTTTATCTTCTTATTTTTTTATCTTCTTATTAGTTTGCTCGGAATCATACACTTCATTTAGAATTGCCCACGATTTTGGTTCACTCTTCTGGCGATTTCATTCTAATTCAGGGCAATTTCAGTTCTCTCTATCCCTTATAATATTGTGCTTATTATGTGATCATAATTGTTTGTACATTAAGGGCAATGTACATCTTAATTATGGGAAGGAATTTATATGTTTATGTGATATAGCCCCTGAATTATTGTTTGTGTTTAAGTAATTTTCTATAACCTAACATTGAAGTAATTTATTTTAATTTGGAGTTTTTATTGATTCGATTTTGGAATAATTTGTGGATTTTTTTTTTGCATTGTGTGATTTATACTTTAAGACGCGAGAGAGTCAAGCATGATAAGTTGTTTTTTAGAAATTATAATTTTAGGTTGTCTCCCTGAACTGGAAAATTACTTTAAAATTTTAAATTTGCAAGTTTGACATCAAAATCATAATTTTCTGTGAGCTTTTGAGCCTATAGGGTATATATTTTATTTCGTGCTTATTTTATTTTTGGTTGAGAGTATGTCAACTTGATTTGTTGTTCTAGAATTTCCTTCGATTATGCATGTCGAGACCACGTTATTGGTTTGATATATTGAGATGATAGAGACAATTAGGATTTATCCCACTTAACCTGTAAAAAGCTTACATATTAAATTAACCATTAGTAAGCCCCATTGACCTTAACATATTTTTAACCCGTTTTTGTTAACCTATAACCTATATGTATGTTGTAAAATTATCCTTTTTATTGACTCCCTTTTTGTCGAGATTTGATTTGGTTAGTTGCCTAACTATGTTTCATTTTTTGAATTGCTGAATTTTATTTTTGTTCTCAAAAAAAAAAAAAAAAAGAAAAAAAAAAGAAAAAAACGAGAAAAAAATGAAAAAGAAAAAAAAAACATTTGATTGAGCTTGAATTGTTAGTTGCATATTTTGTTAAAAACTCGTTTTTATTCTTGATTAGTCTTGGTGATGTAAATTATGTTAATTCAACAACTGATTGTTTTTCTAGTTTGGTAACTTATCAACTCGATCTCGATTATAACCAACTTTTCTGGCCTTTTCCATACGCTTAACCTAAGCCCCATTACAACCTTTTAAATACCTCTTAATTGGTATGTCATCTCATTTTATAGTGGTGGAGATTTGATTTTCAAGCAAGCTTATGGTAATAGCATTTCTCGTTCGACTGTTGAGTGCCTAATATTTGATTTTCAAGCAAGCTTATGGTAATGGCATTTCTCGTTCGACTGTTGAGTGCCTAATATTTTAACCTTAAACATTTTGAATGCTTTAAGTAATCTTGAGTGAGAATGTCAATTCTTGTTGATTTTTAAATTTACGGTAATTATTTAGATAAGAGGAGACATTTACGTTTTTGTGCTTTAAATTTTTTTTGCTTGAATTGCTTGAATCTTTAGTGTTCTTTTGGTTGAATTTCCAATGCATGATTGTTTGCGAATTATCTTGAAATATTATTGATGAAAATGACAAATTGAGAAAAGTTAATTTGAATGTGGGTTAAGGATTTTTCTTGAGGACAAGCAAACGCTTAGTGTGGGGATATATTTGATAAATGCCAAAAGCAACATGTTTTAATCCTGTTATTAATGCATTTTTGGATGATTATTCGATTTAAAATGGTGAATTTTATGTTCCTAATCCTTTAAATTCATGTTTTTCTACTTAGGAAAGCATTTGAGAGCAAAATGAGCGATAAACAAAAGAAAATAAAAAAATCGAAGTAAGTTTTAAGAGCCACACGGGCTGGGCCATTCCTCATGGGCTTGGCACACGGCCGTGTGAGCCACACAGGCTGCCACACAGGCATGTGACAGACCGTGTGGAAATCGCAAATTGCACTCCAAACACACGAAAAAACACGTTTTTTAGGTTTTTCTGGCATTCTAAGACCTATATATAACAAGGATAAGAAGAGGGGAGTATGCCGTCAGAGAATATTTAAGGAAACAACTCAAAAAAACACCATTGAAGTCGGCTTTGAAGCAGATTTCCATCAAGATTGAAGACCTCCTTTTGATTTCTTTGAAGTTTATTATAAGTTTCTTTATTTCTTGTGGTTATACTGTCTTTGAGATGTTTTTATTTGCTATTATGAACTAATTTTCCAAATACCTAAGGAGATGAACCCTAGGATGACTTTTGTTATTTGATTTCTATTTTTACGCAATAAATACTTGGACTTCTTCTCAATTATGTCTACTTAATTCTAGGTTTGATATTTCTAGGCTATTAATCCATGTTTGATGTGCTTGAATCAGAGAAGGAATAGACCCTATTTAAGAGTAGATCTAGCGTAATTGAGTGGAATTGAATGTAATCTTAGAAATAGGACGACATAAATCTATCGGACTAGAATCAAATCTAATAAGAGGATCCATAGATCGATTGAATGCGATAATAAGAGTTCTAATTAGAAAGAAATTTCAATTAATCAACCTAGAGTCAGCTGCTCTTACTCTTGAAAATGATATTAGCATAATTTAGAAATTTCAGCTGATCAAGATACTAAGTGAAGAAACTGTTTAATTTAAATTGATAATGATAGATGAAATCTAGGTGGATTATTTCCTGGGTATTGTTTCACTTCTTGATTGTTTACTCGATTATTTTCCTGATCTGTTCCTTGTTGTGTTCTTTAGTTAATTTAATTAGTTAATTTTAGTTTTTAATTAATCATTCTAATTTGTCGGTTAAATAATAGAAAGACGGTAATTACTAGTACTTTTAATCGTTGTGGGAACGATATCTTTACTCACCGTAGTTATACTATTAATTGATAGGTGCACTTGCCTTCGTTGAATTTTTAATTGGTTTACAGCTACAATCAAAAGGTAACAATTCTTATAGTGAATTAAAAAAAAATATTGAATGATGAAAAGCTAAACTATTTATAGGGTAAGTTGTCATGTTTATCAGGAAAGAGAACAGATTACTCTAAAAATTTAATATGATCTACTTTTGACTAAATTATTTGGTTGGTTTTGAAATTCTTATTTTATTAGCCTTGTGAAATCTCGTTACTAGTTTTCTTGGTAACAACTATAAATTTTATTTTTCATCTTTTAACTTAATATAATAATTTTATATAATTAATTTTTTTAAAATTAATTAAATTAAAACTCAAGATATAATTGAAACATATAATAAATTTGACACTTAACAATTTCACCGAAATTTGACTTCAATAATGGAAAGCAACAGCGTAACTCTAGGCAGTAAGACAAAGTTATGAAATGATATCTTCATGTCCAACAACTATTCTTTATGACTTAAAGATTTTGTTTGTTATATAATAGCATATTGTTATAAATATAGTTTATACTGTGAATTTTTATTAAATAAATAAAATAAGAATTATGTTAAAAAAGAAAAAGATTAACTTACACCGTAAGTCACCCTAAAATAGTATTGTTGTTCTTATTTTGGTTACTCTAATTAAGATAATTGTTTGCGTAAAAAAACCCGTTAATCCATTAATAGATTGTTGATGTGGCATTTTTTTTTACTTTTGACTAAAACTAGAGATATCTCTATAATTAGTCGAAAATATTTTTCTTTTTGGTTTATTTGCTACCGTTCTCCGATGCCTAACTTTCCATAGCCAAGAACTTTTAGCTTTTAGGGAAGATTTTGATCATCTTTTGGAGTTTTATATGAATCAAAATAGGCCACCACTACTACCACCACCACCACCATTTGGATCTAAAAAAGAAAAGTGGAAGAATGCTATAAACTTCCATGAAAATGGCAGTCATTAGAATCGAAAATTAGTAACAAAAGGAAGAAACCTGAAGAAGAACAGCTTGAAAAGGTGATAGAAAGCTATCAACCTAAACAAAAGTGACCATTGTTATCATTGAAACCCGAAAAGGAGATCGGTAAACCCAAAGTAGAAGAGCTTGAAAACATAACAGAAAGGTATAAACTTAAACGAAAGCAACCATAATCTTCATCGGAACTCAAAAGGAGATTGGTAAACTCGAAAAGAGCTTGAAAATGTGACAAAGCTATAAACTTCAATGGAAACGCCCATCGTCTTCATGGGAGCCCGAAAGGAGATCGATATATCTGGAGAAAAGCTTGAAAAGGTGATAGAAAGCTATCATCTTCCAGTAGAGAATCTATCATGAGCTTACAGTACTGGGATTAATAACGTTGGGAAACAGTAGTGACCAATTCATAGTTTATGAGTTATCAAATTAAATTAATTAATTTATCAATAGTTTATAAGTTTATAATATTCTAAATTCATAATAAAAAATTAATTAGGGAACTTAATAATTTATTGAGTTAATATTTTTTATTTCACTCATTCAAGATTTTTTTCATTTAATAAAATATGATTAATATATTTTTTCACGTGAATTTAAACATTTTATTAAGATAAAATTTTAATTAATATTGTTTTATTTAATAAATTTACCTATATGAAATAACTAAAATTTTACTTAAAAATTTCGATAATATGCTATTATAAAGAATTGATCTACCAACAAATATGCTTCACAATTATGGTTATTGTTATTATGAGTGAAAAATTGTTATAAAAAATTAAAATAAAACATGAAAAATTGTATGTAGTAAATATATTGGAAAAAAAAGACCAATAGGTCGTTTTTTAATTAATTAGGCCTTAGGCCAGTTTTAAAATTAATTAGGGAAATAGGTCAATTTAAATGAAAAGCGTGTCCAGCTGGGCGAGCTTTCTGTACAGGTGTCAGAAAAGAGCGCCTAGCTGGACGCGCTTTCTGGAAAGCTCATCCAGCAGGACGTGCTTCCCTCAACTGTCAAAAAGCAATGGAATTTTGAACGTTACTGTGCCAACGATAAAAAAAAATTAAATATACCAATGATAACTTTTTTTTACCCTATAAATACCCTCCCAAATTTCATTTTTTTCATTCACATCATTCTCTCAACTCTCTCAAACCCTCTTAAGTCTCTCAACTCTATCATTTTAAATTTTTTGATATTTTCATTTAAAAATATTATTTTTTAATTATCTAGTTTTTATTCATTCAAATAAATTTCTCACGAATGACTGTCTCTCTAATTCACTTCGATGACAAGCATATTTCCCCAATGGTAAGATGGAAATTTAAATTTCGTTAATTCCAATAATGTTAAATTTAATTTTTTTAATTTGAAATTATTTTTATTGTGTAAATAGGTAGATGATCGTGTTCTGGAAGGGTTCATTCATAACATGAGAAAGCCTGCAATACCTGAAATTCGTGGCCACTTGCAAGTGGCTGGATTCTTGCATGCGTCTCGCATGTTCGGGGGCTACAAACTCAATTTGGCATTAATCAGCGAGTTGGTGGAAAGATAGAGGCTCGAAACACACACTCGAAGACGTAGCACTACAACTCGGTCTACCAATGGATGGGCTAGTTATCATGGGATTATTGATCGTTTCGGGCAAAGTGGGCCTCTGCCAATCACTATTGGGGAAGGTCCTGGACAAGTTTGAAGGTGGTTGATATTGTTGAACTGGTTTAAGGATAATTTTGATGAGCTCCCTCAAGACCCTGAATACCGAATGGAGGAGGTCATAAATAATACGCCCAAGCATACATCATGAGGTTGATTGGGGGCTTTTAATGCCCGAAAAATATTGAAATTTGGTGCATGTAAGGTGGCTACTACATTTAGTGGACTTCAATGAGTGTAGGAAACTAAGTTGGGGATTTTTTGTATTGTCCATGTTATACTGAGAGATGTGTCGGGCCTCGGTATCGAGTGCAGCATCGATCGATGGTTGCCTGCTCCTGCCGCAGTTCTAGGCCTAGTGGCGACTATCGTTTCTATGTCCTAAGGTGACTGACCCATACATGTTCCCGTTGGTGACGAGGTAAACATAATTTTTTAACAAATACATAGTCTGTATAATAGTTTTTTATTATACATTTCGACTAACATATTGCTTAAACAGGTGGAACCATAGGTCGAGCTACATGGGACCACCCGAGGAGCTAGAAGATATTAGGCTGTTGTTAGATAAACGCTCGAAAATAGAGGTTAGTTACTTATTCTTTTGAACCTATATTAATTATGTAAAAATTCATAAAAAAATTCATGCATAACGATAATTACAATTTTATTGTTCAGTTTGAATGGATACGTACGTTGATATCGATGTCATATCTTGCATCTCTTCAGAAGTGTTGGAGAATCAACAGATGTGGGACGCCAATGTGTTGTTGGTAGTATACATGACAGTGGAAATGTACGAATTGGACTGAGTGTTATGATAGTTCAGGTGGAGGCATAAATTCTGCCTACACCACGAGACCTGAAGGATCTGCATAAGGTGGACATACGGGGGAAGGACAACAATGACTGGGTGGTGCAGCACGAGGAGCATATTAAGGTGTGGGATAATAGGATGCAATCCTTACCCGTTCGTGAAAATTTTTTTCAGTGGACACAGTGGCAGTTGATGATTACTTGGCATGGTTCAGAGCTGCTGATAAGACATATTTGTTACCATCGAAGGCAAGGAGTAGGCAAATTCGATCGAAGAGGCAATGGCGACCGTCACAGTAGTATAGGAGGGGACGCGATCGCACGATGAGTTCATCATCCGCTCTGATAGAAGATGAGCCGCCTATGGCTGCACAATATTCGGGTCAGTTCACTCCACTTATTCTTATTTAATTAAGTAACCTAATATTTTTTTCACAAGCACCAACACACTACGAACCACCGTTGCACGTGGCCGGTTCTTCTTTTATTATCGGTACATATTTTGTGGCACCGATGTCCCTCGCATACTATACCCCCATGCAGATGTCGATGCCGAACCCCATGTCGGGACATACGTTGACGTATGCATCGCCACTAATAATGATACTGATGTAGATGCCCATGCAACAATCGATGACGATATCGAAGCTCGGTACCTTTCCGACATACTTGGGATTTAGGGCACCTTATGGTTACACGCCTATAGTGACCCAATCACTGTTCTATGGGGGTGGCTCATCATCGCAACCATCGGACACTGAAGTGGCAGATATACCATGGAAGGTGAGGACGACGCAAAAATTGATCACGGAGGAAGATGATGAAGCCGTCGATCCTGAAGAAACGATTGCTCAGGGGGCCGTGCTAGGTACATGTTCAGGCGATGATGACAGGAGGAAGCCTACAAGCCCGCACCTCCTAATACACCTCTGATGTACCTCTGAATGCACCTCTAGTTTGTATGTAGAAGTCTTCCACGCGGCTATTGTCCACTGTCTTGTGGCACACATTCTCCCTGATGACACGATTGAGTGTATTTTTTCTTATAATTATTATGATGTAAATATAGATATTTCATAAATAAAAAAACTGAGGTTATTCATTCAAACAAAACATTTGTCTTATAATTATTGTGATGTAAATATAGATATTTTTCTTATAATTATTGTGATTTATGCGTAAATTAATAATAAATAACAAATGTTGGATTTTGTTATGGACATATTATTTTGAATATGAAATTTAATTTGAATTTAACTTGTGATTTGAATAAGAAAGAAAATAAAGATGAACATGAAAAATGTAGAATAAAAAGAAATAGATAGATCGTACATCCGAAAGTCATGACATTTCACAACTAAATAAATTGTATATGATTGTCACCAATCTCAATACGTAACACCAACCTTTATAGTTTATATGGAATACAAAAAACACTGTTAGTATGGCGCGCTAATGAATATGAAATTTGGTAGAAAGTAATGTTATAAATGCTGAGGCCCCAACGTATCCCTGTACAGAGAACATGTTGACTTCGTATGCCCTGTGTTTCTATAGTACCCACATAATTTCTATTGACCGTCTCTCTTCTGAATATCCATATTGTTCCTTATCCGGGTGGATTTCGAGTGACTTTCCGGTACGCGATGTAGGTCATTGTTTGGCACCAACTCGAACAACGTCTTGGACATAGGTGACCACATTTTCTCATATGGAACGGGTGGGAATTCAGGACTCCATACACTATGAATGCATTGTAGTCGGTAGATATCGTTGATATAAGGCGCGTACTCAATCTGTATGTTCTCACATGTGGCAACAGCATGTGCGCATGGGAACTGAATTACTTGGAATCTCCCACAATCGTAGGTCCCTTCTGCTAGGTTCACACGATAGAATGCACCTGACATTTTCTAGTCAGGCCTAATGTGCTCTGTGACTCAAAAATCGAGGTTCCAACGCGAGTGACACACTACATACATCATGTTCGCTCTCGCTGTACGTCGCTAAATCTCTTTTATCATGTTATCGCAGAATGTATTGCCACTTGCAATCTGTCCAACATACGCCGACTCCCTCTTAGGAAACAAGACGACCATTCAAAAGTATGTCTCTTTGACAACTGATGTTACCAACAAATGACGCGTCCCTTTCAGTACGAAATTGATGTACTCAGCCAAGTTTGACGTCATGTGCCTGTATCTTAGACCTTTGTCGCACTATTAGATCCACAGTTTGAACGGTATATTCAATACATATGCCACATTGTAGGCGTTAATGGTGCTCAAGTTGTTTAACATGTGATGGAAATGATATTGGATGAGCTTGTAACCTATTGATAAATAGCTACCAATTAGTGTAATAAAATAACTCGGTTTTTGAATATTCAATGTGCAATGAATACATAGTTGGGACTACAAACCCATGCTGGTGACTAGATTTCGCTCAGTCGCCGAAGGATATTTTTGGTAGTAGTTGGATCCCACATGTTGTATGTAGTAGCGATGATGAGTACGACCCCAAAGAGATCCGTGACAATTAATCTTTAAGAGTATTTTGGGTCCCTTGTCCGATATGACATATATGTTGGGCTGTAGGCAAACGTGGTGGCACAACCAGTTCAAGAAGAAATCCCAGTCATCTACCATTTCTCTAGGAGTTTTTGCAAACGCTATAGGCAGAATCTTCCGATTACCATCCTGAGCAATAGCAAGCAACAAACGTTGCTGATACCTTCTGTACAGCCATGTGCTATCAATTTGAACTATAGGATTGTAGTGCTGATATGCCTCTCTGCATTGCTCAAAGGTCCAAAAAAACTAGTGGAATACTCTTTTCCCAGGGACCAACCGATCCCCGTAGTACCCTGGGCGTGTTTCAAGATTGGTTATGGAACCTGGTATGTACCGATCCACTACCTGACACCATTGCCATAGATAGTTATAGGAACCCTTCCACCCGTGATGCAACTTCTCCATAGCCTTTTATTTTGCTGCCCATACTTTGTAAGGTGTTGGAGTGTACTGGTATTGGCTACGTATGTCTGCAATCAACGTCAATATTTCAACCCGTGGACTGGCTTTCACCATCGGTAGAATAATATCAGTAATGATGTTCGAGTCTAACCTTAGATTGTCTTGATTTTCATATATGGCAACACACGTATGGGGATCGGGATACTTCTTTATCGTCTATTTCCTGTTTTTCTTCTGATAAGACGTCATGATTTTCCACTTACACCTCCTGTCCTTCATTACACACTTTCCTTCAACTTTCTCAGAGCGAGACTTTGTGACGTAGTAGTTCACATCGTTCTTCATGTTGTACCGCTTTAGTGCAATAAGAAAAACATCTTTGTTGGGGGTATTCTATTCCAAATTCCAGTACTCGTACATCATGATATGTGCTTGTATGACTAGGTGTTCTGTGCGGAAGCCACGAAAACTCTAAACCACCTTCGATTGATAGGTCGGTGTTCGTCATGTTGGGTAGAGGTTCATATGCCCTGAATTGTGTATCTGGATCTAAGTCGTCATCATTAGACTCGCAAGGCTCTAGCTCTGTTGCAATCAATTCCAGTTCAGAAAATAATGCCACTTCTGAACCATCTAGATCGCGCTGTCGGATTGGCTTAGGTTCTGACTCCTCCCCCTCGTTTGCGTTCACAACCCCTTCTTCCTAACTTGCATCCCGTTCCTCATTTGCCCCTTCATTGTCACCTTTGAGCACGTTGTTGGATGGACCCTCACCGGTCCCCGTTGAAAGGAGTAGGTTATCAGTTCTCTTGTAACTCATGTGCCCGCTAGAATATTCAACGGGTTGATGATCGATGTATATCGATGATGCCCCAATATAACTGCTTTCGCCCCATAGGATCGACTCAATATCGAAGTTGAAATCAAATGCACTGATTGAATGTTGAGTCTGAGTGTCTAGATTTGAGTTATGCTAATACCCAGACTGGTCTAGACACCCGAAGTTTAAATTGATGCTGGAGACCAATGAGTGTCTACCCATAGATGTTTTGGGAACATCGTAGTAGCCGCTTTTAAGGAGGCCAGAAAACCCTCTGCACAACTGTGTAGTAGGACTTTCTACTTCAGCTTCAGTACCCGTATTCGTCACGACCATGGTCGAAGTTAGGCCAGATCTATCAAAATCAGTGAACTCGACATATAAATAAATAACAACATTCTCTCTTGAGATGTGTGATGATATGTCCATTTCGAGATGTGTTGCACCAATTATATTGAATACCTCATACTTAGAAGGGTCAAAGAATACAAGAAATCTGCATTGCATCCTCGTAATTCTTCCCCAGGTCGATCCTCTGACTTTGCTCCTAATTCTGGTCTGTAGCTCACGCATTTGATTGACACTATAGAACGCAAATTCCACGAGCTTTACTCCTACAAACACTACCCCAAACCCTGTATTATAGATTTGACCATCGTAGTTGATGTGTCGTAATTAGATGTAGCATATTAAAATAGTTTTTGCATTTAAGGAGCCTGAATACAAGTATTTTCATTATGTTTTAGTTCAGTTTCTTTAGTTTTGTTTGCATTCAATAAAATGTGCACATCGAGTCTTTTATTAACCTTAAAAGTTGAATGAGGCCTAAGGGAGAGCTAACATACTTTGTGAGTATGTAGGAGACCATTAGAGGTCATTTTGGGTCAATACTGGATGCTATGTCGCAACATGGGGGATCCAATGTCGCAACATAGAGAGTAGAATAGAGAAAGTGAGAAATTGCCTTCAATGTTGAGACACAGGTTGAGGGTGTCGGGACATACCCCTGAAGATGGCTACAGAGGAACATGCTGGTTGCTACGTCACGACACAGGTCCTGGTATGTCGTGACATCGACTCTATGACGAGATTAAAACATGAAACATGGGCGTTTTGGTCTGCACAATCAAACCTAAAGCTTAAGAACGTCAGCTACAATGGGGCTCCGGACGATTGCTACCTAAAGGCTATAAATAGACCTCTCTGGTACATATTATAGACATCATTCCATTAGCTTAGATTCTTTCTTCAAGAGATCTGATTGTAAAGGAGATCAATTTATGTGGATTCACTCTATTCATCAATATCAATCAGGCTTTCTTAAACTCTCTATTTCAATTTATTCCTTATGATTAATTCTTCTATTCATTCTATATTGTTTATGAAAGCCATGAGGAACTAATCCTTCTATGGGGGATTAACGAGTGGAGGCATGATCTCTTAACTGTTTTGTAGGGGTACTCAACGGATCAAGTGTTTAGAAAAGGAGGAACGTGAAACAAACCTAGGCATAACAACCTTGGAAAGTTATCAAGGTGGAAATTAACCCAAAATTGGCATTGCCCATTCGTGAACACCTGTACGCTAAGCCAGTCTGGACTTTGAGGTCGGAAGATAAGTAGTTCTTGCTGTCTCGTTGTGATAGTGGAAGATCGGAAGATCCTGCTAGGGTAGCAACTAGTTGGTTGACGAGGAACCCGAGACGACAGTTGATTGGGATTGCCAAAGTGAGCTGATCACCCATCCTCAGATTTGGTTCACTTTATCTATCTCTATCTCTTGCAATTTTAATTATTTTTTATGTTATTTTATTTTATTATTCTATAAACCTTAAACATATTTCTTATTTTACTCTCTTATTATAACTGACTTAAAGTATTACTTAGGTCTTTAATTATTTAGGTTAAGATTGATTTAGTACTCACATTTCTTGGGTACAATCTTCGAAGTACTCACCTACTTCGTTGTAAAATCTATATTACAACTCGACCCGTATTCTTTCGGATATTACCTCATAATTTTCTATTTTATAGTAGTATTCACACTCTGGGTGTTAGTACGTCTGGAGGCGATCAAGTTGTTGGCACTGTTGCCGGGGAGGCAATGTCACTAGATTGATCTTAATTTTCACAGTCTAAAAAAATAATTAGGCAATTTTTTAGCTATAGATACAATTTCATTTTGTTTTAATCTTACTAATATTTTCTCTCCGGGTTTGGTGTATGACTCACAGTAGAGGCAACAACAGAATCTGAAGGAATTACCTATAGCAGTAACAACAACAGCAACAACAGATGCAAGAACAACCACCACCTATTGCAGGTAATGTATCACGTGATAATCCATTGTTTGGTGAAGCTGATGATAATGCCCTAAGAGACCCACCAGCATCATAGTTACCTGAAAATGGTCAAATGGCTCAAAATGAGAGACCTTTACGGGAGTATGCCCTACCAAGTTTAGATATGGTTCAAGAAAGTATAACAAGTCCAGCAATTACAGCTAATAATTTTGAAATCAAGCCGGAAATGATACAAATGATCCAGAATGATCTGCAGTTTAGGGGCACTATGATAGAAGATCCTAACTGACATTTGAAATGATTTTTTCAACTCTGTGATACTTTCAAGTATAACGGGGTCATTGACGACGCTATTCGTCTTCGGTTTTTTCTCTTTTCTCTGATTGATAACACCTTTTCTTGGTTAGACTCGTAGGCTCTAGGATCCATCACAACTTGGGACGAATTTGTTGGAAAATTTTTACAAAAGTTTTTGCTGATTAGTAAAGTAGTCTAATTAAGGAGAGAGATAGCTGTCTTTAGACAGATGGAAGGAGAACACTTCTATGAGGTGTGGGAACGCTTCAAAGTGTTGATTAAAAAATGTCTGCACAACGGATCTCTTGAATGGATGAGATTGCAAATATTTTATAATAGGTTAGATGAAAATGCAAGATCGGGATTAGATGGAACAGAAGGAGGAGACCTTATGAATAGAACATATGAGGATGCGTACAAAATTATAAAAAATATGGCATTAAACTCCTGTGAGTGGCCAACTAAATGATTCACATATGGCTAGAAACCCGCTACGGTTAAAGCTATTTAAGAGGGTGATAAATATCAGCAACCAGTGGACAGACTCAACTGTATTAAATTTATTTCTGTACAGTCTATACATGGAGGATATAAGCCATTCTTCCATTATATCAATAATCCTGTCGAAAATATAAATTATAATGGGAATAGGGGTGGAAACCCTTATTCAAATACATACAATACTAACTAGAGAGATCACCCGAACTTGAGATGGGAATGAAACCAAAGAGGAGGAACAATTCCAGTCAAGTTAAAAATACTAATTACCAACCTCCTTACTTGCAGAAACCCTAAGACAAAGCCAACCTATGTGACCATACGACATGTGGTCAACGTCTTAATAGAATTGAGGGAAAGATGCAGTCAATTAGGACATATGTCAAGCAAGTGCAGTCTGAGTGCACCAACTCAATAAGAACATTGACTAATCTTGATGATCAAATGAGCCAATTGATGAGCATGATGGGCGATATCAAAAGAAAAATTAGCTCAGGCATTTCCAGTAACACGGAAGATAACCCATAGAGGGAAGATAAAGAGCATGTGAAAGGTATAACACTCCAATCGGGCAAGGTACTAAATAGCCCAGAAATACCTATCCCGGAGGTAACTATGGATGATATTGATGAACTGCAAGACAATTTCCTAGAAGTGGAAGATAGACCTGAACCAGATAGGGAGAATGAACCAACAATTGAGACGGGAAAAGAGACACCTAAAGATGTCGAAATCACAAAAGTCCCATTCCCATCAAGATTAGAAGAAAGGTAAAAGCATGACGATGATGAATTTGTAAGTTTTTTGAATTTTTTTAGAACCTTAAATGTTAACATACCTTTAATTGAGTTAATTGATAAAGTTCCGAAGTACGCTAAGTTTTTAAAGAATATGATGGTAAGGCGTAAGAAAATTAAGGTAGGGGAACAAGTTAATTTTAATGCTTCCTTTAGTGTGATTATCTCAAGATAGGTACCTCGAAAGTTGAAAGACCCGAGAAATTTTATTATTCCCATAGAGATAAGGAGCGTTCACTTTAATAGAGCCCTATGCAATTTAGGAGCTAGTATCAATTTAATGTCCTTATCAGTTTTTGAAAAAATAAGGTTAGGGAATCTTAAAACAACTCAAATTACATTACAATTGGGTGATAGGTCGTCGGTACATCCGAAAGGAGTACTAGATGATATGTTAGTCAAGGTGCAAAGTTTTATTATTCCCACGAATTTTGGAGTACTTGATTTTAAGGAAGATCATGAGATATCGATCTTACTAGGAAGACCTTTCATGGCCACTTCTAGATCCACCATTGATTTAGAGAAAAATGATTAACTATGAAAATTAATGGTAAGACCAAAACTTTCAAATGCGGCTATCAACTAAACAAGGAAGACAAGAGAAAATTAAGTGATCATTGTAAAAATTTATCTATTTCTAACATTCTCGAATCAAGGGAGATACTTCTTTTTATAAATATAAAAAGAATAAACAGGTTCAAGGAACAAGACAAACGGGTAAGAGTGAAATGGCACGACGGATGGTGGACCAATGCTAATAGAATAAAAAGATCGTCCACAGGTAAATTGGCAATACTGTCAGATAAATTCGGTAGTATAACTTAAAATTTGTGAATTTTTGCATGATATTTGTAAATTATTGTATATCTAACTAACCACATAGTTTAGATTTTAACCTTTATTTAATGTAGGTTCATCTTTAGATCGAAACATCTTTAAGTTGGAGTTTTGGGCCAAAATAGAGTCATTGTCACAACATCACAACAGCAAGTCGCAATGTAACAGACAGTCCCTGATAATCTCCAAACTGGCAGATGTGTCGTAACACAAAAGCCCTGTGTCATGATATCACTGCAATTTTCTACAGGGTTGACCTGACCCATTGCGCAACCCGACAACTTAAACACTATATTTACCCGATTTCTAAAACTTTAAAACCCTATTTTAGAACTTAAACTCCTATTTACTCCTAATTAAAACACTCATTAAAACTTTACCCCATCAACTCTCTCAAATTTATCAACATCTCTTAAACACTAAACCCCTAATTTCCCAAATTTCCTTTCACAAACTTGGTGGAACAAGGAATGGGGACATAACATGCAAGCAAGGAATTCAAATGAACTTTTACTATACATTTAAGGTTAAGGGTTCCTAAACTCGAACTTTTTACTATTTCATTGAATTTTTTATTTAGCAAGTCGTTAGGATTAAAACATTATGCCTCTTAGAAAAGTTAGGCGAACAATGGAAACATAGCCATCGATGGTTCAAAATCCCTCTACTTTTCTAAATAGAAATGTTGAAAATAAATTTAATGAACTTTAAAATTTGATGAACTTTAAGGAAAAACATTTATTCAAGAAAGGAGATTTGATCCATCGATGATTTTATGTAAAGAAATATGACTTTTGGTCAGGTATCATCAATAACAGCGCTTTTGGATGATCCCGAAGGATAATGTCGTGGTCCTTATTGTTCAAGAATTCTACGCATCTATACGGGACCACGAGTCTAGAAATACGAAAGGACATATATGAGATACAATACTTATGTGAGGGAAAGAGGTGAGAGTAACCCCTCGAATAATTTATTAATTTTACAATGCTTCATATTATGAAAATGATTTCATCAATGAAATTGACTTAGAATATTTTGGAGACATAGATATGGATACTATTATAAACTTTTTAATTGAATGAAGGGGTGAATAGAAGTATCGTGCAGGTACAGATATCCTAGTATCTTTTCACAAGCCATTATGTTTCCTGAGGCTAAGATGTGGATTCGGTTCATTTAGACACGAATTGTACCTGCTTTAAATGTTTCTAACATTAATACCTTTAGAGCAATTTTACTCTAAGCTATTTTGTAGAAAAAGTAGGTGTGTGTTGAAAAATGAATCCACCAGAACAAAGTACATTAATAGTCTGAACTTTATGCAAAAAGGGAAGTGTACCTATGGCATCAACTGAACAGTCATATAAACCATTACGAAGCATTATCGGAGACATTTTATTCCAGCAATACATTGAGCTATGGGCCAAACAGATCAAAGATGGGAACAAGCGACAATAAGAAATGAAAGTTACACTCACCTCGTCACAAAGGTTGGCACGAGCTCAGCAAAACGTTGGTGAGAATAGTCATCCAAAGTTAGATTGGATGATTCAGTGGATGCAAAAATCAATTCCAATTTTTCAAGAGTTTGCTAGGCAAAATAACATACGAGTCCCAATTACACACATGATATGTTCGATCCAATGAATATGTAACAAGACGGAGAAGCACAAGAAAGCAAAGAGGAATGAGAAGAAGAAGAGGATGAGGAGATGGACGATGAGGAGGATGATTGAACGATTTAACAAAAACAAAAATTTGTATTAATTTTTTGATGATTGAAATTTAGACTTGTTAGGAGTAGGATTAATAAGTAGATTTTCTTTTAGTTTTGTCACATTTTGTTTAAATTTTCAATGTAGGCACCCAACATAAAGGACACACAAACAATTCAAGCTAACACGATCAAAGGAGGAAGCACCCATCATTAGCAATTGGAGCGGCTACGATTAATCGGGTAACTTCTTTCCTTATCTTTTAATGGGCTATACATGGACGAAAATGTGTGAACTAAAGTGTGAGGGGTAACATAGAAAATTTGCTTCAAATTTTTACATTTTCTTTTATTTTTCTTGTCTTTTGTGTGCTTGAGCTTGAAGAAATACAAGTGATTGGTTAAGGGCATGTACATAGGTTGCTTATGTTTATGAATAAGTTTGGCATGATTATAAGTGATTTTAAATTTTTGATTATTAGATTACTAAAGTTTTATATGTTACACTATAAATAGGTATTAAGCTATCATTTGTACCAAGTGATATAGAAAATACAAGGAAACGAGCATGCTAGTATGAATGATAAATGGCTGAATTTGTGTATGTTTGGTTGATTAAATTTGTGTATGTTGAGATATTTAGGGATGACCTAAGGCTTTGTTTGGAACACATCCAGAGCCAAAAAGCTGTCCTATTTATATTTTACCCTTAGTACCAATTTTGAGCCTATTAACACTTCTTGATGAACCTCATTACAAACCCCAAGCGTAATAACGTTAATTTGTATTTGCCCTTTTTCTTTGGTCTTGCATTGCACGATTATAGGCGTCTAGCCCTATATATTGAGGGTTAAATAGATACATCACGATAGAGTTTGTAAAATTAGAGTGAAATAGGAAAGATTGGTGTGATATAGGAACTATAAGTTAGCCTAATGTGTGAAACAAAACGAAAAATCCAAAAAAAAAAAAATCGGTACGAGTAGAAAAAGTCTTAAACTAACGAAAAAGCATTCATGAGTAAGATGTATTGAAAAAGAGAAAAGTGAAAAAGTCATAAAAGAAAGAAAAACTCGTTCATTAGTGCACAAAAACTTGTAAGGTTAGCCATAGTTACTATGTCATACTATGACTTCCTATAATGGAGAGACAAGGAAGGTGAGGGAAGAAAAAATAAAGCGGCAAGCGGGTAAGGGTCACTAAGGGGGGAAGAATAGAGATCAATACGATGCGCCAAACTATTTTTGTGTTTGTAACCTTTTGATGCTTACTGTTTTTGAATTCCATACATGTCCTAAGCCTCAGAACGTTACAAGCCGAAAAGCCATATGTGACTTACACATGAATGGACATTCACATAAATGTCTATTTGTATTCTGCTGACATAATCAAAGTACTTGTATGATTTTTTGATCGATTCCTATAGGTTAGAACATTAATCCTTGTATATTTTGTAACATACTGAACTTAGATGTTTGTGATCAAAAGTGGTAAGTCAACTACTCATCATGTTGAAATTGTTAGTAAACATGAAAGGCCTAAGTCATATGCTTCAAAATCAATATTTGTACCATACTTGCTCAATGGTCGTTAATTTCATTGTGTAATTTTTATTTATGTTGCTTGAGAATAAGTAATGACTTAAGTGTTGGGGAGTTTGATTTGCCATAATTTAGTATAGCAGATTAAACTAGCTTTTGCATTTAAGGAGCTTGAATACAAGCATTTTCGCTATGTTTTAATTCAATTTCTTTAGTTTTGTTTACATTCAATAAAATGTGCACATTGAGTCTTTTATTAACTTTAAAAGTCGAATGAGGTCTAAGGGACAACTAACATACTTTGTGAGTATGTAAGAGACCATTAGAGGTCATTTTGGGTCAATACTAGACGCTATGCCACAATATGGGGTATCCAATGTCGCAAAATAGAGAGCAAAATAGAGAAAGTGAAAAATTGCCTTCAATGTTGCGGCACAGGCTAAGGGTGTCGGGACATACCCCTGAAGATGGCTACAGAGGGACATGCTGGTTGCTACGTCACGACACAGGTCCTGGTGTGTCATGACATCGACTTTATGACGAGATTAAAACACGAAACATGGGCGTTTTGGTCTGCACAATCGAACCTAAAGCTCGAGAATGTTAGCTACCTTAGGGCTACAGACGATGGCTACCTAAAGGCTATAAATAGACCTCTCTGGAACACATTGTAAACATCATTCCATTAGCTTAGATTCTTTCTTTAGGTTTAAATTTTTTCTCTTGTTTTTAGTTTATTTGTTTTCTTCAAGAGATCTGATTTTAATGGAAATCAATTTATGTGGATTCCTTCTATTCATCAATATCAATTAGGCTTTCTTAAACTCTCTATTTCAATTAATTCCCTATGATTAATTCTTCCATTCTTTCCATATTGTTTATAAAAGTCATGAGGAACTAATATTTCTATGAGGGGTTAGTGAGTGGAGGCATGATCTCTTAACTATTTTGTAGGGGTACGAAATAGATCAACTGTTTGGAAAAGAAGGAACGTGAAACAAACCCTAGGCATGACAACCCTGGGAAGTTATCAAGGTGGAAATTAACCCAAAATTAATATTGCCCATTCGTGAACACCTGTACCTCAAGCCAGTCTGGACTGTGAGGTCGGAAGATAAGTAGTTTTTGCTGACTCGTTATATTAGTGGAAAATCAGAAGATCTTGCTAGGGTAGCAACTAGTTGGTTGATGAAGAACCCGAGACAACAATTAATTGGGATTGCCAAAGCAAAATGATCACTCATCCTCAGATTTGATTCACTTTGTCTATCTCCATCTCTTGCAATTTTAATTCTTTTTTTTATGTTATTTTATTTTATTATTCTACAAACCTTAAACATATTTCTTATTTTACTCTCATACTATACTTGACATAAAGTATTAATTAGATCTTTAATTTTTTAGGTTAAAATTGATTTAGTACAGGCCTCTCTTGGGTACGATCCTCGGAGTACTCACCTATTTTGTTGTAAAATCTATATTACAACTTGACCCGTATACTTGCGAATACGATTCTTTTGTTTAATATTAACTTGATGCATGTCTATGTTATGAAAATTACGCCCCTTTTATAAGAGAATTATGTAGGGAGAAAGAGAATATGTGCTATGAATTTCGTTTACGAATGTACATATTCTTTGCATATTGGATGGTGCAAGTAATTTTAATCATGCGTTCAGTAGTCACATAATTTCATTGAGATTCTGCGGTGCAGAACGTGCTCAACAGGCATTTGAAAAGGTATTTTTACCCGGGGGAGCGAGCTTTCTCTAACAAATTTCCTATTCCTCGGGGAAAAAAGCCTGATGCTTTGAATAATTCAGACACTTTAAACACGTTTAGTATATGTTCCAACACGATTTAAAGTCCCTACGACTATAAAATGGCTCACACACACCAAGCTTCATCATCCCTTAGTCATATAATTTCTCCCCAATCCTCTCAATTTCTCCATTATAAACCATTTCCCGATATTAAAAATTTTGATCGCTACAAAAATTTGGTTTATGTTCGAGGTATTCTTGAGTTGTTGGTGATGCAATACTGCTCTAAGCCGTACACATTTCATATATCATGCTGAGATGGGATCATTGCCTCCGAAGCTTATCCTAGGGAAGTTGGTTATGGAGTGATTTTTCTTTCTATGGTCAAGGGTGAAAGTTGACGTGAAGGTCTCAATCGACGGTCATTATACAGTAATGGAATGGGGTATAATGGGGAGCCAGTTGGCGATCGTTATGCGGCCACGAGCACAGTTTTTTTGAATACCCGAAAATGATGCCCTATAAATGCCATATAGAAGTTTGATGACATATTCATACAGAAAAACTCTGGGTCTTCCCGCTATAATTGGTGTAATTTTTTTTCTCTATTTCTAGGCAACCGGTACCTTTAATCTTCCTTCTTATTCAAAGGCTGGTATCGTCGTAGACGTAAGAGGACTCTCAGGCGGGGAGCGACTGTTGTGGTGCAGTAAAAGTGATGCTCCTTTTGGGGTGACGGCAATTGTCGTTATTACAACCGTTACCGTGTCGACCTGAGTTTGACTTCTACTATGCCGGAACATCTTCTCTCCTCCTAAGAGCACTCTTGTGTCCACCTCGGTGTCAGCCTTTGAATAAGAATAAAATGTTAAAGATACTGGCTGCTTGGAAATAGAGAAAAAAATTACGTTAATTACACCGAAAGTTCCCAGAGTTTTTTCGTATAATTATGGCATCAATATTATGTATGGTATATTTAAGGCCTTATTTGCAGGTATCCAAAAAGCTTGAACTCCTAACCGCGTAACGACCGTCACCGGGCTCCCGATTATACTCAAACCCGTGACCACATCACGGTCGCCGACTGGGACTTCCACCTGGACTTCGACCTCTAATCGTATCAAACACTGTCGCCGCCAAAACCTGATTTCTCTAAGATGGGTTTCTCAGGTGATGGTCCTATCCTGCCATGACATATGAAATGTATGTGTGCTGAGGCGCGTTACCACAGCCCTTACCCCTCAAAACTACCTAAAAACTTCCGCCGTTTCAGTTAAAAACCCTGAACACTTTCAAAATATCCTAAACTCTAAAAAATCCTAAACATAACCCTAACCCTAATAAAATAAAAACCCTACAAAAAAATAAAAAACCCTAACCCTATAGAGAGAAACGAAAAGTGTGTCCAGTTGAGAGCGCTTTCCTGCCATCTGTGCAGAAAGTGCACCAAATTGGACGCGCTTTTCGTTTCTCTCTTCTAAAATCGGCATATTTCCCTAATTAATTTTAAAACTGACCTAAATGCCTAATTAATTAAAAAAAAAAGCGCCTATATACCTTATTTTGCCAAATATATTATTACAACGAAATACATGCATGTTATAAAAGAGTCTCATTTTATATAATTTTGCTGATAATGATGTGTAAAAGGTGGAGAAAGTGGAAAACACAGTTTCCAATGGCAAGAGGTCCAAACAAGTCGTATAATATTTTAAGATTACAGTTTGTATCGGCTCTTCTTTTTCTCGGTACAAACTACAAACTGGCTGTGCTGTAACTAGCTTACAAAACAGAAGGTGCTTCATATTTGTTGTTTGTTTCAAACTTCTAAGAAAATTTGGGTAGAAACCAGGTTATTTTTCTTTTTTTTTTTTTTATCACAGTGCAGAAATTAGGTTCCTTAATTCATTCAATGAACTGAAAAATTCAAGGCCCCATAGTTTGTCGACGGATAAAGCGGGTGTGAAGGAACCAATGTGGCCATCTCAGCGTCGTCACCATAAACGAGCAAGAACATCTCAATAAGAACCTGTAGCTCTTAAACTTCCCATATAGGCTTTTCGATAGCTGAATCCCCATGTGAGAGCTGTTGCTGCAGGTGGAAAGGGTTTATCATTGGCAGTCTTTGTTGGCTTATTGCTTCCAGTTCCATTCTTTGTTGTTGTTGTTGCTGCTGCTCATGTAAACTGTTTGGCCTTGACCCTCCAATCCCCATGAAATCAAGGGTCGTCATGTTACTTCCTCCATTGCCACTGCTTGTTCCAAACATTGCTGCTGGTAACTGAGTTCTTCCTTGTAACAAGCTAGAGCTACCACTATCTTCCTGTTCCATGCTCTTCATCAAGCCTACTTGGTTTCGGTCAGCTCCGTTAATGAACATGTTAGTGAACATTCCCATTTCATTCATTGCTGAGCTTCCGGTGGCAGCAGTGAAAAGTTGGGCCATTTCACTGGGGCTTTTCTGCATGAACGGGTTGGAGAATCCTCCGGCCTCGCTGATCCCAACCATGCTTGTCTGATCGGTTTGGGACGGGAAGTGATCGTAAGATGTGTTCTGCTGCTGAATTCCACCAAATGATGGTGGTCTAATGGTCTGCTCAGGGCCTGCCATGCTACTAGCAAAGCTTTTTTGCATCATGGGTGTGTTTATACTATTACTTGCAGTTGCACCCATTTGTGCTGCTTTCTGTAATAAAGCTGTTGCCGACATGATTGGGCAACCATTTTTGCTGTCCTGCAAATAATTGAGTCCAGATGAGCTATTTGAACTAAGCTGCAGGCTAGAGGAGGCCGAGGAAACACTTCTCGGGCCGCCAAATAGACTGCTCGAGCTACTTGAAAACATGCCTCCTCCCATGTTCATGGACATAAACGGCATTGGCACTAGCTCTTGGGGATGGGATTTGAGTGGGGATTTCGGGTCAAAGTTGCCTAAATCGGATATTCCATTGCTCGTTTGCATTGATGATATAAGCTCAGGCATTTGGTTTTGCATGTTTGATCCCATGTTGTTCATTAGCCCTTGGTTTACCTTGTTGTTTTCTTCAGCTAATGCATCGCAGAAAGCCCTGTGGGTGATAAAGCTATCCCTCCTGCACCAAGAATTAGAATTTGGTATAGCTTCATACATACATATATATAGATACAGATATAGGTATAGATATAGGCATGTTATGAACCTTGAAAAGATGGTTCCACAATCACATTTGTATTCCCTGGTACCACAAGTCTTTTGATGAGCTTTCCAATCAGATTGCACAGCATATTTCTTAGAGCACTTGTCGCATTTCCACTTCTTCTCACCATGCTTACGGCTGAAATGCTTCTTGATTCCCGTAAGGTCTCCGAGTGCACGGGCCGGGTTGTGGTGGACGCAGCTCGGTTCCGGGCATATGTACACTCGTTTCTTGACCTCAGTGGTTGTCCTTTGCTTTAGCTTCCATGGAAGATTGTGACCTCTTCGATGCAATTGCAAGTTTTGGTCCCTTTGGAACCCCTTGTTGCATATCTCACATACAAATCGATTTGTTGCCATAAGGGTTGTTGGTGATAAAGCAATAACTTCAGCATTCGGATCTGATCCAAACAACAATTATGCAATTAGCTCTAAAAAAACAAAGAATTATGCATTCTTTTGTATAATCTAAGCTATAGGATTACTTTGACACTAAAGAACCAATGGCCCAAATGCAACAGTCAAAAACAAAAAGAGAAGTAATAGGTACAATCAAGCAAAAAGTTCTTTACAATTATTGTAATCTCATAGCAATAATTGAACACTTTATACAAAAAATTAACAATTAATCTCTTCATTGAGAAAGGCTATCGAATCAATAATCAAAACATCAAAGTTCTTACTACTCGACTCAACATGCATCCGGTTATGATCAGCTATTATTTCTTGGGACATACCCCATCAGAACACTTGTTCTTTTCTCTGATAAAATTTAGCTTTGACATGCATGCTTCTATCATATGTAAAACTCAAACCCCATGCATGTGTTCAAAACCAAAAAATCCCAGTACATCAGTTAATCATTTCATCAGAACTTTCCCTGGGACATAACATGAAATATGCAACCAGAACTAGGTAATAACTTATGATAGAAGAAAGCATAATTAGGATTGATTTGGGGAATGAATTATATATAATTGCCTGGAGTTCCTGGTAAATTTCTCTTCTTCTTAACAGCTTGCTGTGAACCATTATTACTGTTAGAAGCAGCAGAAGGTCCTGAACCAGAGGCAGCAAAGTTGTTTTGCAACAGCTGTTTCTGCTGTTGGACTTCCTCTCCCGAAGAGAAGCTTCCATCATCATCACCAGACATATTTGACATTTGAAACTGAGAGTAGTAGAAGATGTATTGATAAAAACACAAAGCTTGTCGGTTCCCTTTTTCCTTGGCTCTAGATCTTTGTTGTTGTTGGTGCTGGAGCAGTAACTGAAAGTGGGGCTTGTTTTTTTGGTGAACATAAAAATTCAGGAATGTGGTGCTATGTAGAGGAAGACAAAAACCCAGGGAAGTCTTCCCTTGATTTCTGGTGAAAGAAAAGGGGTTTAGCTGCTGCCACAAATATCAGTAACATTGGAACCCCCTCTTCTTTGGCTTTATATATAATTAAACTTATATATATTGAAAAGGACAACTATATAGAAATTACCCCTTTGTTGTTAATCTAATTCCCATTCTCTTCTTAGTTAATTCTTTTTATTTACTAGTTTTCTATTACAGGTTTTTTGTTGGTGAATATAATAGGTTAATATTGTTTATTTTTTAATTAAATTTTTATTAAATAGTTTTTCTATTTTGTTTTGAGTTTTGAGTATGTGTAATCGAATGTGTTAGTGGATTTTAGTCTGGATTGTACTTAGTTTATTTGTATTAGTGGATTTTAGTTAGTTTATTTGAATTGTAATAGTTTGAATATATATTTTTTTATCATTCGAATAGTTTCTTGTACTATAATAATTTGATATTTGGAGTTCTATTTTCTAAGGTTTGATGCTTGTAATTACTCACACGTATATTAATACATTAATTGTATTGTACTTGTAACATGAAAAAAGATTATTGAATTTATATTAAAGTAGGGAAGTTATGAAAATTATGAAGAATTTTATGGCTGAAATTATGGTATAGTATCCAAAATTATAAATGAAAAAATTGTGTTAGGATTAAAGCTTTTGGAAAATGTCGACATTGGATATTGAAAACTGGTAGGTGTCCACATCTTAATAATAACAATAATACTAACATTTGTTTGTATATCCCTGAAATAATATTGGGCATATTCTATGATATATACCAAGTCAATATATAGATAAATATAAGAAGATGTCATTGTTGCTGAAAATGTGCCGAATCCTGTTTGTCCCTTTTGATCCAATGGATGGAGGAAACTACTAAACAGGTTAGTTTCCAGAGTTTCAGTTTCTTTATTAACTGCTTTGTTTTCTAGGTACAGCTTAAATCATGTGAAATGGTATTACCATTATTACTATTGTAATAATAAGAAGTGGGTATTTTTTTTAAAAGAATCTTTAAAACGCATAAAAGATTTCACTGAGAGTTATAATTATAATATATTTTTTTTGATATAACATTATTGTACCACATACAGAACATAATTTTTATAAATCATGCATGGAAGCATATATAATGTTTTAAATCGACACGATAGAGAAAGAAAAAGAAAAAGTTTGATTAGTTAGATTGTTTTGGCAATAAAAAACATTGTAGATATTTTATATGCATTAGCCATTTGGCTTAGAGACAAGATCAGAATCCTTAGCTCAAGGAAAAAGCAAAGACTTGTTGACTTAAAAAAATGGACAATATCTGAATGTTCCGTCTAACAGCCGTTATTCAATTTTGGGATAAAACCAACCTTTATTTTAACTTTCTAGTTTGAGATAACTACATTGGTCTCCATTTAATCGAGATAAGCTTTTCTTCGCTCACATTACTCAAAAGCAACAAGTTTCCATTTTGGTAGGCCTTGGCCCTTGATTTGAGACAAATAAGAATGCAAGAGTGATTTGTGTCTTGCATTAAAGTTAAGGCAGTTGGGAATTTTTGGATTAGGTATTTCCATATAATAGCCCACAAGTTTAATGCGGAAAAAACAAGAAACCCGGCTGCAGACTGAGAAACAACAAAGAGACAGAAATAAGAATATGGTCAACCCATTCAAATTACAAATTGCTTAGTTTTCTCCGATGCTGGATCGATATAATTTATGAAGCCAACATCAACACAACAATGTGAAGACACCCAGATGTTGATATTTTATATAAAAAGCACAACTATTGCTGGAACCAACCAAATTGCTAATTGACATAAGCTAAGTAACCCCATGCATAAATACAACAGGAAAGTCGGCCATGGACGCTTATTCTTTCCCTTTTTTATTCTCCTGAAAATGATGTCTTTATGCAAAAGAGTGATGAATTTTGTATTGTTGGCTGAAATCGACCTCTTTTTTTTAACCATAAATTGTGGAGAAAGATATTTTAAACCTTTACTCTTACGTAATGTGTGATATCTTTCTGGGTCTGTAAATTGATGGATTATGGAAGAATTTGTTTCATTTTCACCGGTTTAGAGGATAAAATTGTAATTTTAGTTCAACTCAATAATTTTGGTGAAAATATAAAATATTTAATAACCAATATTAAAATTGAGTTTGTTGTCACGTGTCAATCCAGTACCTACTTAATTGGGTAATAACGAAAATAAGGATATTCATATTTGAAAACTTAGAAGCTTTGGTTATATACGATATAGTAAATCATATTATTTTAAAGATGTTTTTGTTATTTCATATCTTTTTATGAAAAAAAAAGAAAGAAAGAATATAAACATATACAAAACTCAAGCTTTTAAATTTTCATCTTTTGTACTTTATATCGTATATAACCAAAGCCTAATTTGTTAATTATATAATTTTTATTAATATATTTATTACATAATTCTATTTTTCACCCACATCTTGGTGTGCTATATTCTAGTAAATATTATGATCTTTATACGTTACATTTAAACATGATTGCATGATTGACATGGCATATTTAATATATGTATTCCTCTATACTTGTTATAAAATTTCTAACTGAATTAGTGTCAGATACTTTCATTGTAAAGTCATATGCATTGTACAAAAAAAAACTTGTACGGCTGTTCAATTCTATCTTTTTTTTCTTAATATTTTTTAGCTATTCTTCTCACCCCATTATTTGAGTTAGAAAAACTTTTTATTATGTTATGTCATCAGGATAATGACCCATCAACCTATTAGTTCCTTTTATAAGGCACAAACAGGAGAATTTATCCCAAAAGTGGAAGAACTACTGAAACTTTGCGAAAGTCTCACAAGAGTTAACGTACAAAGAACGGGCAGGCCCCTATGGGTTGTATCCAAGACATGAAAAGAAATGTTTTTATGTCAGCAACAAAAGCCCAAGCTCATGGAATAGTGGATCTTGTAGTGGTTAAATAAGTTAAATAACAAATAACAATAGTAACAATTTAACACCAATCCACAATTTAATTAAGATTAACTTAGAAATTATTTTATGAACCCTCCTTACCACATCATCCATGGTCATCTTTTTTTTTTTCACATGATATGTATGGTTGGACTAAACTTCCAAACCATTTCCTTTTCCTTTTCTTAAAAAAATCTATCGAAAAAAAATTAAGGTTCATTTTTTTCCAGTAAAAGCAAATCTTGAAACCCAACATCGTCCTCCAAGGCATCGTTTCGTCACAAACAAAATCTTCAGCTCCAAAGCACCACTCAATCGTAAGTTTTTGCTTTCTTTTTATGTTTTAAACATAATTAAATTAAATTATTTTTCTATTATCTTCTCTACTTGTATTATATTTGGCATTATTTGTTGAATTTAGTTTAACTTTGCCAAATTTCTACTCACTTGTGTGCTACTTTAAAATTTACTTGTAGGGACAAATCCAATTTCAATTCTGATTGCATACGTAAAAGCAAATTATACAAGGTATATAATTAAGATTGAAAGTTGATTGAAATTTGCTTGTAAGTTAATTTACTTGTGTCCAATATATTGACCTTGGAGGACAATGTTGAGTTTTAGGATTTGATTTTACTGTAAAAAAAGAAAAAGACCTTAATTTTTTTTAAATTTTTTGATAGATTTTTTCACAGAAATTGAATTCACAGATGATGGGTATTCAAGCCCCTAATTGATGATGATGATGCCCATCTACTTCATCATCTTCCTAATTCTTTATCCTAAATATTCCATTGAATTAAAATGTTAGTGTTTGATTTTGACTCTCTTATTATTTTTTCATAGAAACTGAATACATGAATGATGTATAATTGAGCCCCTAATTGACGACAATGACGATGCATTCGAGTAGAGGGCTTTCACCCCCTAGAAATTTTGAAATGTTCACAATTTTTTTTTCAATTTTTAATCTTCTTTTTCAATTGATTTGTTCAAATTATATATCATAGTTTGATTGACAAAATTAATGAATAAAATAGAGTTTGGTTGTGGCTTGCTATTGTTGGTTGATATAAGTTATGTGCCAATTCCATAGTCTCACTATGGAAATTTCAAGCAAGTTGTTACTTATAATGCCATGATTTCTCCTCTTGATGGTTGTTGTTGTTGTTGTTGTTGTTACTTATAAAGTGTAGAAGAATTATGATGTTAATAAAAATAAGTCATTGTCGGCTTTTTGTGTTGGAGTTGCATTTATTGATGAAAGTTCAACCGATTCATTTCATTCTTAACATATTGAGAAGGAAAATGAGGGTATAAGATTGATTGTGTCGAATCTAGCCCTGCCGTCAAAAGAGTTATTTTTCGTTTCAATTTAGAGTAATTTCTCTTCAGATGATATTGATGTTAGGGAGAGATTGAAGAAGTTATTAGATGTTATTAGTGATGTTACTGGTAAAGAAAATCTTCTTATTCATTTTCAAATCTTGTCATTGGAAAATATTGCTTTTGAAAATAAGTACATTAGAGTTGTGATGGGATCTTGTACCTCAAGGATATTTCTATCACAAAAAAGGGTCAGGGCTATTTTTTATTAGCTAACATACACTTTGTTGATTCTAGATGGGAGATTCCTGTTGTACTTCCACTTCATGGTTGTCTTGCATAAGAGCTTAACACCGCTAGAAACCTTGATGGTCTGAAGATAGTGGAGTTGCTTAACGGTCTATGCTCTAGCATCAACGGTATGGTATCATCATTTGTTAAAGTGTTGCATGTGCCAATCTCTTATTCCTTGCTACTAGATATTGTCGATATGTGAGAATGGGATCTCAGGATTTGTGTAATTCGTTCTTGAAGTTTTAATTTGATTTTTTTTGCAGTTGTTGCAGCACTAGGATTTTTTTGTTCATTTGTGTTATTTTGTTGCTTCCTTACCAAATTTCTTCCACGAGATGAAATCACCATTCATGGTTAATGTGTATCCATACTTTACCTACACAAGAAGTACTTTGAATCATGTACCATTGGAATACACATTGCTTAAAAGTAATGACATTGTTCAACAATGCCTAACCATTTTGTTTTCAACTAGTTTAACTTTGATTGGCTAAAGAAAGTGTATGGATTTGACAAGTTTATGAATTGGATATGCTCTATTATTGTTTCTTTTAATTGTCGTTTTGTATGTTCTTGAGAGATGATATTGTACCGGAGTTGTTACCTATTATTTGATGGTGTATGATTTTATTAATGAAATTATACATTTTACCTTTCAAAAAAAAAAGAAAAGAAAAAGAAAAAGAAAATTGTAATAACCCTAACTCGTATCTGTCGCCGAAATAGGGTTATAGAGCATTATCGAAAACTTTTAACTTAAAACATTCGATTACAATCATTTATAGACTACATCATATTCCATTCAAACACATGCATAACTTCCTTTTTTCGAGCCCTCGAGGCCTTAGAAACACTTTAGAAACGATTCGGGACTAAATAAAAGACATTTAGAGCTTCATGGTAAAAGATAGAAAAATTCATACTACAGGGGTTACACGGCCGTGTGGCCAAGCCGTGTGGGCATTTGAAGTAGGGACACACAGCCGTGTCCCAACCTGTGTCCGTGCCCGTGTAACTCTCTAACTTGGTTTACATGGCCAAGCCATACGCCTATGTGCTAGGCCGTGTAACTCTCGAAATGCAACCTTTAAAAACCTACAAGGGACACACGACTGTGTGGCGTGGCCGTGTGTCACACACGGCTAAGACACATGCTAGTGTCTTAGGCCATGTGGACAAGAGATAGGTCAAATTCAAGTCATTTCTTTCACCCAATTCAAGCACACCTAAACAAGCCATTTGCACGTATGACCAAGGTATCAAAACATGTTCAACCATGCATAAAATGACCACTTTCAAATGACCAAATTCCATTCAACCAATATGCCATTAAGGCACCTCAAACACATACATTAAACATACCTAAATATGTGCATATTTAACCATTTAGCAACTAACGTGTTTCCATAGCAAAACATACCACAATAGACACATACCAACCTTACCATGTTAGATTCATGTCATAGCAAAATAACTTTACCATTTGAACCATTTCTCTCATGTATCAAAACCATATAAATGACACAAACCTAACCATTTCCAAATGGTTCCAACAACCAACAAATATACATGCCGAACTAATGTCCAAATGGTCATAGTTCAACCAAACATGCTTGATTAAATTCCATATCAAAACATGCCCTAAATGATCACTTTGCAACCATGCCAACACTTACCATTTTGGCCACAAATTATACATTTATTTGATCTTATAAACACCAACCATCAAGGCATCAAAATAACATAAGTTTCACAAATTCAAAGCAACATTTCATGCCGATATCACACACAAGCATACCAATTTGGCCATTCAAAACATATCATTACTAAATCATTTCAGCATTAGCCATGAAGCCCTAAAAATACCAAAATGTCATCAATCATATAACCATATTTACATGCCAAACATAAGGTCATATCATCAAGCATAAAACACCTATACATGCTATTATAACTGCGATTAAAGCATAAAAAATCTACCGATAAAATCGATGAATAGTGTGATGGATCTCTGACTAGCTTCCAACCTGATCAAGCTTTTGATAATCTGTAAAGTAAAGGAAAATAACTACCTAAGCAATGTATGCTTAGTAAATTCATATAAACTTTAAGCATAATATTCCATTTCCATAATAAACTTTATAGAATAAAAATAAATCTATGCTAATGTCATAACATTTATAAATCAATACGATCAACAACTCACATATATTTATAATGTGATAAATATATATTTATCATTCATAACGTGATAGGATTTTATGGGACTTAGTAGATAGTCAACAACCTCTCCATAAGATTATACACTTGTCAATTTACTCTCATTTCATTCTATTCCCAATGCTTATCATAGGCCTAAATAATATTATCAATTCTCGACTTAGTGCATTTATCCCTGATATAGGTATATTCATCCATAAAATACGTAAATTTTTCACATACAATACATCATTCAAACTCATTATTCCCTTTTCTTCAAATTTCATTTCAACTATGAATTTACTATTTCATTACTTTTCCTCACCCGTTTCATATGCATAACACACAAGTTATAAGCATAAATAGTGCATTTAAATGTAGCTATTTTGGAATCAACTACATAAACAACCATTGCATAAGGAATTACATTCTCTAATTTATTCCACCTTTTCATGGGCATAAGCACGTTACCAATTGAGCATTTACCGTTTCAATGTACTTCATTAAGATTAAACATGATATAATTCAATCATAAACTTGGCACAAGCCTAAGCACTAAAAACAACACATGTTAGCATGATTGAATATAATTCATGTGAACTTAACATAGGTAACCATTATACTTGAGCATGATCCAATTGGATTTATCATCCTTTATAATATATCATGTTTTCCATGTATCTCCATTTCAATAAATTTCATACACACATGTCTTGGTTCATATTGAACACTTACCATTTCATTTGCATAACAAAAAAGACATAAACATAACATTTACCATAGTCACAAGCTAGTGATTAAACACATAACTTAAGCAATATCATCAAATGGTAAGATATGGTACATAAACATAACATCTCTTAAAACATACCACCTTTCATAATCATGAATATTCATACTTTAATCATTGGTACATCATACCTTTTCCATATTTGTCATATGAAGTCAATTGGAACCCTTACCGGAACTCACACAAGTGTGCTAAACAATGGTCGAAATCATCCCTTTTCTTTAATCGATGGTTGAAACTATCCCTTTTCATATTCGATGAACACCGTAAAGACAATTGGAACCCCAGTACACATTTCATATTGTGCCATAGTCCAACTATGGTCTTACATGTGCACTGCCACGGCCTTGCCATGGTCTTATGCTCATAATGCCATAACCTAGTTATGGTCTTATCATTAGAATGCCATAACCCAGCTATGGTCTTACATATATATATATATACACTGCCATGGTCCAACCATGGTTTTACGTCTAAAATACTGCCATAGCCTAGCTATGGTCTTACGTAAATATTGCTATGGTCCAACCATGGCCTTGTACATTTTTATATTGTGTTGCCATAGTGTCTTTCAACACTGGTTTTATTCGTTTCCTTCAAGCTGACAAATTTGATTCACATATATACACAAATAGATAATAATTTATCGAAACAACAATTAATTGTGCTAACCAAGTTACGAACTTACCTGGCTAAATTACAAAAATGATAAAGTTCAGGGGCATTTTAGTAATTTTCTATTCTCATCGACTTTCCACTCGATCTTGATCTAAATTAATAATTTTATTAAATCTATTAATTTAGACAGTAAAACAATGTATTTTATGCAATTTAGTCATTTTTGACATTTTTATAAAATTGCCCCTAAAGTTTTACTTTTATTCAATTTAGTCACTGAGCCTAAAACATGCAAATTAGCCATTTTTATTGAAATTTTACACTAGCCGAATATTCATAGCCTCTTTCAGCCTATTTTTTCAATAATTTCACATCAAATCCTTGTACTTTTATTTTTTTAGCAATTTAGTCCCTAATCGATAAATTCATCAAAAATCACTTAATAAAATACTTTTAAATAACAACTAATATTTCAAATTCATCATTTAACATAAAAAAATCACTAGATTCATCAATGACAATATTCAAAATCTTCAACAGTTTCAAAATCGAAGGTATGGGCTAGCTAGACCTAGTTGCAACGATCTCAAAAACATAAAAATATTAGAAACGAGACTAAAACAAAATTACATGCATGTTCAAAGTGAAAGCCGAAGCTTCAAGCTTCTCCCTTTCTATTTCCATGGCAAATTCAGTGATGAAAAGTAAAATGGGAAGAAAACATATTTTCTTTATTTTAATAATAAAAATATCATATAAACATATAAATTTAGAAGAATTTAAAGCTTTAACAGTCCACCATCTTGAAAATGGGTATCCATTAAGGTTATTCAAATATAATTATTTAATCAATTTAACACCTTTAAACTAATAGCGATTGACTTTTTCAACTTTTACAATTTAGTTCTTTTTAATTAATTAACTATTGAAACGTTACAATTTTTCAACGAAACTTTAATACCACCTTAATTACACTCCGTAAATATTTATAAAAATATTTACAGCTCAGTTTATAGAAACTTGGTCCCGATACCTCATTTTCTAGAACCACTTGATCTTAGGGTCTTACCACTTGAACTTAATAAATTGCTTATATAACATAAACTATCAAATCAAATACTTTTTAAAATCAAATTTGACTCATAAATATTAAATAATAATATTTACAAACTTACTCGTCGGGTTTGGTGGCCTCAAAACCACTGTTTCCTACACCATTGAAAAAACGGGTTGTTATAAAAATAGCTCACTACAAAAGATCTTGATAAGATCGAAACATGGGATATAAGAAATTAACATCAAAATAAAAAATAAAAAATCAACATTAGAATATAAAACAAATCACTAGCAAAAATTTCATTATGAAACACCAAAGAAATGTAGCTAAAGAATTCAACACTTTATTAGAGAACCTTAGATAAGGAAGTCCATGACCACACCATAGAACATTGTAATGGTCATTGTCGAAACCATTTTTAATTTTAAAAAACGGGAATCGATTTTGAAAAACGAAAACGGGAGTCGCCACCGATTTTTTTTTTTTTTGCTTAGGTGTGATCGGATCACCTTATAAAATATTTTTTGTTTTATTTAAAATATTGATTTTGGCCTACGAAATTCAAGAAAGTGGGTTCGGGAGTTGGTTACGTACGAGGAAGATTTAGCACCCTCGTAACGCTAAAAAAATGGTACCTAGTTGATAAACTCATGTCCTAATGTCGAAAATTTGAAAAATTTAAAATATGATCCTTTTATTTGAAAGAAAACCAAAACTCTCTTAGCTGAAAGAAATAAAATACCACACACAATAAGTTAGGATGTAACATTTCAAAACTTCGAAAATAAGCTTGCTTTTATTTGTAGAAAATCCATACCTCGAGACACGAAACATCATATCCAATAAGTTAGGATATAATATTTTGAATTCCAGAGAATAAGTTTTGATTTGAAGTTTATGGGTTTTAATTTTTTTTAAAAAGGATACTTGATATTTCAACGAGAAAAATCGAAACCCAGTGAGTTAAGGTACAATTTTTCTCGTAGCCCCCAAATATTATATATCACCGTTTTTTTAAAACTTTTAAATAAAATACAACAATTTTACAAGATGAGTTTTTATTAAAGAAATGGTTCGAATACAATATTGCATTAATACATTATAAAACATAAATGCCAAAACAATTTACAAAAATTATGTAATATACTAACATTTAATACTAGCATAGATGATTAAAAGGGAGAATAACGTAAAATAGCGAATGAAGGAGGAAATAAAATGATTATACTAAAGCAAACATAAAAATAATAAGTCAATAAAAAAACATGGATAATCAAATAAAGATATAAAGTAATAAAGAATGAAAAACAAATATGAAACTTTACATACAAGATCTATTATAAAAATAAAATAACAATATAAAATGAATGACATATGCCAAATAATAAATAGATACTATAAATAAAAAACATATATGTAAAAAAATGACATGGCAAAATCTAAAATGGACATATATATGTACGTAATAAAATAAATACATATTTTAAACGGTTAGTATATAAAAAAACTTGGATATATAAAATATTCGTATAAGGGATGTAATATAACAATTTAATACATATAAAAATAATATATTTAAAATAATCAATACATAAAAAAAATTTATATTATTAATAAATTAATTTAAGTAATATACACTATACAAATTTTAAAATTAAAAATAATATAGAATTTTTAATAAAAATGAAATAATTTGATACAATGTTAAAAAAATTTAAAAATAAAATAAAATAAAAATAAAAAAAGGATATAAAAAAAAGAAACAAGGATTAAATAGAAATAAAAGTAAAATGTAAAAGGACCAGATTAGAACGCGTGCCACACTGTATGCCTTATCTCCTAAACGATGCCGTCCCATCTCCTGCTTTTAAATGGCCCTAAGGACCAAATTTAAACAAATGCCATAATTCTGGG
Source organism: Gossypium australe (assembly GCA_005393395.2). Lineage (NCBI taxonomy): Eukaryota > Viridiplantae > Streptophyta > Magnoliopsida > Malvales > Malvaceae > Gossypium > Gossypium australe. Next base: position 122,391,420 of record CM016621.1, on the reverse strand, counting down.
CCAATTTAAAAATAAAGAAAAATACGAATCAGACATATTTGTAAAATTGCAATAATACGGAAGGGCCCTTAGAGCAATTATGCCCTTTTAATAAAATGTGCGGATCCTCTCTAGGTATCGAGTCAACGCGAGGATCCTTGCCTTTAAACGACACCGTTTTGGTCATTAATTGACTACATCAAAACGACGTCGTTCCAGTAGCCTTTATAAACCAAAAAATAGCAAAAAAAAAAACATTTTAGTTCAGTTTTTTTAAAAAAAAGCAGAGTCCCCAGATAAATGCTCTGCCTTCATAGGTCGTCCGACCTCCGGCCGTCCTCGTATGCGCGTTACGCGCCGTCGCTCACAACGGTTCTACAGTGAGAAATTTCATTTTTCGAAAGGTAAACTCGTTCTCTTCATTATCAGTAGTATTCGAATAAAGATATTTACATGAATCAAAAAGAAAAATAAAGAAAAAGAAAAAGCTAAGCGAAATAAAATAATTAGAAATCACCTTCTGTTCCTTTTTTATTAATCTCTGAGTATTTTTTTGCCCTTTTTACAGATTAAGTTAGGGTTTTTATAACCCTGAAAATAAATCGAAAAAATAAATATAAAACCCTATTTTGCTGCTACTGTCGGTATTCTTTCCTTGTTTTGCAGGTGAATGGCAAGAAACACGGCGGTGGAGCGTTATTCGTATGCGGATTGCGACGCGACCGAAGGTTTGCTTTGGGTGCTTGCGACGCCTAGGGTTTTAGAAACCCTAGGCTTCTGATTCTGTTTGAGCATTGGGCCCTTTGGGCCCCGTTGGTTTGGGTTTGGGTGTAATTGGGTTTCGGGTATCTTGTTTTATTAAGCTACAAATGGACTGTAATAATAAAAACTGGACATTGGGTTTTTATTTTTATTTTTTTGGTTTGTTTGGGCCCGGGCACAAATGGGTTATTACAGCTGGCCCTCTTTACTCATTGTCGTGCAATGGGAATAGAGCAAAGACTATAAAAGGACCGATTTTGCCCGGTCTTGTTGAGTCTTGACTTCTTTGCCCTCGTCTTCTCCAAATGGCTTCCAACCCAACTGCAACTTCAAGGGTATTGGAATTTCAACTTAGCTGCAACTTCAAAAGTATTGAACTATCTGTTCTACTGCTTTTTCAGAGAAATAAGTCTGACGGTTTCAATCTGCTTCGCTACAATTTCGGGAAGACAAGATATGCAATCTTTTAGCCTGCTCCACTGCAAACTCAGGGAAACAAGGCTGATGTCTCCGATCTGCTTCATTGCAACCTCAGGAAGGTCAGATCTGCTATTTAAGGAGGTCAGGCTGACGACTTTGATCTGCTTCACTGCAACTTTAGGAAGGCCAGATCTACTATCTTTTAGTCTTCTCTACTGCAAATTAAGGGAAAATAGACTGGTGTCTTCGATCCGCTTCGTTGTAAATTCAGAAAGACAAGATCTGCTATCTTTAGTTTGTTCCGTTGCAAACTCAGGGATGCCAAACTGGTATCTTTGATCTACTTCGCTGCAATCTCAGGAAGACAAGATCTGCTATCTTCAGTCTGCTCCACTGCAAACTCAGGGATGCAAGACTGATGTCTTTGATCTGCTTCACTGCAACTTCAGGAATGCCAAATCTGCTATTTTTAGTCTAATCCGATGCAAACTCAGTGAGACAAGACTAGTGTCTTCGATCTTCTTCCTGTAACTTCAGGAAGGTAAAATCTGTTAACTTCAGTCTGCTCTGCTGCAACTTCAGGAATGCCAGACTAGTATCTTCGATCCGTTTCACTGCAATCTCAGGAAGACAGGATCTGTTGTCTTTTAGCCTGCTCTACTGCAAACTCAGAGAGGCAAGGCTGATGTCTTTGATCTACTTTACTGCAACTTTAGGAAGACAAAATCTGATGCCTTCGATCTGTTGCTCTGCAACTTTAGGAATGCCAAATCTGCTATTTTTAATCTACTCCACTACAAACTCAGGGAGACAAGACTAATATCTTCAATCTACCTTACTACATTGTCCTCTAAAGGACATAACCTATATAATGGGTATATGCTTATGCTTAATAATTAGGATGCCCTGATCGAAATGAGTCAAATGCTCCTATTTAGACATGCTATGATATGTGAATGCAAAAATTGTTATGAAAATGATTCCTACTTTAGGTATCATCACCCATTTATTCGTCAAGGTTTCATCTTCGTTCCTCTTGAAGTATCATATTCTTGCTCAAATAATTTGCCCTATGGAAATTTTAGAGTCCATTCCATTTGATCCTTTGGAACACAAGGTTTGTACCAACTTTAAACCATCCCACCAGGAATCAAAACTTTTTCAGTCTGTCTCTACTACAATACAAGATTTGTTTCAACTCCAATTTATTCCACCACAATTCATGGGTTTTGAATTTTCCCCATCAATTTGGTTTGCCACACCATTCCCCGAATGTTATGACCCGATGACATTGTTTGCTTTCGTCACATCAACTCATTATTTTGTCCAATTACCATTTGGACAAAGAATTCAGAAAAATAGTCTTCATCTAGACTCTTCTTTCTCAAATATTTCCAATCCATGTACATGGAAATTCTAAACAATTGTCCTGTTTCAGTTTCTTGTATTATCTAGAAATTTCCAAAGTAATATGTAGAACTTCTTTTGTGAAATTATTAGTTCATCAATCATTGTTTCAATGCAACATGCTTATGAATAATGGACAACAAGTAAATTGATCCTGAGAAAAGTTGAATAAATTATCAAAAGAAATTAACTGGGAACATATCTTTGAGAAGAAAAAAAAATCTAAAGATAGTAAATTAAATATGAATAGGACAAAGGCCAGGTGCCCTAGATATCGCAGCTTGGGCTTTTATATACAAACTCTATGAAGACTGCTTTGAGCTTAACATGCGCTTAGAAGATCCAATGTATTTTGTTGATGCTTCGATATGTAACATACTTCATTTCTTGTTGATTCAGGTATAGCAAGATCATTGCATGCCTATTCAAAATTTGAGCCGCCCTTTTCGGGTTTTCAACTCAAAACCCATTTGGTCTCAAGGCGCCCTTTACGGGTTTTCGCCTAGGCCTCTATTTTTTTCATTTTTTAAGTCTCAAAGCGCCTTTTTTTGGGTTTTCACCTTGGCCTCTTCTCCTTTTTAAGAAAAATATTTTTTGACTGAATCAGAGTTCACAGGATTAGGTAAGCTTTTCCCACCCATTTCGGTCAGAATCAGTGCACCTTCAGAGAAAGCCTTCTTCACCACATATGGTCCTTCCCAATTTGGCATCAATTTTCCTCTGAAATCTTTTTGTATGGGAAGGATCTTTTTCAATACAAGGTCCCCCTCATGAAATTCTCTTGGGCGGACCTTTTTTATCATAAGCTTGCATCATTCGTCTCTGATACATCTAACCATGACGAATAGCCCTTAGCCTTTTTTCTTCAATCAAGTTCGATTGATCATATCGAGCCTGGATCCATTCAGCTTCATCCAATTTTATTTCTGACAAAACTCGAATGGAAGGTATTTCTACTTCAATAGGTAGAACTGCCTCCATCCCATAGACCAATGAGAAAGGAGTTGCCCCAGTAGAGGTTCTGACGGACGTCCGATAAGCATAGAGTGCAGATGGTAATTTCTCATGCCAATCCTTATAAGTCTCAGTCATTTTCCCTACTATCTTCTTGATATTTTTATTGGCCGCTTCCACTGCCCCATTCATTTTTGGACTATACGGAGATGAGTTGGGGTGTTTGATCTTGAATTGACTACAAACTTCTGCTATCATGCTATTGTTTAAGTTCAGTGCATTTTCTGATATGATCCTCTCGGGCATTCCATATCGACAAATGATCTCCTTCTTTAAGAACCGACTAACTGCTGACTTAGTAACGCTAGCGTAGGAAGTATCCTCTACCTATTTCGTGAAGTAGTCAATAACCACAAAGATGAATCAATGCCCATTCGAAGCTTTTGGTGAGATAGGTCCAATGACATCCATGCCCCACATGGAAAAAGGCCATGGGGAAGTCATAACATGCAAAGGTGAAGGTGGTACATGAATTTTGTCTCTATAAATCTGGCATTTATGACATCTCTTGGCATAGTTGATACAATCTCCTTCCATAGTAGACCAATAGTATCCAAATCTCATAGCCATTGTAAAACCATTAGCATGTGTCCCACAAACACCCTCATGAATTTCTTCCAGGATTTTCTTAGCTTCAACAGCATCAAAGCATTTCAATAGTACCTGATCTTTTCTCCTTTTGTACAAGATATCCCCGTCTACAACATAGTCATAGGCTAATCTTCTTAATACCCTTTTGTCATTCTCTATTGCACGATCAGGGTACTCATGATTTCTTACGTAGCGTAGTATATCATGATACCAAGGGTAATCATCCTTTTCCTTTTCTTCCATGTTGTAACAATGAGTCGGAACCTCAAAAATACTCATTTGAATAGATCTCACATTCTCCTGTTTGTTTACTTTAATCATGGAAGCTAGAGTTGCCAAAGCATCTGCCATCTGGTTTTCATCTCGTGGGAGATAATTAAAAGTGATGTCATCAAACTCCTCAATCAGCCCCAAAACTATTTTTCAGTAATTGATTAATTTGGGGTCTTGTAACACCCCAAACCCGGCCTAAACGTTACGACCGGATCTGGCATGTCACATAGTATGGTTGTTCAAAAACTGCGCGTTCGCTAAAAAACTTTGTATTCTTTTTGAAACTTCGGGCTTGGTTGTTCGTGAAATTCAGATTTGTTTTTATAGGTTTCTTGTAAAATCATTATTATTATTATTTGCAAAAACTTTGTTATAGCAGAAGTCAAATTCAGTAAATAGCGAAATGTGATATTTTGAAAACAGTTAATGACGTTTTAAGAAAACCCAAAGTTTAATCCTTTAAAGTTTGAATATAACTAAAATGAAAGTTTAAAAGAAAAATTAAAGTCCAATGGCCTTATTACAAAATATTAACCCAAATTAAAATAAAACTTAGAATAAAGCAAAAACGAAATTTACTAAAGTTCATGAGAAATACTCCGATGTATGGCCACCATAGAGTCCTCCGCAGCTCCAAATTCTCTAACGTTGGGGATCACCTGTAAGGTTAAAGCAGAGGGGTGAGTTACGAGAACTCAGTGTGTAATCCCCTAATCGGTCATTAACTGGGCCTGCCATACAGAAGCAAACTGGGCCGAAGCCCATACAGAAGCGAACTGGGCCGAAGCCCATACAGAAGCAGACTAGGCCGAAGCCCTATTCAGTAACAATCTGGGCCTTAGCCCTATTAACATGATAAAGTAGATAATGCATGCAGCCCAACCTAATAATCCATCCGCTACACACCACCCGTACCAGCCCAACACACCTGTGGGGATTTCTAAATCGACCCACCCAACTGCTACACACCAGTATGGCAGACAAGATGCTAATCTCAGAATTTGTGGCGGAGCCACCAGAATAATAGAATATACGTGGCATAGCCACTATACAGAATGTGGCAGAGCCACCAAAATCAGAATGTGGCAGAGCCACCAGAATACACTTCCTCCGATCATCAATATCCCAATCCCATGCAGAATGTCATGTATGTCATGCTCAATCATTACACGTGTATGCAAAATGGCCATGTTTACTAACAGTCATTTCAACACATATTAACAGTAAATCAGACACACGCCCACATTCAAGTCGGTAAACTCATAGCACAAGTCAATCATTTACCCATAAGGGTAAATCAGTCATTTTACCCTATAAGGGTATTCCGTTAATCCTACCCTACAAGGGTAATTCGGTAATTCTACTCATAATAATCCATGTATGCAGTGCATCTCAAACATAATCAATCATACAATTAACACATACAACATTAGTACTACCACGATGATACAATGGTCATTTAATCGGTTAGGGGTAAAATGGTCATTTTGCCCCGTAAGGGCATCTCGGTAATTTTACCCGTCGAGGGTATTTCGATAACTTTACCCATAGAAGGTATTTTAGTAATTTCACAAACCAGGGGTATTTTGGTAATTTCGTAAACCAGGGATATTTCAGTAATTTTGTAACCTAAGGGTATTTCAGTAATTATACAAATTGAGGGTATTTTGGTAATTTCACAAATCGAAGGCATTTCAGTAATTTCATAAATCAGAGGTATTTTAGTAATTTTGCAATCCGAGGGTATTTTGGTAATTTTAGAAATCAGGGGCATTTCAGTAATTTTGAAAACCAGGGGTATTTCGGTAATTTTTCAAATCATGGGTATTTTGGTAATTTTTCTAATCGGGTATTACAGTAATTTTGTAAACCAAAGAATTCTAAACAGAGATAACGATGCGAATGGGCCTAGGGCCCATTCTCGTCCCAAATGGACCCACATATTCGTGTGGCCCATTTAGCCCAAATCTAGCCACAGATATGAGATTCACATAGACCAGTTCAATATCTACTACACAATCATACAACTTATTCATATGGGCCCACGGGCCCACTTGGCCCCTTTCGGCCCATCGTGGCCTAAACAGCATCAACCCACAAGAATACTCATGGTCGCCTCAACTATCGCGTTGAAGCCCCCACACGTGCGCTCACACGCTTGTGTGGCTACCATTACCGTGTGACCGGCATTTTTACCGCTCTACAGCTAGAGTAGGGCGAAGTACACACCTGATAGGATGCTCCTATGCCCAACGCCAACCAGGTATGCCTACTCTCCTCATAGATTGTTCTATTTAAAGCCACCTTCTCACCTTCCCTCTTAATAGCTTTCTGATCTGGGATCCTTCCTTCAGTAGAGTTTAAATCTAACACTAGCTCTGGCCGTCCAATCCACAAAATAAATACTCTCTTGCTTGTCATGAGATTCGAACCCAGGCTCTCCTGTAGCATAATCCACTCCGCTAGCCACTTTACCAACTAGCTCCTTGTTGTCTTAAAACATGCGCAACTAAATATAAGTCTATGGGCCAAAGTCTAAGTTCACTTAAAAAGAAAATCAAAATACAAGTGCCAAGACTTGAACCTTGGACCCCTTGCTTCCTTGTGGCGTCATTCCCTTGTCTTTTATGTGGCGCCATTTGCCACTAGACCACAACTCCTTTTGTGTCATTTTCCTCCACATTTTATTCTTAAAGCCTACTTACCAACTCCCAGGGTTTTATTCACCTAAAACCAAAATTTTCCTAAAGCCCAAGTTGGAATCCGGAACTTCACAGAAGCCCCCTAACCTTCCAAAATCACTCACCTAATAGGTCTAACTTGCATTAGTGCCGTTCTCTTATTCTCAAAAATTTTAAACGCCTCCGCGCCCAAGGCTCAATGGGCCCAATCCTACTAGGCCCAACTTCGGGTCGTTACAGGTCTCTTGTCTCCCATTCTCCTTTAAGCTGATAGATTACTAAAGCAGAATCTCCATATAATTCTAGTACTTTGATTTTACGCTCAACAGTTGCTCGAATTCCCATGATGCATGCTTTATACTCTGCCATGTTGTTTGCGCAATCAAAATCCAATTTGCATATGAATGGATAATGGTCACCACTAGGGGATACCAAGATTGCCCCAATTCCATTTCCCATATCATTTGACGCCCCACCAAAATTTAGCTTCCATGGACATTCTTCAGTAGTTGCCACATACATTAACTCTTTATTGGGGAAATCAAAGCTTAAAGGTTCATAATCCTCTAAAGCCCTGCTAGCCAGAAATTCTGCTATTGCACTCCCTTTTATAGCATTTTGGTTCACATATACTATATCAAATTCATAAAGCAAAATCTACCACCTTGCCATTCTTCCATTCAGAGTAGTTGACTCCATTATATACTTTAATGGGTCAAGCTTTAAAATTAACCAGGTTGTATGATATAGCATATACTGCCTCAATCTCCGAGTTGTCCAAATTAAGGTGCAACATAATTTCTCAATTGACGAATATCTCATTTCACATTCAGTGAACTTTTTACTGAGATAGTATATCGCCTTTTCTTTTCTTCCTGACTCATCATGTTGACCAAGCACACATCCCATGGAGTTATTAAACATTGTCAAATACAGTATTAGTGGTCTATCTGGATTAGGCGGAGATAGTACTGGGGCATTTGATAGATATTGTTTGACTTTGTCAAAAGCTTTTTGGCACTTATCGTCTCATATGCCTTGGTTGTGTTTCTTAAGAAGACTAAATATAGGATCACATTTCTCAGTTAATTGTGAAATAAACCGAGCAATGTAATTTAATCTTCCAATAAAACCTCGAACTTCTTTTTGAGTACGTGGTGGAGGCAATTCTTGTATAGCTTTGACTTTATCTGAGTCAATCTTGATTCCTCTCCCACTGACTACGAAACCCAATAATTTCCCTGACTGAGCTCTAAAAGTACACTTTCCCGGGTTAAGCTTTAATTGAAATTTTCTCAATCTCAAAAACAACTTCTTCAAAACTTCAATGTGTTCCTTTTCTATTCGAGAATTGGAGATCATATCATCAACATATACTTCAATCTCTTTGTGCATCATGTCATGGAATAAGGTTACCATGGCCCTTTGATATGTTGCTCATGTATTCTTTAGCCCGAATGGCATCACATTATAACAAAAAGTACCCCACAATGTTATGAAAGTAGTTTTCTCCATATCCTTAGGGTGCATCTTGATTTGATTGTATCCTGAAAAACCATCCATGACAGAACACAGTGAATATCCTGCCGTATTATCCACCAATGTATCAATATGAGGCAAAGGGAAATTGTCCTTTGGGCTGGCTTTATTTAAGTCCCTGTAGTCTACACACATCCGAACCTTTCCATCCTTCTTAGGGACAGAAATAATATTGGCTATCCATTCTAAGTATTTTACCACCTGTAGAAAACCAGCATCAAACTGTTTCTTGACTTCCTCTTTTATTTTTAACACCACATCAAGCCTCATTCTTTGTAGCTTTTGCTGAACTAGCTTGCACTCTTCTCTTATAGGAAGACGATGTACTACAATATCAATACTTAGCCCAGGCATATCTTGGTATGACCATGCAAAGACGTCTTTGAATTCCCGTAATAACTCAAAGAGGTCTTGCTTCGTCTCCTCGGCTATGTGCGTTCCAATTTTCACAACCTTTTCTTCCTCTAAGACTATATTCTCTACCACCTCTTCATGGGGTAAAATTTGTTTCTCTTCTTGCTTTACCATTCTTAACAAATCTGGAGACAAGTCACAATCTTCGTCACCCTCAAAATCCTTTGATTCCTCTAAACACATATCTTGCTCAAAAAAGACCTCTAAATCTGTAGTACCGTTGCTCATGTCATTGATATCTAGGGACCTATGGTAGGCACAAAAGAATGTACAAAGTACAAATGAATTCAAGAACAACTATTCACATGATATGAATGAGAATAAAAAAATATTTGGAATGAAATTAGAAGATCAAAAGAATATATATATATATATATATATATATAATGAAAGAATATTTGCCTGAATTGATCATTAAAGATGTATTTTATTGAAACAAAAGATGTCGGAACATGAGCCTATTTCACAAAAGAAATCTTATTGTTCCTAGGCTTTAAAACAACAAGTGTGTTCTGAACATTACTCTGTGTAATCTCTAAAAACTACAGGAAGTTCCTCTACAGTCCAATTGTTCAAAACGCTTCCAGGTTCATAAGGGCAAATGCCCAATAGGTTTTTTTGCCCAGTTTCTTCCTCGTGTATGGCATTGATATGAAGATTTTCATTTTCCCACGATTCTCTCTCCTGGTGAATTGTCCCTTCTGAAACAAAAGTCTGAGATATGTGAGGGAATGTCATCCATTCCCACTTGACTTCTTCCCCATTCAGCCATGCCCTTCTTCTCTCTTGCTTCTTCTCTATTTCCCTCTTCATTTGTCTAGCATCTAGCCTGAAACCCAAGCCAAAACGGTCTCTTTTCTCTTTCAGCATCGGAACTTGAATCCTTCCTTGGAGATGCCTACCCAATCTTTTTCCCGGTAAGGTTCATTTCCCCACCATCATTTGCAAACCCATTCTCGTGGTCCTGGATATCCTAGGCACTGGAACCTCATTCCCTTCCAAAATGAATGTTGCGTTCACGAACTCTAAAGATCGAAAGGAACACTCAGTAGCCTCCTCATTTGCCTCTAAGTATGGCGCGTCGTTGGTAACAGTTGCTATGATGTCCTCTACATTTATAGTAACCAGTCGACCCTCTGTTACCAATTTCAATTTTTGGTGCAGTGATGAGGGCACTGCCCCTGCCGAATGAATCCAGGGTCTTCCCAACAAGCAATTGTAGGAGGGCTTGATATCCATCACCAAAAAATCCACTTCATATGTGTTTGGCCCAATCAACAACGGTATGCCAATCCTTCCCATCACTTTTCTCTCAGTGCCATCAAATGCTCTCACTATGTTCTGGCATGTCTTCATGTGAGAACTGTCTATAGGCAATCTTTTCAGCTTAGACAATGGTACGACATTCAAAGCCGACCCATTATCGATTAACACGCTTGGTAGAATATATCCTTTGCAACGAGTAGTGATATGCAAAGCCTTAGTCGATCTCATGCCTCCAAGTGGAATTTCATCATCACTAAAATAAATAAAGTTATCGGCACTTATATTACTAACCAGTTAGTCAAGTTTATTGATAGATACATCTTTAGTAACATAGGTCTCATTCAACACTTTCATCAATGCCTCGCGATGTACTTCTGAGCTTAAAAGTAATGCTAGCACTGATATGCGAACTGGTTGTTTGCGCAGTTGTTCTACCATGCTGTATTCACTGTGCCTCAAGAATTTCAAAAATTCTTTAGCCTCTTCTTCCTTTACTAGTTCATTGATAAGTGCCTCAGGTCCTTCCTCTCATTCTACTGCCAAGGTCTTGGATTTCACTGGTTCTATTCTGGCGTTTACTGAGTTGTAACGCCTTCCGCTATGTGTGTATGATCTTTCATTTTGGTCCTCTTTGGAACCACTAGCTAGGATTTCCCCTCCTGGTAACGTCACATTACAGTCATAATTCCAAGGTACCATTTTGTTATCCTTATAAGGAAAGGAAACGGGTTTCTAGGTTACGACTTTTGGCACCATTTGTGTTCCACCTTCTGTGTTTCTTGGTCAGGTGATGATGATCCTCGGATAATTGACTTTTTGGTTTGCCAATTCTCCTTCTGTCACGCATATACTTCCTCCCCCTGAGCCTTCCTCATAAACTTTTAATTCCTTATTGTTCATGAGGCTTTGCATCAGGTCTCTGAATTCAACACATTCTTAGATTTCGTGCCCTTCTACTTTATGGAACTCACAGTAGTCCCTTACTCCCTCGTGTCCTTCCACAGAATCTGATTCTACCAATCATCTTCCTACCATTTCTCTCCAGACCATTCTTAACAGAGAATTTACCCCCGTAATATCCTCCTTGATCCTTCTCACGATATTTTCGTCAATCGCATTTATCCCTTTATCTCCATGGTTAGGTAATGGGTTTTCCACACTAAGTGTATCATCAACCTTCACAATCCCCATCTTGATGAGTCTCTCGACTACCTTTTTGAAGGCAGTGCAATTTTCTATTGAATGTCCAGGTATTCTCGCATGATAGTCATAGTGGGCGTTTGAATCATACCATTTGGGGTATGAGAGTTGTAACGGTTTTAGATAAAATGGGGACACTACGTGTGCGTCAAATAAACTCTGATATAATTTCTTATACGTCATTGGGATTGGCGTAAATTGGAGCTTTTCGGAGTTTTTCCTTGTGCCCGATTTCTGTCTTACCGACCCTTGTTGCCCAGCAGTAATTACTTTTGGCTGGCTAACAGTAATCGCCTTTGAGTACCCTTTGTTGTATGTACTCGTATTATTCACCTCATTCTTTTTTTTTCTTGCAGCAGACCTTTTAGTGGTTTCCCCTGTTTCAATCTTGCCACCCCTTATGTCATTTTCAATCATTTCTCCTGTCATTTCTATATCCGCAAAGCTCTTAATGGTACTTCCTATCATGTAAGTAATGAATGGGGCCTTCAAGGTATTGATAAAAAGCATTATAGTTTCCTTTTCTAGGAGCGGTGGCTGAACTTGCATGGCAACCTTCCTCCATTTTTGTGCATACTACCTGAAGCTTTCATTTGACTTCTTCTCCATATTCTGCAAAGTGATTCTATCAGACGTCATGTTTGTGACATGATTGTATTGCTTCATAAAAGCTTGGGCTAGGTACTTCCAGGAGCTAATCCTAGCACGGCTGAGCTGATTGAACCACCTGGATGCTGCCCCCACCAAACTATCTTGGAAACAATGAATCAAGAGATCATTATTAACATAGCCGGTCATTCATCTATAGAACATGATAATATGGGCTTCAAGGCAGCTAGTCCCATTGTACTTCTCAAATTCTGGTATTTTGAACTTATGAGGAAGCACCAAGTATGGAACCAAGCTCAAGTCTTTAGCATCAATTCCATGGTGATTATCAGCATTCTCCAAGGCCTTGAACTTTTCTTCTAACCGTCTACAACGATCCTCTAACTACCTTGAGGATTCAATTCTTGTCCCTTCTTTCTCTGCTATATTTAAGTCAGGGATAACAGGATTAGCAGGGTTATCTCCTGGGTTGGATCTTGCGCCAACTTGGAAATTCATGGGCACTCCAGTATCAGTTTGCCCTTGTTGAGGTCTAATCGTGACAGATGACCTTCGGGGATGCTCTTCAGGTTGTGTTTGTGCATACGGTGGGGTAAAACCTGGAGGAAAGTCCTCATTATCTTCTCCAACATCAGTCATGGGGCCTTTTCCTTTGTCCATTGCCCCATTCAGTAGCTGAGTCATTTGAGCCACCATATTCCTTTGGGCTTCCATCATTTGTTCCCTCATATCTTGCGGATTTTTGTTAACTACTCTTGCAGCTGGACTTGCATGTCTCTCTGAAACTGTTCTAGTCTTTGATCCATATTTTTTGTTTTAGCGCGTGTACGTAACGGTGTTTACTTTCTAAATTTTTCCTTCTTTCTCTCTCTCTCTCTTCTTCTGTAATAATTTTAACTAACTAAGATCTTTCTATGGACTTAAATGCATATGATGTGATGTAATGCAAATGCATGAATGCATGAATGCAATAAAGGCATCAATCTGGGTTCAATTTCATATAGAAAAATTTATTAGAAAACAAAATCCTTTACATAAAACGGACTACAAATATGCTTTCGCTTTAATGCCCAAAGTTTTGATTTTCCTAAACAACAAGGCTAGCTCTTGACCATGATCTGACTGTAGCTCATATTTCATGCTCAATGTATCAGCCTGTACTGCCAAAGTCTGTAAATGATCAGCTACCTCTCGAATTCGAACTATTGCTTCACCTATGAGATAATCCTGATTTCTAACTTGATCATGGGAATGGTGGAGCTTTTTCTTCCAATGCCCTTCTCTTGCTTCAAGAAGCTCGATCCAGAGTTCACAATTTTGTAATGCCGATTCTAATTTTTCGATCTTGCCCTTTATTTCCTTAATCTTATTCAGGCTTGACTTCAGCTCGATTGCAGAATTACGGCTTTGATGGTGGTGAAGAGACCGTCCCAGTTCAACCACTCTAGCCTTTAATCCACATTTCTCCTTTAGGCTTTCTACCAAACTCCTTTCTAGGGCCTCGTTTTGCATCTGCATCTCTTGGAACTTCCTCTCCCAATGGTCAGCTTTGGCCTTTTCCTCTTGAATCTCCTTTTGCCACTGTTCTGAAGTCTTCCCCAATCTGACATTTTTAATTGATAGATGTAGCTTCTTATATTCTGTCTTTAGACTATCCAGATCTTCCTCGACCCTTTTCTTCCCTTTTCTTAATTTTTCGGCCTCAAATTTCTGAACATCCCCATCTAATCTCAGATACATTTTTTCTTTTTCCAACTTCTCTATCCTTTTTTTGAGCTCTGAACTCCTCCTTTCGAAATCTTGTTTTATAATCTCTAATTCTGATGGGACCACTCGTAAATACTCTTTGATCGATCGAGTGCCTTCTAAACTTGGCACAAGGATATTGTCATTGACTCTTCTACTCCACCATCTATTATACTCTAGGGTCGTCATTGGACATACGTCTACTCTCTTCATACGACGGGTTTGGTTCCAGGCATTAGAAATCTCCTTAACCCAGTTTTTGTAGCTATCTCCTTTATACGAAAACTCACATTGAGCCAACCCATGTGTAGCTGGTATGAACTGCCTTGATCTGCATTGTCTCAGTACGAGCAAGGGTGCATATCCAATGGCTCCCTAAATTCCAAGTAGAGGGACCCAATCAAAATTCCCACACCGGTACAACACTTCATCGGGAACCATCCAAGGAGCTCTCCACTCAACGTCTTCTTCTTGGAGATTTCATAGAAGCGCTATCCAATTTTCTTCTGATATGTCATCTCTCCTTGGCGTAGCCACTATATCTTTTAATGGGGAGTAATTTTCCGAGAAGACCCGATAGGAAACCTTATCCACCTTCCAGAAATGACTGTGGAACCAAGCCAACAACAACTGCGCACATCCTATAAATCTGCCTTTGCCAGCTCTCCTACATGCATTCAATGACCGAAATGTCTCAGCCAAGATTGCAAGAACATGTGTGACTTGTTTGTCAAGTCGATTAAAAATATCTGAGACTGCTTCATCCACATATCCCAATGCCTTAGGGAAGATCACTAATCTGTATATACTCAAAGCAAAAAGATCGACCTTCTTTTTCATATCAGGATGTACTAGAATCAAATCTTTCAAAACTTTCCATGGGATGCACTTACACTCACCTTTTTGCTTGATTCTGGCTGTGACCCACTGCTCACTCATCCCCGTAATACTTATTAATTTCCTCCAAAAGGTCGGAACACTAGCAGCCCTTGAATAAGCTTTATCAACTTGAATCTTGGGACAATGCAATAGAACTGTATACTCTTCTACTGTGGGTACCAAATCAACCCTTCCAAAAGTAAAACAACTATACACAGGGTTATAATATTGGGTGATGGCTCGAAACAAATTTTTATCTACCTTAATGTCCAATAAGTACGGCAGATCCCCATAGCTGCAGTAAAACAACTGCTTGGTCTTGTCACTCCACCGATCCCATATTTCTCTTAATTCCTGGAGATTATTTTGCGTCACACTGGTGCGAGTGTAGTCCCATAATTCTGATGTGTACCCTTCAGCTAGGCTATCCCCTTTCTCTAATTGCGTTTGCTCTGACCACCTACGGACGGCTGCATTGTCTTCCACTTTATCAAGAAATTCGTTCTCCATAACCAGCTTTCTAACTTATTAACTGACCGTGAATCGATACCTTTTAAAATATGAAATGACATGCACCAAAATAAAACACAACCAGTTAGTAACAAGAAATAAATCATAAAGCAAATAAGCAAACGCATATCTAGGTGATCTCTAAGGTTTTGTATAGTTCTACCTAGGGTAAGCCCTTAGGTTTTTTTACATGTGGTTTAGCTCTAAAGTTGAGGTACCTAAACCAGCAGATTCCTCGATCCTCACCCATTATAGGCTCATACGGACCGAGTTTAGTTCAGGGGAATACATTTCCCTATGGCTGCACGGAGATGAAAATCTCACGAAGACATAGGTACAGGTGTATCCCGAAAGTGATTCACTATCCTGCACAGAGGTGAAAACCTCACGAAGGAGTAGCTTCTCACTCCCACTTAAAAGGGTGTGACCACAACAGTCATGCAATGCAATGTAGAAATACTTTAGAACAACATATAATAAAAAGGATCATAATTTTTCAAATTGGATTTTCAAATTTAGATGAAAGGACAGGAAATAATCAATTTTACGACTTGACTCTCTTATTATGTCCCCAGCGGAGTCCCCGAGCTATCGAACCATTTTTAATTTTAAAAAACGGGGATCAATTTTGAAAAACGAAAACGGGAGTCGCCACCGATCTTTTTTTTGCTTAGGTGTGATCGGATCACCTTATAAAACATTTTTTATTTTATTTAAAATATTGATTTTGGCCTACGAAATTCAAGAAAGCAGGTTCGGGAGTCGGTCACGTACGAGGAAGGGTTAGCACCCTCGTAACGCCCAAAAATTGGTACCTAATTGATAAACTCATGTCCTAATTTCAAAAATTTGAAAAATTTAAAATATGATCCTTTTATTTGAAAGAAAACCAAAACTCTCTTAGCTCAAAGAAATAAAATACCACACCCAATGAGTTAGGATGTAACATTTCAAAACTTCGAAAATAAGCTTGCTTTTATTTGTAGAAAATCCATACCTCGAGACACAAAACATCATATCCAATAAGTTAGGATACAATATTTTGAATTCCCGAGAATAAGTTTTGATTTGAAGTTTATGGGTTTCAATTTTTTAAAAAAAGGATACTTGATATTTTAAGTTCAACGAGAATAATCGAAACCCAGTGAGTTAGGGTACAATTTTTCTCGTAGCCCCCAAATATTATGTATCACCGTTTTTTTTAAAAAAAAAACTTTTAAATAAAATGCAACAATTTTACAAGATTTTTTTATTAAAGAAATGGTTCGAATACAATATTGCATTAATACATTATAAAACATAAATGCCAAAACAATTTACGAAAATTACGTAATATACTAACATTTAATACTAGCATAGATGATTAAAAGGGAGAATAATGTAAAATAGCGAATGAAGCAGGAAATAAAATGATTATACTAAAGCAAACATAAAAATAATAAGTCAATAAAAAAAATGGATAATCAAATAAAGATATAAAGTAATAAAGAACGAAAAACAAATATGAAACTTTACATACAATATCTATTATAAAAATAAAATAACAATATAAAATGAATGACACATGCCAAATAATAAATAGATACTATAAATAAAAAACATATATGTAAAAAAAATGACATGGCAAAATCTAAAATGGACATATATGTACGTAATAAAATAAATATATATTTTAAACGGTTAGTATATAAAAAAATTTGGATATATAAAATATACGTATAAGGGATGTAATATAACAATTTAATACATATAAAAATAATATATTTAAAATAATCAATACATAAAAAACTTTATATTATTAATAAATTAATTTAAGTAATATACACTATACAAATTTTAAAATTAAAAATAATATAGAATTTTTAATAAAATGAAATAATTTGATATAATGTTAAAAAAATTTAAAATAAAATAAAATAAAAATAAAAAAAAGGATATAAAAAACAAAGAAACATGGATTAAATAGAAATAAAAGTAAAATGTAAAAGGACCAGATTAGAACGCGCGCCAAACTGTATGCCTTATCTCCTAAACAACGCCGTCCCATCTCTTGCTTTTAAATGGCCCTAAGGACTAAATTTAAACAAAGGCCATAATTCTGGGCCAATTTAAAAATAAAGAAAAATACGAATCAGACATATTTGTAAAATTGCAATAATACGGAAGGGCCCTTAGAGCAATTATACCCTTTTAATAAAATGCGCGGATCCTTCTCGGGTATCGGGTCAACGCGCGGATCCTTGCCTTTAAACGACGCCATTTTGGTCATTAATTGACTACACCAAAACGACGCCGTTCCAGTAGCCTTTATAAACCAAAAAACAGCAAAAAAAAATAGTTCGGTTTAAAAAAAACAGCAGAGTCCCCAGAGAAATTCTCTGCCTTCATAGGTCGTTCGACCTCCGGCCGTCCTCGCACGCGCCTCATGCGCCGTCGTTCACGGTGGTCCTACGGTGAGAAATTTCATGTTTCGAAAGGTAAACTCGTTCTCTTCGTTATCAGTAGTATTCGAATAAAGATATTTCCATGAATCGAAAAGAAAAATAAAAAAAAAAAGAAAAAAGCTAAGCGAAATAAAATAATTAGAAATCACCTTCTGTTCCTTTTTTATTAATCTCTGAGTATTTTTTTTTGCCCTTTTTATAGATTAAGTTAGGGTTTTTATAACCCTAAAAATAAATCGAAAAAATAAATATAAAATCCTATTTTGCTGCTACAGTCGGTATTCTTTCCTTGTTTTGCAGGTGAATGGCGAGAAACACGGCGGTGGAGCGTTATTCGTGCGCGGATTGCGGCGCAACCGAAGGCTTGCTTTGGGTGCTTGCGGCGCCTAGGGTTTTAGAAGCCCTAGGCTTCTAATTCTGTTTGAGCATTGGGCCCCGTAGGTTTGGGTTTGGGTGTAATTGGGTTTTGCCTAGGGTTTTAGAAGCCCTAGGCTTCTAATTCTGTTTGAGCATTGGGCCCCGTAGGTTTGGGTTTGGGTGTAATTGGGTTTTGGGTATCCTGTTTTTTTAGGCTGCAAATGGACTGTAATAATAAAAACTAGACATTGGGTTTTTATTTTTATTTTTTTGGTTTGTTTGGGCCCGGGCACAAATGGGTTATTATAGTCATATTAACGACCATGTACAAAAAAAATAGTTAGTCTAATATCAACTATTATTAAGCAACAAATCTAGACTTTGTTGTATCAATATAACTTCACCATGATGTATGTTTTTGACTTAAAAAAAATAGTCCAGGGCTTTATCCTACATCATTAGAACAAATACAAAAGTAAAATAAAAAATACAAGTATAATTTATTGATAAAAGAATCAATGTCAGCATGAAAATTATATACAAATATAATTCATTGATAAAAGAATAAGTGTTAGTATGAAATAAACATGTGATTAACAGTTAGAATTTGGATATCCCTGATTATGTGTAAGTGATTCCTATAACTAATTGATTAAAATAATTAAATTCACAAAAATAAAATTTAAAGGATTTTTTAAAGAAAAAAATCCACTTGAATATTTGTTGTAAAACCAAACATATTATATATCTACAAATAAAATAAAAAATGAATACCTGGCATGAATTTGGAGCTATTACAGCAGTACTTTGTTGCATGCTATTTAGGGGTGAGCAAAATCCAATTCGATTCGAAAAACTCGATAAAAAATTCAAATTTTGAATTAAATAGTTTGAGTTATTTGAGTTAATCAAGTTATTCGGATCAACTCGAATAAAAAATTTAGTTTTTCGGTTTAACTCGAATATGAATTACACAATTCGAGTTATCCGAAAATTCGAATAAGAAAAGACAAAACTACGTCGTTTTGATAAATGTTTACTTTTTTTAAAGTTAAAATTCAAAATAATTAAGTTAAAAGGCAAAACTACGTCGTTTTGATAAATGTTTACCCATTAAGTTAAGAGGCAGAATCATTATATTGTTCATGTAGTTAAATAATCTTGTATTTCATCTACTAGTTAAATAATCAGTCCATCTAATAGCAACATTAAGTATAATAAATAGGATTTGTTAACTCGACTCAAAATTTTTTGACTCGATTCAATTTGATTCGAAAAAAATTCAAATTGAGTTCGGTTGCTAAAATAGGATTTGTTAACTCGACTAACTCAAAAATTTTTGACTCGATTCAACTCGACTCGATCAAATACTCATTAGGAGGTAAATTTGAACCACTTAAACACCAGCCTCTACTCGGAGTCTTAAAAAAAATAGTTTCATTTACATGGCATTCTAAGAAGATATAGATATAACATAACTATCACTTGTGGTTACCATATTGAAAAATTGCAGTGAATTTTGACATGAATATGCATAGATATTGTTTGCTGGCATCATTATTGAAGGAATGACCTATATGCAAACAAAAAAAATAGGAGTTAATAATGTATAACAACAATAAAAATCCTTCTATATAATATGCGGCTAATTAATTTTATACTTACAAAATTTTCATAACTTAGAATAGAGCCAACGAGTAGATTTAAGGATTCTCTGATTGTTGATTGTTTTCTTTTTCCTATATAAAATGTAACATTTATTAAAATGAATATAATTAAAAAAATGTACCACAAAATGTAACTTTATATTAAAATTACTGTTGGAAAAATGAGTTTGGAAAATGTAGCAGAAAATATATTTAAAGGAAAACTAGAGTTTTAAATTTTTTTCCAAAACAAGATCTTGGTTGTGATATATAAAGTAATAAACACTTAGTCAAATTGTTCGATTCGTCTAAGATGAGTGCTTCGACCGAATAGCTTTCTCTGATTGCTTTGCTAATTGCATGATCCTGATTAGTCATTGTAAAAAAATAGAACGTCGATAATGACAATGCATCTCAAAGAAAAGAGAAAGAAAAATAAAGAACACAGATTTTACGTGGAAACCCTTTCGGGAAAAAAACAACTAATAGAAGAGAAGAAAATTTACTATGTCGAATTTGAATGAATAAAAGAGGAGTAGACTATGTCTATTTATAGGCTTGTAAAACCATATTCTAATAGAATGAGTGTAGTAAGGTTGAAACACCTTATTCTAATCAATATCAAATAAATGAAATGTAATAAGGTTGAAAACCTTATTCTAAAATAAAATAAAAGAAGTGTAGTTCTATATGGATTTTATTTTTATTTTATTTTACCAATATATTTTATTTTAATAAGGACTCGGGTCACTCAACTCTAACAGTCATTATAGTCTTTGGTGACTGATTACCCATTGATTGTAAGAAAGACTTGAACAAACATGCAAAGGAAGCAACAGTCTCGTCTAACAAAAGGCACACCCAAACATTATTGTTTGTCGATGATGATTAATCCCCACAAAGGGAGCACATATTAGGTTATATCTATTGGTATGATAAGTTGTGTCAAAAACCACAACATCTCCGAAGCAATCATAATCAATTCTTGATCTACCATCTCTCCAAAAAAGAGAATGTCTTTCGATTTTCTTAATCCACTTGAATTGTGTAAAAAAAAAAAAAACATTGAATCTTCACTTGCTTTTAACCTTGAAATGATTAAGTAAACTTTGACCATCTCCGGCTTCAATCATCATCATCATCATCATCATTTATTTGATAATGTAATTATAACAATATCATTTTGTAAACCCAACATTTTTTATAACACCCCTAACTCGTCACCGTTGTTGGATAAGGGTTATGGAACATTACTGTACTAAATAGAATAATTAACTTCAATACAGAGCAATTATGCAAATTTAATATCCATTAGTAATAAGTCAATTTAAATATATAATAAACATACTTACGGCCCTAAATCAAGCCTATGAGGTTCTAAAAACAATTTAGGAACATTCAGGGACCAATTCGAAACAAATCAGAAAATTTTGAGAAAAGTTAAAAAATTGGAAAATAGGGGTCACACAGTCGTGTGGCCAGGCCGTGTGGCATAGCCCAGGCCGTGTGGGCATTCAAATTAGGGAACACACGGTCGTGTCCCAGCTCGTGTGTCTGCTCGTGTAACATACTGACTTGAGTCACACGGTCGTGTTGCAGGACATGTGCTAGACCTTATGTACATTCGAAGCTTGGTCACACGGCCGTGTCGACAGGCCGTGTAACTCTCTAATACCATGAGGTTCAATCTGCACTTAAAAATTAAAAGACACATGGCCGTGTGAGGAGACTGTGTGTGACATACGACCATGTGACAACCCGTGTGTCCTAAAATTTGCCTTAAAAGTCAAGTTTACCAAATTGAACTTACTTAAGCCACAAGCATACCTTTTCACATCCATTTAAACAATTCAAAACACACCTAAACAAGCCTAAATTATTCAAAACAAATACATCTCATTCAAATCTAAACACTAAACCAATGTACCCTTATTGGTACCACAATTCAAATACTAAAACATTTCAAACTCAATACCACAAGTTCAAACATTAAACATTCATCAATCTCCACACTAATTACCCACTTCACCCATTGTTAATGAATCACAAACCAACATATATTCACATGGCTTTTTAGAAGTGGCCAAACACACATTTACAAGCCAAAATCAAAGTATATAAACAAGCACTTTCACTCTAAGTCACATTGGTAAAATAACATTAAAACTCCTATTACATTAAATCTTTATACATTCCATTTATAACCATAAGCCAAAATAGCCAAAAACTACCAAAAGATTGACGGATTGTGTGATAGAGCTCCAATATGATCCCAACCGTTCGAGCTTTTCGAAGATCTACAAGATAAAGAAAACAACTATGTAAGCAAACGATGCTTAGTAAGCTTGTATAAGAGAAAATCAAACTTAGTAAATGAATAATAACATGATTAAACCATCCAAACATTGATTATTTCCTAAATGCACATTTCTTCCTAATCACACCATTTCACAAGCTAGTAATTATACATATATACAAGAACAAATTAAACATAACATGTAATATATCATACACAAGATTTCAATATATAATTCATCAATGAGCTACCTTTTCAAATACATCATTTTCATTTGTTATCCTTTATGGATAACATCCTTTTTCAATCTTTTAATTTGATATCCTTTTTGAATACATCATTTTCAACTTTTTCGTTTGATATCCTTTTCGGATACATCCTTTTCAACCTTTTCATTTGATATCCTTTTTGGATACATCCTTTTCAACCTTTTCGTTTGATATCTTTTTCAAATACATCATTTTCAACCTTTTCATTTGATATCCTTTTTAGATACATCGTTTTCAAGTATATTACTATGATATATTTCAATCATAGTCCTTTCCTTTTCTCAAATCAAGACAATTTTAAATATCAATACATAGATACATATATAAATATACCAATTAATCTTATAATTTAAATGTAATGCTTTGAAATAATATACGAACTTACCTTGACAAAAATGATCTGTGAAATGAAGCCGACGATTAATCCGACACCTTCGCTTTTCCTCGATTCAAGTCTGATTGATTTTATTCTTGATCATGCAATGAAATCAAGCTTGGTCGAAACTTGCTTCTTCCTTAACAATGGCTATTTGGTTTTCAACATATGGAAAAGAAAGTCAGATGATGATATTGTTTTATCATCTTTTAGTTTAATTATCATTTACTTATTTACCATTTTAACCTTTAAAAACATCAAATTTTACACAAAAACCAACCAATATCATCCACTAACTATAAGTATGGTATAATTACCATCCAAGTCCATTGATTTACCTTTTCAAAGCTTTTTGACCCTTCTAACTAATAGAAACCCACTTTTTCAACTTTTATGATTTAGTCATTTTTAATTAATTAACTAAACATTAAATTTTTTAACCAAATTTTAATACGACCGTAATAAATACTCATAAACATTAAATAAATAATAAAATACTAACTCACTCGTCAGAATCATGGTCACAAAACCACTATTTTCGACACCAGTAAAAGCGGCCTGTTACATTTTTAGTTCCACCAACTTCATTTGACATGCAAGAGTAAACATCTGTAAGTCGTATACCAACATTAACCATTGAATTAATGATGTTAGCTTTAGCTACTGGAACTGGTCGAGCTGACCTGAGTAGATGTCTTTTTTAAAGAGTTGCTAACTCATGATTATGCTCAGAAATAAAACGAGTGACTATCTATTAGTCATCTTGTACTGTAAAGCGAATAATTATCGGACATCCAGTTCTTGTTTCTAATTTGTTATGTTTTTTTTTGTATCTGCAACATCTTCAAATTCTTTGAAACCTTGTTTGGAACAATAAAAGTCTTTAGTGCGAATAATCTTTGTACCATAAATATATCTATTTTTTTCCTTTTTTCGAACACTAAAACCAATGCGATGGTCATAATCTGTATACAAATTATAAGCTTCATCTTCACTACCTACCACAAGTCCTTTCAAATTAGCATTATCAATTTATGTCCTTTCTATGTAAGTAAAACTTTGAGAATTTTCTTCATCCATATCATGAAAAACTTTCAAATTACTTAAATCAATAGGAAGAACATTTTTATAAATAGTATATATATTGCAATTTGCATTGAAAATAAGCATATATTTTAAATTAATTGACTAATACATTTACAAATAAAATATAAAAATTGCTATGAACTAAACTAAACTACTTCCATCTTCTTAAAAAAAAAATCTATAATTTTTTTTTAAAAAAATTGGGTTCTATTTTTTTTTTTTTACAGTAAAAACAAATTTTGAAACCCAACATTATCCTCCAAGGTCACTAGACACAAGTAAATTAGCTTACAAGTAAATTTCAATCAAATGTCATTCTTAATTATATATCTTGTATAATTTGCTTTTATGCATGCAATCAAAATTGAACTTGGATTTGTCCATACAAGTGAATTTTGAAGTAGCAAATAAGTGAGTAGAAATTTGGTAGAGTTAAACTAAATTCAACAAATAATGCCAAATATAATATAAGTAGAGAAGATAATAGAAAAACAATATAATTTAATTATGTTTAAAACATAAAAAGAAAGCAAAATTAGAAATGCAAGAATAGGATGTAAACTAGTCTATTATGTATATGATTCAGTTTTCCAACTATTAAAAAACTTATTAGAAATGCAAGACATCCAATTAGAAATGTCACAAAATCCCCTACTCTTGGGGGATGTCTTTAGCGCCGAGGAACATGTACTAGGGTGTATGTGCGACTTGTTCAGATCATGGGTTGAGAAAAAATAACTTTTTCAGTATCAATGATCTATACCAGTGAATAGAATGGGGTTCGTCCGTTCACTATCTAAAAATAAAGATAGATCTACGATATCCTTCTATTGTGTGTGAAATTTATGGTTTCCATTGGAGAAAATCCAATCTTGGAATTTAAGAAGAGAAAATTTTCCCCGTTGGTAGCAAATTCTTATCCATTAAGTGGGGAAATCCTATTTAAAAAGCAAAAAAGAGTATGCTTTGACTCTTGCAAAGAATGGAGTAATAGGGTCAGCTGCCCAATTAATCCTCATCCTTAGATACCGTTATTGTATAAGAGATCTCGTCGTGAAAGATTTATTACTAGAAAATTTATTAGTAGAGTCGAAGAGTGTGAACTGTACAAGTTACCAATTAAATGAAGGAATGAGCTCTAATGTATAGTGAAATTCTTCAACCCAGGAGTTAAGAATAATAAGTTCTTTATTCCCCAAAATAGAATAACCACTTAGAATAATGAAACAAATTAGATTTGTTGAGAAGTGCAAAATCGTATGGATAAGATCCTCATTGTGCAACTTGATCAATTAGATAGTTTCTTTATGGGTTCCTATAAGAAGCTTTTGTAGATGTGTTTTTGGGTATTTTTTTATCATTTCGTCCAACAAGAAGAGTTCTTCTACTTCTATGAATTGTTCTAGAATACTCTTTTCTTTAATATCTTTCAAAAAAGTTTCGAATTGCCTAGTATTCCACCAATTAGTAATCAAAGATTTTAGACTTTTATTAAATGAAAGAGATCCACCAAGGCAAAAATACTATAGATGTAAGATATAGAAAGGGGAGTGAATGATTTCTTTTTTTCCATTTTTTCATCTGTGAGTTGTTAATGAACCCACCTCGTTCGTTGACTTTATGTGATCTAATCTTTCTATCAAGCATGCTTTTCGTAATATTATAAAGTAAGGGCTCATGAATCTATTCTCTGTTTTTTTTATTCCGTGCTTGCCTGTGAATCTAATTGAATCTAAAAAGAATACATAAATAGAAAATAAGAATCCACTTTGAATTCGAATGAAATATATATTATTGTTATATTGATATTGTTATTGTTTCCGGATACCTCAATCGATCAAATTCGAAGTAATTGCCCTCTTTTGATAACCTCCCGAAAGAGCCACTTCAAATAATAAAGATTTTTCTCTTGTGATATGAGTTACCATCATAGTTAAAAGCTCTAGCTCCGTATCAAGGTCACGATCAACAGTGCCACTATCATCAATAGCGTCATTATCATTAATATTGATATCATCAATAAGAAAACCTTTAAGCTTGTTATCTAGAAACTTGTTCAGAAATACTATAATGAAAGGAACATAGGAGTTTGTCCCTAGGTATTTGACCAAATAGGATCATCTGGTTCCTATAGAACCTATCACTAAAATACCCCTAGAGGGAGATAGGGTTAAGCGGAGCAAAAAGGGTTTTCCACGAGACAGGAAAAGAAAACTATTAGCCTCACACGAAGTTTGTGAATAAGTGATTGTCAGATAATGAGCAAGGAATATCCTCCTTTATGCTAAACAGGATGTATTGAACTCATAATACCACCCCTTGATCACTTATAGTACCCCAAATATCTGACTGCATTTTCCAATTGACATGGAATATTACTACCGAAATTGAATTGTACATTCAAAATAGTCCTAAGAAGATATGACCCTAAGCGAATACTTGTCATGTCCCCCCTCTGCCAGGCCCATCACAAGGGAAACAAAAATCGAGATTTGCTCTATCCGGTATCACGTGCTGTGAGCAAATAGAACATCTTTCAAGAGTATCAATATCGTCACATGAATCGTAAATGTATGAATGTGATGGACCAAAAAATCTGCGATTCCTAGTGGAATAGATAATAAGATAACTTTGCTACCTCCTGCCACTAAATCACTGCCTCCCCAAGTCAAATTGATGCTCACTTAATCGAGTATAAATTTAGTTGAGAAAAAAAATACAAATACCTGTAAATTATATCATTTCGAAGCTGTTTGTATCTAGATACAATTTTATGTACATAAATACCTCACGCTTAATCACATGTTTCTTTTTTTTTCTTCCTTATTGTGCTAAATACCGAACTGATTTTGCATCAAATTCTACCAACTGCATGATCAAACCATACCAACCATTGGAGCATTGATGTAACAAAAAGAGCTTTTGGAAACCCAATACCTTTTTGACTCGTTAAAGTTAACCTCAAAAAAAAAAAAAAAAGTAATGGAAAAAGCAATTATTTAGGATAAAAACAGCCATTGAATTTAGAATTATAACATCAGTGATTACATTGATTAACACCATTATCATCACCACCGCCCTTAGGAATTTGGGTCCCTCAATCTATCGCTCTAACATAAAATTTCAACAATAATGTACCCAATGTGATTTATTAGATTATGAGAAAATTGTGAAAAATATTTATTAGAAGTTTATGGTAAGGATTAACTAAACTTTTAGTTAAAATAGTAAAGATGGATGGCTTTTAAGTTATAATTTCATCATTTTAATTTTATATATAACATTTTGAAAATATAAAATCATATTCATAATGATATAATATATTTTATAAAATTAATATTTTTTTTAATTTCTTTTTAAACTGAAATGATGTTATATTGATTTATGCTACCAATTTAACAAGAAGGAAATATAAGAAACACATTTTTAAATTTGTATCAAGATTTTTCTTTACGATATTCTAGG
This sequence comes from Gossypium australe, assembly GCA_005393395.2. NCBI lineage: Eukaryota > Viridiplantae > Streptophyta > Magnoliopsida > Malvales > Malvaceae > Gossypium > Gossypium australe. Next base: position 122,364,191 of record CM016621.1, on the reverse strand, counting down.
CATATTTTATGAAAATCTTTCGGGATTTGAATTCTAGTTTTTGGGTGCTAACAAAGGGTTTGTTTAAAGTTTTCAGAACCGGATTAGTGGTCGAATTGGTTAGGCCACTGATTCGTCAGTTCAATTGGTCCAGACAGTTTGATTAAATGAATCACAAAAAAAAAAAAAAATATCCAACTGGTTTTTAAGCCTGATTTAATCAATCGTATTTCGGGATTTGAATTCTAGTTTTTGGGTGCTAACAAAGGGTTTATTTAAAGTTTTCAGAACTGGATTAGTGGTCGAATTAGTTAGGCCACCGGTTCGTCAGTTCAATTGGTCCGGATGGTTTGGTTAAATGAATCACAAAAAAAATTAAACACTAATTCAACTGTTTTTTTTTTTAGCTTAATTTAAGCAGTACATACCGATTTGTGATTCAACCACTCTAAAATCTTTCTTTGGATCAATACCCCAACCAGTTCGATTCAAATAACCATGGTTTATTCTCTTCCCCATTGGCAATAAGATTGAAGATAAGTATGATACAAAAGAAGCTGATGATAATTTAGATTTGTAATTTGTTTGTAATATGTCAAAAATTCAGTATATAACACGAATCGAGATAAAATTATAAAATTTTAACATTAAATTTAAATAATTTTATGTTAAAAAATAAAATTTAATTATTAATATGTTAGAAGATTAAAAAATTAAGAGCTAAAAACTTAAACTCAATGATTTAGTTTTTAGTAGGAAATAATCTTTCTTTTCTTTTCATTTAACCAAAAGCCCAACATTAATGGGCTTTCAAGAAAATAAAGTTTATGTTGGGCTTTCAAGTTCCAACCCAAAAGCTTATTCTTTTTTCTTCTTTTTGGAAGTAAATAATTTTGGTTAAAATATGTTATGTTTGTACTCTTCATAAATTTAGAATTTATTCATTGTATTTTTATTTTCAGAAATTTAGTTCATTTACTTTTCCAATTTCAAAATGCATGTCCAATTATTAAAACAGTTAATTTTATTTTTTAAATTTATTGGGGTTGCATCTTGAAATAAAAAAAGGCTTAATATAATATTTGGTATCTGAACTTGACAATTTTTCCTAATTTGATACCTAAACTTTTTTTTTGACCCAATTTCGTACATGAATTCGACACTTTCTCCTAATTTGGTACCTAAACTTTTTTTGGGCCCAATTTGGTGCCTGAACTTGGCATTTTTTCCCCTAATTTGGTACCTAAGCCTTTTCTTAGGTTCAATTTGGCACCTAAATTTATTAAATGTTATGCAAATTACACAAAACACTAACGGTATTAATTTTTTTTTTATTATGCTACAAAAGTATTGTCAGTACTAAAAGAAATTCATGTTGAAAAAATAGGTATTGAGCTATGCTTAACGAATTAATATTAAATAAGAAAAAAAGTTTTAAAATCCCAAATTAAAAGAAATTTATTGTTTTCAATTAATAAAATAATTAATTAAACAAACAAAACTAAAATTAATTGAACATATAAAATACAAAAAAATATCATATCATCTGTCACATGTAGGTCATATATTGATTATTTTTGCTAGCTCATAAAAAAAATAACATTGTTAATATATTGGAGTAATTTGTAAAATGTTTGACAAGTTCAAGTACCAAATCGAACAAAAAAAGAGAGAGTAGGTACCAAATTAGGAAAACGAGTCAAGTTCAGGTACCAAATTGGACCCCCAAAAAATTAAGAACCAACTTAAGAAAAAGTGTCAAGTTTAGGTACCAAATTAGGAAAAAAATATTAAGTTTGGGTACCAAATTGGACAAAAAAATTTTAAGTACCAAATTAAGAAAAAGTGTCAAGTTTAGATACTAAATGTTATATTAAGCCAAGAAAAAATTACTCACTTTAACTAAAAAATGACACTGCTATCAAGTATCAACTTGAATTTGACGAAATAATCCTAATAGTATTAATTACCGGACTTTAATTTTGAAATTTGAAAAGTAGAAAGATTAAATTAATAAAATTAAAAGTCAAAAACTAAATTCTGAATATAAGAAGAGTAAAGAACTTATCACATATTTTAACCAATAATTTCTTAAAGCTTTCTGAAAGTAAATAAAAGGCTAAATGATAAATTTGGCTACTAACATTTATATTTTTTGTCAAAATAACCCTAATTATATTTTTGAACCTTTTTTTGCCATCAACCTTTGTTTTTTTTTTCAATTCAAAAGGTTTCAATCTTATATACGTTTGTTTATTAATAAGTTTTTCTATTGAGTTAATTTTTTAGATAATTACGATTATTTTCTTTAAATTAAGAGCTATTTTTAATTTAATTTAATGTATTATTTATTTTATTATTTTTCAAATATAATTATTTTATTAAGTTATCTAAATAATAAATTACATTTCATTAAAAATATTTCACATCATCCTTATTAATTTTTTTTAACCATGCTGTCGTTCAATCTATTAGAAAAAGCAAATTGGAAAAAAGAATAAAAGTTGAAGGTTAAAAAAGATTAAAAAATATAATTAGGACTATGCTAATAAAATATGTAAATTTTAGTGGCCAAATCAAGCCTAAATAAAATAATAAAAAAACCGGGTAGTTTTATCATTTTTGAATTTGGAAAGAACGGAGCTCCGGAATGTGGCGGCGAAACGCATTTCTGGTAATGACTTCCTCATCGGCTTTTTTCCCCTCTGAAAAACAAATTATATTCTTTTCATCATCGTTAGTAATTTACTGACTACTTGTTTGCTTTTAGGAAAATCCAGATTCTGATCAGAGCATTTCTGGTAATTTCTTTTTATCAACATTATTATTGTTATTTTTCTGTGTTTATCGAGGATGTGTACATTAGCTTATGAGAGATAATTTGGCAGAAGAGGACGATTTCGACGATGACTTTCGAGAAAATTGTGCATCATTAGGCGACCGCTTAGAAAAAGAGAAAGAGGTCGTTACTCAATTACTCTACTTGCTAGTTTATGTGTAAATGTGGAAAGTTTTTATTTCTCTATTTGAATTTTGATTTATAATTTTTTGCGTCGATAGGAAAGATTTCAACTTCAATCAAGACTTGAAACACTTAAAGGTATCCAGTTTCTGGTCAATTTCTTCTAGATTTGAGTTGTGGCTGCAATTCTTTTTTGTTAAGCTGTTTGATGTATTGCTCATTTGATTTTAAATTTTGTGTTAGAAAAATGTGATAATAATCGCTCGTACCATCAAGAGCACATAAGTTTTTGTCTTGAAGAGGATGTTGAAGTGCCTGACTCTTCCGATGAGGGCAACCGCTTCCCCTCTGAGAAGTTATGTAGAAGAGTTTCCTGTGAGGGACTGGTCTCTGATGGTGAGGTAATAAGTAAAATTTCAGATAATTAATTTTTGTTTGTTTGTGGGATATCTTGCTGTCTGATGGTGGTGCTTTAACTCGTGATAGTTGAGTTTATTCGGCATCTTTTTTGTTGTTTTTTGTGTTATAATTAGGTTTCCTTGGACAGGAGAATGTTATGTGCTCAAAGACATCCATTGCTTCTGGTTCTAAAGAATCTGATCATAGTTATGGAATTAAGGATGGAAATGGGGAAAATGCATGGTCTATGGTAACTAAAGAGGCTGAGGCACTAATCAATTTGGACAAAAATGTTTCTAGCTTTTCTTCTGCCTCCAAAGCTGATAAATCTTGTAAAGGTTTTTACTCTTGCTCCAAGATTGACTTGATTCTAATGCATTATCATTCCATTCTCAGTGTGTGCATTTACTTTTCATCAGATCATGTTCTCATGGTAGTAAGCAGAAAAGGGAAAGGATGAGAGAATCCTGACTTCCTGAGAGTATGCGGGGAACTCTTGCTACCTTATTGAATTACTATATCATTATTTTAAATAGTAATATTCAATTATATGCAAGTGGTAACATAGATAGATTCACATAAAATGTGCTGTTGCATCAAAAAGTGTATGGTAACTGTATGCATGGTAGTAGCTAGATCTTTCACTAGCCAACCTCATTGAGGGATCTACTTGTCCCGTGAGTCAGTTCCTAAACTCTTTCACATAACCACAATATTATGGGGCTTTATTTGACATTTGAAAGATGCTCCTTTTATTCTAATTTGGCAACCTTGGCTATGCATGCTTTTGCAGGTGCCAAAAGCAAAATTAAACCTAGATTTTCATTTCGCTTCCAATCACATAAAGGACTTTCTTGGCCTGCTACTTCAGATAATGAAAATGAGGTGTTAACTAAGGCTGGTGAAATGCCTGAAAGATTGAAGGCCAGTGATCATGGAACCTTAGAGCATTCAATAGCTGAGGTTCTTGAAGATTTTAAAGGAGAAGAGGAAAACCAGTTAGAGATTGTTCCTGCTGATGTAGAAGCTCATGGTCATGGATTTATTGAGCATTCAATGGCTGAGCTTTTAGATGACCTTCAAGATAATACCAGTCTGCTAAGAGGGAATTTTAAAATGGTATTCCTCTTTACTCATTATTGTTCTTGAGCCATAAGTTGTTGCTTAAAATTTTAATTTAAATGCATACTTTGTAGCATAGCAGAGCAAGAGGAAAAAGGGTACAAGCTGCTCTCAAAAGAAGTATATGTTCACTCGGTGATAGAACCATTGAAAGTGAAGACCTCAATGAGCCCTTCAGTGGTGGATCATCAAGCAATGATGAGGTATACTCATCATGCCTGCAGTTGCTTAGTTATTGCCTCTTACTTGGAATTATGAACTGAATGAACTTGAACAAAATGCTTAAGCAGGCTGATTACCAAAATCTAAAACTTGCCATCCCTGAGATAAAGAAGCCAACTATTTCAGATAAGTTTCAGGAAGCCTTAGGTGCCACCTCCTTGACAGCTGAAGGCACCTTTATTCCTAGACCAGGAGCATTCAGGTTCATAACACGGCTAGAATTATCTTATCATGTTAATTATAAATGTTAGAAAAGTAGAATATATTCGAGTAATTTGTCCTCCCAATATTTGCAGCACTGGACTATTTGGAAAGTTGCAGCAGGTCATGCAGCAAGAAAAGGAGACAGATATGCATTTTCTTATGAAGTTACAGAATGGAGCTAGCTTTAAAAGTAACATCTTGTTATTGTTTGCCTTATCCCTTTAGCAAATTTTGAGGGAAATTGACTTATAAAGACTGCGTCACATGAGCAATTAACGAAAAAGTTGTTTACGTGTTTTGATACATTGCTTATTCTTTGCTCTTCTTTATTCTCCTTTTTCTCAGATGAGCCAAGCTGCATTACCGTGAACATTGTTTCAAGATATTTGGATGCAAAGCTGACAGTCTGTTACTGCTCTTTTGTCAAGACCATAGAGGTTTGGAATCTTGAAGAAGTTTTAAGATGCAGTACCATGAGAACAAAAAACTTAGAAACTGAAGTTATACGTGTGTTTGTGCAGGGTATTTTGCAGCCAGAGAGCCCCAAAATTTTGGAAAATGAAGGACAAAAAGTAACTGTTATTTTCAATCAAAGAATATGTGCCAATGTTGACCTTGAAATTGGAAAGTTGATTTGCATTCACCCCCCATGGTATGTACATTGAACCCTAAATCTTATCACAAGGTCATTTCTTAAGTTAACCAGTGTGTATGATTACTACTAGTATTGAAGATTTCCATGCCTTGCGTTATTAGTTTTTTTTTTTTTTTTTTTTTTTTTTTTAATTTTTATAATTTCTGATCCTAGCAGAACTGTACCACATTTTATCTGCCTGATACTATACTGCAAGGAATCATTACACATGTAAAGACCTGAGCTAGTTCCTGGTCAGGGGAATTTTTAACATTTATAATTCAATTGTATGAATTTGCTTCTATTTTCTATGTCAGGAAGGAAGTTGATGTCACTGGTGATGGTGAGAAAACAATTTTATCTACATATTTCTCTGATATCTCACTGTAACTAATTTGGGCATGTCTTTGAGGAAGTGGCTTTTTATATCATTCGTTCGAGTTCTAGACAAAGTCATATGATCGCTTCAAATGATCGAAAGAGCCATGCAATTCGTTCTGTAAATAGGCATATATTTAGATTTTATGTTAGGGAATTAATGGGAACTGAAGTTTCTAATGCTGACTATAACTTTTAGTTTCTAGTGTTTGAATCGTAGACCACTGTTTTTACTCTGGTTTTGAGCTTGGATATTGTAAAAGAAGTTATAGATGTCAAGATACAAAGTATTATAATGTATTCGTATGCGTGTTTATGTTCATTCATTTAAGTTACACGGACATGTTCGTAAGCATAAACAAGCATGTTCATGAATAATGTTTATAAATAATAAACAAACATATAAATAAACATATATCTTATTTTTAGATATCAAATATTCAAACATAAGTATTAATAATTATACTATAAATAAAATAAGCATACAAGCAATAATAATTTTATTAATATATAATAATCAAATAATAATGAATTTTAAATGAACTTTAGATGATTTATTAAACAAGTTTTAAAATGAAAATAAATAAATTTATTCATAAATATAAATGAGCTTAACAAATTTTGTTCGTGTTCAGTTCATTTAACAAATGAACCTAAAAGATCTCGTTTATATTGATTTATTTAGCTGGAAACAAATGACAAATAGAAATCGAAATGATCATAGTTAATCAAAAGCTCTGTACATTTCAAACTTTATATATGGTCAATCACTCTGAGTCACTGCAGTGAGGTCTGGGTATCATGTTACATGCTCATAAAATACAGAGAATCCTATACCTTGAAATAATGTTGCTCATAGTCAGCAGACCATCGAATAAACTTTCATGATTTCATGATATACACTGCAAATTGCTTGAGTGCTTTCCTCCAAAACAGCTGCAAAGACAATTGTCCATTGCCATATAGGTCAGAATTTAATCTCATTGGCTATACATTTGTTCTCAGGAAGAAGCCAACCTCAACCAGAGGAGCAAAGTTTCCTCATAACCAAGATTTAGAACTCGATCCAAGCGGAGCAGACCTTTCCGTTTCAACGAAGATCGAAGGAAATGAGTAAGATCATTCTTGACATACAAGTTTTAAGGCAATTCACTATGCTAATACTTCATAAACTTGTTCCTGGGATTCCCATTCCACAGAGCTAAAACCAAGGTTTTTCTTCAACCCCTTCTCTTTCATCAATGTTCTCACTTTCTCAGCATCATCCCATCTCCCCAAATCGGCATACAAATTGGACAATACAACATAGTAAGCACTGTTACTTGGCTCCAACTCCATAAGTTTCTTTGCAGCTATCTCACTCAATTCCAAATTTCCATGAGCTCTACAACCAGCCAGCAATGATCCCCAAATGGACTTTGTAGGTTCGAAAGGCATTTCCTGCAGAACTTGAAAAGCTTCGTCAAGACATCCTGCCCGTGCCAAGAGATCAATCATACATGCATAATGTTTAACCCCGGGCAAGAATCCGTATCTCCCTTCAACTAAAGAAATAAATATTTGTCGACCCATATCGACCAAACCCGAACGACTACAAGCTGAAAGCACCCCAACTAAAGTTACATGATCAACCTTAAACCCTTCTTGTTCCATCCTATTAAACCAACAAATCGCCTGCTCACCATTTTTGGCTAAAGCTAGTCCGTTGATAACAGCATTCCACGAAAAATTGTTCTTCTTTTCCATGCTATGGAAAACTTTCAACCCTTCTTCAATCCTCCCACATTTTCCATACATATCAATCAAAGCAGTCCCAAGGATCAAATCCAGTTCCCATCTGTTTTTCATTATATAATCATGAATCCAAACCCCCATCTCAAAAGCACCAAAACCACCACAGGCAGCCAATGCATTCACCATAGTCACCCTATTAGGCACGACACCTGCATACTGCATTTGCTCAAAAGCAATCAAAGCATCATCATATTTTTCAACATTTCTAAACCCCGTGATCAAAATAGTCCACGAAACGACATCTCTATCACGCATTTCATCGAACACTTGGCGACATAACCCCATTTCACCAGACGAAGCATAGAGATTCATCAGGGAATTCTGTATATAAATATCATGGGAATGACCCAATTTTAAAACATGGGCCTGAACGATTTGTCCTTTCTGGAGCAGCTGGAAATCGGCTAGGGACTTGAGAAGGAAAGGGAAGGTGTAGTTATTAGGCAAAACCGAGGCGCATTGCATGTGGGCATATAAAGAAAAAGGAAGGTGTGGGGTTTTGGAGTGGGAGAAGGCTCTAAAGAGGGTGTTGTAAAGGAAGACATGAGGGGGTGGTTTAGAAAGGAGGAGGAAGGCGTGGGCATCGTTTAAAAGGCCTAAAGAGTTGCAGGCATTGATGAAATGGTGAGCTATGAAGTGGCTTTTGAGGAGGTTTCTGATAATGAACTGAGCTTGGATCTGATGAATGTGAGAAGGAGAAGTGGAGGCGTTTATCAACTGAATGATTCTCTTTGTATACGATGACATGATTCAAGCGGTGGTGGCGGGTTATTGTTTTTGCCAAAATTTAAAAGCCTAAGAAACGAATATCATATAGGTGTATATGGCAGTTATATTATATATAATATATATATTATGGGTAAACTACCTGTTCATTATCCACCTTTTAAAATTAAAATCAAATCTTTACAAATTTGTCTACTTTTAAGTCACACAAGCATTTACATTTTTATTTTGATCACCTAAAAATTATTATTTTTAAGTGTTGATTGGGGTAAAAAAAATTAACCATTAAAGTAAAAAAGTGGTAAAAATTAAAATAATACAAAAAATTATCAAATTGTACTTAGGTTATTCCATTACCAAAAATTCTAAATTTCTATTTTTTAATATTAAAATTTTAAATTTAAAAAATCAAAATAAATTAAATAAATTGCTGAATTTTTTATCCATTGATAATGTTAACCGATTTGTTACTATAATATTAAAATTAATTAATTTAATATCCTTTTATATTTTATTTTATGTTTCCAAATTATTTTTAATGAAATTAACTCAAATAAATCATATTTAATAATTGACTACAAAACTTAAATTTCTTTTGATTATATGATCTCAAATATTTCATGCTAAGTAAAAGCATTGGAAAAAAATCATTGCAATTTATTAAATTAATTGTTTATTTTGTAGGGGTTAACTCGAATTAAGCAACCAACAAGACCGAATAGAGAAAAATTAAACACAAATATTTACGTGGAAAAACACCTCTGAAGAGGATAAAAAAATCACGGGCAAAAAATATTTTACTAAAACGAAAAATAACCGAAGGAGAGTACAAGATGGAGAAACAAAAAACAAACCCGAACCCATAATACAAAGTTCTCCCGAAATTCCCACAAAACTCTCTCTTAACTATGTTGTTGAATCAATCTCTCTAGGGTTGCTAAAAGCCTTATTTATAGCCTGAAATTTGTGGGCTAATCTGATTAAAATATCCCTAGAGTTATTAGAGTTCGATTGAGAAAAGATAGTAGGGTTTAACTAGGAAAAGAAACCCGATTTAGTAGGGAACATGTCGCCACGTCGTGATGCCGTTTATCAGCTCGTCAGGATGTCACACGTTGTGTCGTCGAGACATAGGTTTCTTCTTGTCGAGAAGTCATGTGTCGTGTTGTTGGGACGTTGGCTCTTCCTCGTCACGAGTCGACTTTGTTTCATCCAAAATGCGAGGCACACTCCACAAATCTCCATCTTGACTCGTATTTCTGCCATGCCTTTTTTTCCGAGCCACGTTTGGGGCCTAACTCGATCTTTGCAAGATGCTGCCCAAATCCAAATAGTGTTTAAACTTGGAAACTGGAAGGCTTTTGGTCATCATATCGACTGAATTATTTTCTGTGCCGATTTTGTGAATCTGAACATCTCCTTGAGCAACCACCTCCCAAACAAATGATACCGAATGTCTATGTGCTTTGTTCTTTCGTGATGCATTTGATCCTTAGTGAGATGTATGGCACTTTGACTATAGAAATATACAATATTTGTGTCATGTTTATTAACTAGCTCCCTTAATAGACCTCTCAACCAAATGGCTTTTTTCACAACTTCAATGATTGCCATATATTCAGCTTCGGTAGTTGATAAAGCCATAGTGGCTTGAAGTGTGGCTTTTCAACTAATAATGCATTTGTCGAAAACAAACAAATATCCTACGAGGGATCTTTTTTTGTCTAAATCTCCTGCATAATCTGAGTCTACGAAGCCTACTAAACCCTTTGAACTTCTTCCAAACTCTGAATAAGTCTTTGATGTCCTTATCAAGTATCTAAGAATCCACTTATCTGCTTGCTAGTATAATTTTCCAGGTCTAGCCATGTATCTACTTACAACACTAGCAACATGTGAAATATTTGGATGAGTGCAAAACATTGCATACATTAAGCTTCCAATTGCACTGGAGTAAGGAACCAAGGATATATACTTTTCTTTGTCTTCGATTTCTGGTGACTTTGAAGCAAAAAATCTAAAGTGTGCAGTTAAGGGAGTACTAACCAGTTTCAAATTTTACATTTCGAATTGCTTGAGGATCCTTTCAATGTACCTTTGATGTGACAAAAATATCTTACCAGAGTGTTTTATCTCTGGAAATTTCCATTCCCATAATTTTTTGGCTGCACTAAGATCTTTCATCTCGAATTTAGATCTAAGCATGGTTTTTAATCGATCAATTTCAGATGGATCCTTAGCCGCAATTAGCATATCATCAACATAAAGTAGCAAGTATATAAATGATCCATCATCAAGACGATTCAAGTATACACAACTATCATACTTACTTCGTATTAAATCGATGCTTGACATAAATGAATCAAACTTCTTATACCATTGACGAGGAGATTGCTTCAGGCCATACATATATTTTTCTAGAAGGTAAACATGATCTTTCTTGCCTTTGATCCTTAAGCCTTCCGATTGCTGCATAAAGATATCCTCCTGTAGGTCACCATGAAAGAATGCAATTTTCATATTTAACTGCTCTAATTCAAGGTTGTGTAATGCAATAAGAGCTAACAATGCTCGAATGGACGTATGTTTCATAACAAGAGAGAACACATTTTGAAAATCAACTCCCTCCACTTGACTATAGCCCTTTACGACCAACCTCACTTTATATCTGGTGTCACCTGGACTCGATCCTTCCTTCTTTTTGAACACCCACTTACAACCAAATATCTATTTTTCGGTGGGTGGTTTCACGAGTTTCCAAGTATTGTTCTTTTGAAGAGATTCTATCTCCTCTTCCATTGCGGCAAACCACTTGCTCGAATCAGGAGTCTAAACTACCTCGGAGTAATTAGAGGGATCAATCAAATCAATGCTCTCCACAACACTTAGAGTGTATGCCACTAAATTTCCATGACAGTATTTCTATAGTGGCTTAATTTCTCGTCTTTTCTTATTCTGTGCTAACTTATAATTTTGTAGTTGAGATGTAGAAGGAGTTTGAGAGTCAGATGAAGCCTCTATGTAACACCCCAAACCCAGCCCAAACACCACAGCCGAATTTAGAATGCCACTGCGGAAAACGTTCGAAAGATTTTGACTTAAAAGTAAAAACATAAAAATTTGTTGTCTTTAATAAAACATTGTGTATTTAAAACATTAAGTAAAATTAAGTTGTTACAAATTTCCGGATTTTAAACGTTTATATATATCTTAAAATGTAAGTTGCTAACCATGAACTCATTTCCAAATAGTAATTAAATTGACAATCCACCTTAAAACATAATAAAAATTCCAAAATACTTTTAAGTGGCCCTTATTACAAGAAATGACTATTCAAAAACACTGAAAATATAAAGTGCATGAATTAAATAAAACATCTTCTGCATGACCACCTTTGTACCCGCTCCAACCCGGTCCAAGCATCATGTATCACCTGCGATGTTTGGTAAAAATATTTGGGTGAGTCAAACGGACTCAGTGTGTAATTAGTCCACAGATTTTCACCCACGTGGGCTTAGCCCACAACCACACTAAACCACATATCAGATAATAAGGCAATTTATTCACATGATTTCACTTATTGGGCTTGGCCCATTACCACACCACATATCATATAATAATGCAATTTATCCACATCACATATTGGTCTTGGCCCATTACCACACCAGTCCACATACCACATAAGTTTATGCAAAATGCACCCAACCCAGCCTAGGGTCCATCCTCTACACACCCCCGTATCCAGCCACCACACACCAGGGGATTACTAAATCAACCCTTCAACCTCTACACACCAATTTGGCAATTAATGCCGTCCACGTGAACTAAATCACCAATAATCCACAACGCGACCTCAGTCTGCGCCAATCCACGATGTAGCTCGTAGCTAACATCAAAACCACGATGAGGCACATAGCCTTCACCAAACCACGATATGGCACATAGCCGATATCAACCACGATGAGGCACAGAGCCACTCATCAATCCACGTGAGGCTCGTAGCCATCACTAAACCACGTACATAAAGTACACCCTGTCCTTCTTTCATATTCATAACCCATCCCTTGCACATGCAACATACAATAGTGTCATGATAAATAATGCATGTACATGTTATTCAGCATACCACACATATACACATTAATAACCACATTTCCATCAGATTTGATACTGACCTGATTATCGGCATACCCCTTAAGGGTATCCATCTCAATATTGTCACTGCACTTATTAACATACACATAACACATGCAAATATGACATATAACCGGGAATTTGTGGGTTAATCACACACCTGATAACCTGAAGTACTACGCTCTCAATCCCGATGCAATCACTAATCGAAACTACAGCTATCTGTCTACGCTCCTACTCTGACGCTGGCCCACACCCCGGTGGCCAATCCCGCACTGCAGAGACTGATCTCTTCTTGAACTTAGGGATCACCCTTTTCCTCCTTGACTGGCACTCGCATCCATCGAAGAGCACTCTAATCAAAACCTGATTAATACGAGATCTTTAAACGAATAAAAACTATAACTTAACATCCTTACCAAAATGGATTAGAATCCCGAAAGCTTTTGCTTACTTCTGTCAATCTGCCCCTAAACAATCACAGTCAGAAATCGGCTAACCTTACTAACCAAAATGGCCTATGGCCGAATACCACCAACCCACTTACCTTGCTAGACTAAATCCCGAATCACCACTTGTCTATGGAGTTGTCGAAATCCCTATTTAGCAAATGTTAGAATCGGTTCAACCCAAAACTCAAGAAAGTGGCCTATGGCCGAATGCTATAACTGCTTACCTTGAAGAACCGAATCCAAGAAACTCCTTAATGCTTCCTTCCTTCGGCTACACACAAAAGAACACATCACTATGGCCTTAAAGAACATTCGGCCAACCTTAGAAAGTAAGGCCAACCATTGGTTTCAGCATACTAAATGAAGAAGAAGAGAATCCGATTGCTAAGGAGGAAAAACACTTACCACCACACGTTTGAAAAGAGATTGAGAGCAAGCAGTCAAAGGCACCACTCTTGTAGATTTGGCCTCAAAGATTTCGAAATAGAAGAGAGAATGAGAGACTGCAAGATTCGGCAAGGACTCCCCAAATGGAGATGGGATATTCAGCTAACACAAAATAGGTATAGAACCGAGGTTGAGAGGAAGAAAAGAAGTGTAGAAAAAGGTTAGAAGAATTCGGCAATGGTGATGAAGATTCGGCTTCAATGGAAAAGAAGGAATGGTATTATGGTTCGGCTATCCAAAAGGAAAGAAGAAGGTTAGGAAAGGATGATAGATTCGGCCAAGCTAGCAAATAGAGGAGAAGAAGAAAGGAACACAAATGACCTTATTGCTCTTGAAGTTTCGGTCAACAATAAAAAGAATAAGCAAGCCGAAACTAGGTGGCTTTTCACAAAAAGAAAACAGCACTAAAGAGAAAAGAAAGAACTAAATTCGGCACACCCTACTACCATACTTCAAAACCGAAAATGCCACCCCTAAAGTCCTATATTCAGTCACCACCCTTTCTCCTCTCATATCCCTTGTTAATCTCCTATTTTATCTCTTATCTACCCATTTAAAATAAATAAAATAAATCCACAATTATCTTCTTAGTCCTTAGCCGAAATTTTAAAAGAAAAACAAAGTCTCATCCTCATCGCTTAAAGTCCAAGTGCCGTCCAACACTTCTCCCCTCTCTTGACGCCAAAAAGAAAAATAAAACCACACTCCTTGCTGCCAACATGATTCGAACCTCCTCCCTTGGCACTCCTTGCTGACGCAACCTTCCCTGCACCTTAGGTAGCGTCCCAAGCCACCCTACCACTTCCCTTGTTGTGTCATAACTCCCCCACAATTTCTCTTAAGGCCTCCCTTGCTTAGCTCCCTCTTAACTAACACTTAAAAACAAATTTTTTTTCTAAGACACTCTCCTACATCCTAGGGTTTTAGGAATCCCTAAAACACATCCAACCACACACAAAGCCCACTATCCCCTGAATTATAACTTAAACGCATAACCCCTAAATCCCGGATGTTACACTCTAACTAATCTAAATTTACTTCAGTACCCTTCTGCAGTTCTGAAGCAACTTAAGCCACACTTATATCGTGATTTCATCGAGACATTCTGAAATCACGAAATCCCTCTTTACGATTTTAGCTCTGCTCGTCCTATGTCGTCATGTTGCTTTTTGTAATGTTGGGATGTCATTGTCTGTTTTCAGCTCTGACTCCACCTTTCCTGGGGACTGTTTCATTTTTTCATTAAGGGAATGCGACTCCTTCCCTAGATGAAACATTACAGTTTCATCAAACGTAACATATATACTAACAATCGTTTTGTTTGTTACTGGGCACCATAACTTAAAGCCTTTAACACTAGTGGCAAAACCCAGAAAAATACATCTTACAACCCTTGGTTTAAGCTTTCCCTAACTAACTCAAGCATAAGAAAGACAATCGAATACTCTAAGTTTAGAGTAATTAGGAGGATTACTCGACCATATCTCTTTAGGAACCTTTCTATCCAATGTTTAATGTGGAGATTAGTTCACCAAATAACTTGCTAAGTTAACAACTTCGGCCCAAAACTCCTTTTCTAAGATTGTATTTGAAAGCATACATCAGGCTTTCTCAAGTAACGTTCTGTTCATCATTTCAACAACACCATTCTACTGTGAGGTACCAACAACTGTGCGATGTCTTTCAATTCCTTCCCGTTTGTAGTAATCATTAAACTCAGCTGAATAGAACTTGAGACCATTATCCGTTCTTAACCACTTTACGGATTTCCCAGTATATTTTTCTAGTAAGGCCTTCCACTGCTTAAAGATCCTGAAGGCTTCATTCTTGTGCTTCAAGAAATAAACCCAAACTTTTCTAGAGTGGTTATCAATAAACGTTAGAAGATATTTGCTACCTTTTTTGGAGATGACTAGATCCGGACCCTATAAATTGAAATGAATGTAGTCAAGGGTCCTTTTTGTCTTGTGTACTGTTGAATCAAAGCTGACTCAAGTTTTCTTCCCATAAATGCAATGTTCGCAGAAATCTAACCTTTTCAACTCTAGTGCTTATGAAAAGACCTCTTTTACTCAAAATGGTCATGCCTTTTTTACTCATATGACTGAATCGCATGTGCTATAACTGAGTTGATTCAGAATCTGTAAAGAGGGAATTTCATCGTGTCGTCACAACGTCATGGGTTCCCTCATCGTGATGTGGTGACAATTTCGTCTCTACTTTTGTAATTGCTACTGTACCAGTCATCGTTGAACCTTGCAGAATGTATAGGCTACCGACTTTCTATCCTTTCATCAAAACAAGAGCTTCACAAAATACTTTGACGCTATTTGACTCGATGACGATCCTACAACCATTCGAGTTTAAGATACCTAAGGAGATGAGATCCTTCTTCAAGTCAGGCACATGCTTGACATTTGATAGTGTCCTTATAATTTTGTCTGCATCTTGATTTGAATCGTGCCAATACCAATTATCTTACATGGTGAATTGTTCCCCATAAGAACAACTTCACCTTCAATTGATCTATACATAGAGAACCAGCCCCTGTTGGGACACATATGGTAAGAACACCTTAAATCCAGGATCCAATCAGACCTAGGCTTAGACCTTTCGGTCATAGACACCAACAACGAATCATCTCCTTTGTCCTCGGCAACATTGGCGTTGGCTATATTAGCCTTCTATTTCCCTTTCTCGTCATTTTCGGTAGCCCTCCTATTCTTATTTTGGAGTTTAACATTCTTTCTTAATGTGATCCATCTTTTTGCAGTAGTTATAGGTCTTATCTTGGTTCTTCGACCTCGATTTTGACCTGGATCTTCTTTGACCCAAATCTTTAGACTGCTATCTTCCTCTAAAACCAAAATTAAGGCTTGCCTATTTGACTTATTCTTCGAACTTAATTGTAACACCCCTTACTTGGTCCAGTCGCCAACTCGAGTAATAGATACTACAGGCAAATACGAAACATTTACTTACAATTCATAGTTCAAAATTTCAATTCAACATTAATTAATTATATATATCAAGTATAACATGCAATACAATCAAATTCGGGTTTAAATCGAGCTTACAAAAGCTTTAAATTAACCCGACATTGATTAAGGATTAATTTGAAATAATTACAAAATAATAGGAAAATTTTGTAAACAAGGGTCAGACGGCCGTGCCCCCTGATCGTGTGAATGGATGAGGCCCTTGAGGGTGGGACACATGACCGTGTGGGCAGACCGTGTAACTCACTGTGGCCGTGTGGGTAAAAAGTGTTATTCAAAAGTTGTCATACAACTGTGTCATCGGGACGTGTAATAGGTTGTGGTTGTGTGCAACCATGCAGGCATAAATTCAATAAGTCATACGAGATTGTTCCAGCCTGTGTAACAGCTTGATGTCGTGTCTTGGAATCGTGTGTGGCACATGGCCGTGTGGCATAAAAAGTGACCTTTAGGTCTCAATATCAACCTAGACATTCTTCTATATACAAGCATAACTTAAAGCATATTGAGACCTACTTATAACCTGCATATAGTTCACTAATATATAAACCAAAATACCACATCCAAACCATACCAATATGCCTCAAATGACACCTCAACACAACCAACATGGCATACATCATTTAACCATGTAAACATGTTCCAAAACTTACCAAAATATTTCAAGCTCAACTTAAGCATACCATTCATTTCACCAAACCTATTTCAAAGCACATTACCTAATCACCATATAGGCAATTAAGCATACATACCTAAACTATTCAATAACATCACAAACAACAAAGATCATTACCAACACTTATATATATACATATACACATGATATTCAAAATGCCAATTTCATCCGAAGCATAACATTATGTAAACATATGACCCTCCTAGGTACATGCCATTAACAACTAGAAAGATCACCAACATTTCGAGTCTGGGATTGTCGTTGGATGCTGATGTTGACGATCGAACCAAAAAGGACCTAACTTGCGCACGAAAAATAAAATCATACACTGAGTATAACTCAGTGGTATTTCTATAATTCAAAAACAAATCATATTATAAATCATAATAGAACATAGATTAAGTTCATAAGATGAATATGTCAATTAATATTAACCGACATTATCAAATACTTGTTCAAACACAATTTGATACTTGATAAATTCATCTCGTAAATGCTACCTCAACGGTTTATTATCATATTTCTCATTTGATTTTGAACTTTCTATTTCAACCAACATAGTAAATTTTCATATCGAATCATTTCATAAAATTGTTTGTTTTCTGCACACACGTGCATGCAGTTAAAATGAAATATTTGTTTGTACACATTTTGAAAATTGATAGATTTTATTTGCATCAAATGCATGTCATTTAGGCTATGATTTTATTTTATTGAGTTTAATATTTCCTATTTGGATGCTTCAAAGATGACATCTATAACTACCTCTAAACTAGTTAATTTGGTGTTTTCTTTGATACAATGCTACTCTATCTATTTATATGTAGAGGCAAAGACAAAGAGGCTGGCAGGGCCCCTGACCTCTCCTAAAATAGAAAATTTTCCATTTAGGCCCCTTTATAATTTATATAATTTGAAATTAGTAATGGTAAAATTACATTTTGCCCCCTAATGATAAAAACTTGATTTAATCCTTTAAAAATTATAAAGATATAGACTATAAAATGGTGAAATTGTATTTTTACTATCGTAAAAATATACAATTTAATTCTACCCCCAAAAAAATTTTCTAGCTTTGCTCCTATTTGTTGCTCCTATTTGTAAGGTTAAATCACATAGAATGGTAAACTAGAATTTTACTTTAGTATTGTTGAATCACATGCCTAGTAAATCAGAAGTTTATTAGTCCAAATGTACTAATTAGTTGGCATGATCGGGGTTATACCATCTCAATCAATAATGATGCGATAAGATAAGAACCTAAAAATTCTTCATTTATCAAGTGTTTCATGTTCTCAAATAAGATTTATTAAACTATACTAATAAAAGTTGAGATTGAATTAATTGCATTTCTGAAAGAAATATGAACCTATTTATCCAGCAAGTGGATGTTTTGACATAAATTTGGTAAATCTATATACAAGTTAATCATATGTGAGTTATCAACTCGCAACTTGTAGTTTGCAATATTACATGTTTAATGATTTGTTTAAGAACAATTTTTTTCAGATTATGTAATTGTCGCGTGTGAAAATGATATGTGAATTGTGCAAGTATACATGTCGAATCAAGTAATAAAGTGACAAGTGAGGTCATCTCCACAGTGATCAGATTGGGTATACAAATGGTCAAGTTATTATAATAAAGTTAGATTAATGTTATAGCAAAATAATGATAAGAATGCAGTGGTAAACAAAAGGAACATTAATGTGAAAATATGTGTAATTCATGAATAATTAAAAATGCTATGGAAATGCAAGAGTAAAAATGCAATGGCAATTACGAGAATGACTACGTGAATAATATGTAAATGAACAAATAAACAACTAAGAATGCTATGGCAAAAAATAAAGGATATATGATGTGATGTGGAAGGTTGGGATTACTAAGAATCTACCCTTTCTATCAGTAATGCCTCAGCAAAATCATACTCAATCTACTACTCAAAAGAGTTCTAAAGTGGTCTGCTTCTTTCGAGAGCAAAAACCTCAAGTTACCTTGCTTGTGTTTATAAGCTTTTAATACGGTACCCTGGATTGTTTCCTTCTATATGAGCGCTGCTCTATGTCTAGAGTCTACCACAAGTATTGATCAAGTACTTGCTCATATCATTCAATTTTGATCCAACTAATCCAAATTTTTCATCAAAACTATTTTCATCATTCAATTCATGGGAAAACAAATTAATAAAAATGGAAGACTTCGGGAAGACAGCTTTCGCATGTCCAGTTCAAACTCCAACGACACAGTGAGTGGTGGCTGAGAGGGATTGCATTCGTCTTCCTCTTTCCGTCTTTACTCAGCCGCTACCCTCTATTTTTTACTTAAGAATCTCTTCCTCTTTGTTGACGTTCTCTCTTGTTCGCCCTTTAGGGTTTCCTCCTTTGGCTTTTTATAAGCTTTTTCCCTAGGGTAAATCCAACAACCCAAGATATCTTTTCCTCTTTTTTTAGATTTTCTTTTTGGATTAATATTCCTTCATTTAGGGTAGGTGGTTATCAGCCCATGATCTCATGATCTTTTTCCACTTTTTTAGGCTGATTTTTTTGGTACATGTAGAGTTGGGCTGAGACTGGTATGTGTTAACTATTGACTCGGTCATCTTCCTAGAATTGCCATGGCATACAAGTTGGAAAACTATCCAACCTTTTCCCCCAAAAAACCTCCATTCCTTTATTTCTTTCTCCACATCCTGCACTTGCCAAACCACCAAAAACAACCCTGCCACATGCAATTAAAAGTAACAAATAATAATATTTAAACACTGTCCAAGCTCCTTATGTAACGTTCTAAAAATGCTAAAATAATATCTTAAAATGCAACTAAGTTCACTTAAGTATAGACAATTGACCCAGTCTAAAGGCATGAATTATAACTCTTTTCAAGAGTTATCACACACCCCAAACCTGAATTATTGCTTGTCCTCAAACAAGATATGCATGAATATATGAACGTAAGAATTACCATTGCAACATAATCACATTTGCACTATTAGACCATTTAAAGAGCATCTTGTACTTCAGTTCTCAGCAATCTTCTATGTCTACAAATTTGATCAAGTGTCATAAGCTTATTTAGCAAAGGCAGTGCAGAAAATATTGCCTTAAAAGAAAGAGAAATCCTAAGTATTCATGCAATTTTCACTATAGCTAGTACCTTCTAATTTACTTAGTTCATGTAACGGTCCGATTTATACCCTAGTCAGAACAATGGTTTCGGGACTACGAATCCGAGTCTAAATAATATTTTTATATTATTTCCTGTGCAGTTGATATGTGATTAAGCACGTGGTAAATTTCCGTAAACTAATTTGTCTGTCTGTGTGTTTAATTTGACAAAAGGATTAAATCGCATAAAGTTTAAAAGTGGCTTTTCATTTGATTAAGTGGTTTAATTGACGTGGCTTTGGTTTGTAAGGGTTTTATGTTGCAATTTGGCCAAAATAAGGCTAGTGGACGGCAACATGGTATTATAACATGTTTTTATATGTTATTTTATAAGTTAAATTTTATATTATATTTATTTTACAAGTTATATTATAATAAAATAAAAGAAACATGAAAGTGGATTCATTCTTGCATTCTCCACCGAATATAGCAAGGAAAGAAAAGAAGAAAATGTTCTTTTGATTTTCGGCACTTGTAAGCTTAAATTAAGGTATGTTTTGAGTCGATTTTCGATAATTTCTACGTTTTTGCAATCGTTGCTTTGAGAGCTACAAAACCCATGTATCAATTTTTTGTATTGATGATGTTTGTGAATTATGCTATTGATGATATGTTGAGCTATGTGAAGTTTTAAGGTGTTAAATGATAGGTTGTGGTAGATGAACATGTTTTGTTCTTGAATTTTTGATGAATTTAGCTAATTAGGGCTAAATTAAGAAAATATTATTTTGGAGGACTAAATTGTCAATTTGATGAAAAGTATGAGCTTGTATGATGTGTATATATATTCGTCTAAGCTTGGTTGTGTATTGATTTTGTGAATTTAATGTTTTAAGAAAAATTGACTAGATTGATAAAATGTGAAAATATAAGGGCTAAAGTGTAAATAGTCCTAAATTTGTGTCTTTGGATTGAATTTAATGAATTAGTGAATAAAAGGGTTAATTTTGAATATGTTTAGATCAAGAACCGAGGAAAACGGATTTAGATTGCGGGAAAGCAAAAGTAATTGAGTAGCCGTTTCTATTTTTATAGATCGAATCCGAGGTAAGTCATTATGCAAATAAATGTATATGTATGCAATTGTAATTGTTCATATGATTAATGATGATAATGAATGCTTATGAGATGTTATGCATTTGAACTCCGAGATAAGTTTGATATAGTGACTAAGTCCGAGAAGCCCGTACGAACCTAGGAATAGATAGGATTGGCTTAATCATGTCCTAGACATTTGTTCTGTTTTTATCATGTAAGACCCTGTCCGGGACAGTGGCATCAATATCTGTTTACGTGTAAGACCCTGTCTGGGACAGTGGCATCAATATCTGTTTACGTGTAAGACCCTGTCTGGGACAGTGGCATCAATATCTGTTTAGGTGTAAGACACTATCCGGGACAGTGGCATCAATATCTGTTTACGTGTAAGACCCTGTCCGGGACAGTGGCATCAATATCTGTTTACGTGTAAGACCCTGTCCGGGACAGTGGCATCAATATCTGTTTAGTGTAAGACCTTGTCTGGGACAGTGGCATCAATATCAGTTTATGTGTAAGACCCTGTTCAGGATAGTGGCATCAATATCTGTTTACGTGTAAGATCCTGTCTAAGACAGTGGCATCAATATCAGTTTATGTGTAAGACCCTATCCGAGATAGTGGCATCAATATCTGTTTACGTGTAAGACCCTGTCTGGGACAGTGGCATTGAAATCCCACTACATGTAAGACCACGTTTGGGACGTTGGCAGTGCACGATTATTCTGAGCATTCTGAGTGCCCTATTAGGTTCCGAATAGTTCAACAGGCAAGTCTGAGAAACAAATGACTATGTGAATTGTATATTTGTTACAGGTGCGTTTAAAAAGTACACTATGTGTGAATGAAAGGTAAGTGTCTATATGAACTTACTATGATAAATATGTGCATTGAAATGATGAGATAATATGTGAAGATATGCTTGAAGGAGACATATGTAAATGTGATACAAAAATAGATAAACTATGAGCTAACCAGTATATGATGATAGGCAAATTTGAATGATGAATGGCTAAATAATAGTGCGAAGAAGAATTATGACTATGCAATTGAGCTAATAGTGATTTCATATTGATTATATTTCTTGAATGTTTAATTATTAAGTTTATTTGTTTATAACTTACTAAGCTTTTTGAAAGCTTACTCTGTCTGTGTCCTCTCTGTTTTATAGGTCGTCAAAGCTACTGAAGGCTCGGGACCGTCAAGGATTTTCATCACACTACTAAACTCTTTTTGGTACTCTTTGGATTTGTAAAAAAATTAGATATGGCATGTATAGGCTAATTTTGGTTATAAGTTGTTATGTGAACTTAGCCATGTGATTTGGCTAGTTATGTTTTGGTAAATTGCTTAAATGACTATGATATGTGAAGTAGGTTTTGGTATGATTAGTTGAAATATGAAATGGTTATGTGATGGTAAGAATATAGAGGAATGATGCTAGTGCATACTTGAGATTTAGTCATACAAATTGGTATGTTTGGAAATAGGTTTGAATGTATAATTTTGGTATGGTTTAATGCCCATGAAATAGTTAAGTTTTTGGTTAGTTAAATGATCAAGATATATTTCAGTTATGTATATGTTTTGTCTTGAAAAATGGCATGAATGAATTAGATATTAAATGAATAGATTGAATGGACAAATTTGTATTGAATGCATGGTTTGAATGACTATTTTGGTATGTTTTTGGTGGTTATATGTGCATGAGATGTTTTGGTAAATATGGCTTGTAGATTTGACCCTTATGGGTGGCATTTTGGCCTTGCAAATGGCCTATAATGTCACACGGTTGTGGCACACGGGCGTGCCTAAAGACCGTGGGTGAATAGCAGGATGTAGCTTGGTAGCACACGGCCTCGACACGGGAGTGTCAACTAGCCGTGGTGTACAAGTCAGTAGCTAGCTAAGAGTACACGGCCATGGTACACGGGCGTTCTTGGTGGTCGTGGTGGGGAAGTTAGTATATGGCCTAGTAGCACACGACCATGGCACACGGCCGTGCCTAGTGACCGTGTTGGTATAGTTAGTATATAGACACGGATGGACAGACGGGGGTGTCTAGTAGCCATGGAGGGCATACGGTCTCCTCCCACGGGCATGTCTCCCCTGTATTTTAGAAAAGTTTCAAATTTCCATGAGATTTTGTTTGTGTATCGGTTTAGTCCCGACTCAATTTGTAAGCATGCTTAAGGTCTCATTGACCGCTTTAAGGGACCTCATACTTGAGAATGATGAATGAATGTGTGAAATTCTGTTGATGCTCTCCGATATGTCCGGTAACGCTCCTAACCCTAATCCGGCGACGGACACGGGATAGGGGTGTTATAGTTCATCTTTTAACTAACTCAGTTTTCCTTCTTTTTCTTTTCATCTAGACCTTATACATACTCAAATACATACTCAAATACATACATATCCATTTATTCATTATTGAGTATTGCCATGTTACCGAATATGTTACCGAATACTCAAATACATATTCAAAGAATTTTCTTAGACATTACCACTTTATTCATTATTGAGTATTGCCATGTTACCGAATCTATCTTCAAGAGTCTCTAAGTTTATCAAAAGAAACTTATTATAGATCAATTGTAATCAGAATTAGGACATCCTAATTTTAGGGATCAATTTACAAGCAAACTATCCTAAGCTAAAATCACTTAATCCACTGTCACAACTTTCTAAGTTTATCGAAGAATTAAGCTTTTCATCGAACATCACAGACAAAAATGTAACAGCCCAACGGTGAAATTGGAACAATGGTTTCGGGACCACAAATCCGAGCCGAAAATAAAATTTATTTTTACTTTATTATATGGACTGTATTATGTTAGAAAAGTCATGTGAAAATTTTGATACGAAAATTTTATTGATTATGTGTTTAATTACGGGAATGATTAAACTGCATAAAATGCAAAAGTTGAATTCTAGTAGCTATAAGGATTAAATAGCTATGGAATTCAAAACTAGAGGTCCTTATATGGTAGTTGGACCATTAAAGAGAAGTATGTAGATATTTTGGTATGACTCATCCATGGAAAAATAAAAAAAAGGGTAAGGACGAAATTGGAAAGATGAAAAGTTATTAAATGATAATTTAATTAAATGAAAAAGAAAACAATTTCATATCATCTTCCCCAAATATTTCCATGGAAACCCTAGGAGAGAGGAAGAAGTCTTATCAAGCTTATTTGGTAAGTAATCAAGCCCCGTTTTTAATAATTTTGATATTTTTGAAACCGAGATAACTTAATCTATCTATTTGGGGGATTAATTTGAAAAGTTATCAAGGTATGAAATTTGGTTCATGGATGAATATGCTGAAAAATAGAAACTTATGGTAGAAAATGAAAGGTTGTTGATAGATAAACAACTTTTACAAAGTGATTTTTGATGAAAATATGATTTAAGGACTAAAATGTAAAGTTGTGAAATTTGATGAAAAATTCTAAATTTTTATGTATACATGTGCTGTAAATTTTGTAATGGGATTTTGGTTAGGCTTGGATAGGGAGTAAATTGCACTAGTTTCATTTTCCGAGCCTAGGGACGAAATGGGAATTTATGGAAAAGTTAGGGGCAAAATGATAATTTTGCCTAGGATGAAAATTGAGTCCACTTGAATAATAGATATGATAAATTGATGTTAAATTTACTCGTATAGATCCGGATAGACCAAATTCAGAGTTAGAACGAGGAAAGAGGAAAATGTCGAATTAGTAGATTTTACGTACACCGACATTGTCGAGGTAAGTTCGTGTAACTAAATTGTGTTTATTTACATGCTTGCATTGGTTGTGTTTATGTAAATTGTATAAATGCCATAAATATGTGAAATGATTACATATCCAATCAAGCCCGATAAATGAAAATGTTTAAATTAAATGATAATGCCCGATAAAGGATAAACGATAAAAATGTTACTTATATGCTTGAAATGAATGTGGAATGTGTTTATTTGAATTATATGAATGTTGTGGATGTATGAAGTAACCACATGCAGATAATGCTTGAGAAAAATGTTTAAATCCCGGTTGAATAAAATGGAAAATTGATGGATATGTGATTTCCCGAAATGAATGAGGTCCTGCATTTGTTGCTGACGGGATTTAACTTGGACGAGAAATCCTATTGACCTCATTATAGAAAGGATTTAGCCCGGACGGGTAATCCTGATATAAGTCCTCTCGAGCATATGTTATGGATTGGATTTAGCCCGGACGGGTAATCCAAATCAACCTCCTTAGAGCATATGTCATAAAAGGGATTTAACCTGGACTGGTAATCCTGTTGTATACAAGTGTGGCTCAAGAGCGTACTCCCTGAAATGGTACCCTATGGGTACCATTGAATACGAATTGATGAATCTTGATTTGTACACCACGAGTGTACTACCTGTGTATCCATCGATATTTTAGATAAATTCAACGGGTAAAAGTTCTTGACATGAGAATATATGAATAAGAAATGAGTTATTACACATATCGGCCTGAAATGGATGAAAATGACAATACATGATAATTGATATATGGAAATATGAAATGATGATATTGTACATAAAATTTATTTGATGAGTATGTACATCATTGATTATAGACTTATACACCTTGAGTGTACTAATTGTGATCTTGATATTCCAAGTAATATGAGTAAAGTTCTGATATGAAATGATCTGAACTCGAAATGAACTAATATGAAATTATACTTGTAATAATGGGATGAATTATGCATGTTGAATGCATACATGTTGTGGAAAGCATATGTGCTTGGAAACTTGATTGTTGTTGTAACACCCCTTACCCGTATTCAATGCCGGAATAGGTTATGAGGCATTACTAGGCTTATACACAATCAATCACACAATTCCAAGACTTGAATTTCTCTCCAAATTTAAAACTTCTACTAACGCCACTTAAACAAGCCTACAAGGCCCAAATCACACTCTAAGAATGGTTCGGGATCAAATTGAACTCTTTAGGAGATCCCTAAAAGTTTAAGAAAAATTATCATTAAACAGTCCACACGCCCGTGTGGAAGAAGGGACACGCTCATGTGGCATATCGCATGCACGTGTTCCACACCCGTGTGGAATTATTTCTCAATTCAAACCTACAGGAGTTTCACACGGCCAGACACACGCCCGTGTCCCTCACACGGCCTCGACACGCCCTGTCTTAGCCCGTGTGCCAAAACCTTGGCATTCTGTTTCTGACCTCATCATCCCATAAGTGTCATACGGCCTAGGCACACGCCCGTGTCCTTCGACCGTGTGGTGAATTAAATTCTTAATTTCAAGTGCAGACTTCACACAGCTTGGGCACACGTCAATGTCCATGGTCGTGCCTTCCATAGGACTGAGACACACGGCCGTGTCTCTTCTCGTGTGTTTACTACTGAGCATACTGACTTATAAACCTAGCATGCAATGGGACACACGGCCTAACCACACGCCCATGAGGCTGACCGTGTGTCAGACACGACCTAGACACACGCCCGTGTGCCTACCCGTGTGGACAAGAACAAGGCTATTTGTCAAGCTCTTTCTATCACGCTAACTCATACAAGTATAAATCACATACAACCATCAATCCATTCATGCAAAAATAAACCAAGTGAATCAACATGTTACTTACACAATCATAAATAACACCATCTTTTCATAGATTAATAAGAAAGAGCCACCAACTATGGCCTTATACAAAAGAGTTCATCTTAGAATGAGCCAACATACATGGCCCAACAATATGAAATTCAACTAAGTCTAGCCCCTACACATGCCATACAAAAAATGCTAAGACTAACTATACCAAGATGAGCTTATAGTGTGGGTGATCTTCTAATTATCTTCGTATCCTGAGCTGGCTCTTTGACACTATAAAACAAGGGAAAAGAAAGGGAGTAAGCTTTAAGCTTAGTAAGTTCACATGTAAACAATACGCATCATACCATATGCTAATCAATCATAAACATTACATACTATGTAAAAACAATTCACATTTTCATAATCATGCTTACTTATCTCAACTCTTACCACATCCTAACCATATATCATACACATTGCTCACATTTATTTGTACTTATGTCCTGCACTTATCACCACAAAGCCACATGAAATATTTACTTAAACAAGTTTCTCAATGAACCCTTCGGAATAATACAAAGTACCCAGTGGTTTCGCACACAGCCCACTATTAAACAATAATATGGTGGTATCGCACATAGCCCACCAACAATGATAATTACGGTGGTATCGCACATAGCCTACCAAATGATAATATAAACGATGGTATCACACACAGCCCATCGTGAATAGATAACAAGGTGGTATCACACACAGACCACTAACAATTACATAATTACGGATATTTGACCATACCCACATTTCTATTCCGAGGTTCATTCGAGAATTTCTCATTTTCTATCATTTTCAATCAATCTCACCCATAAGTATTTACATCCATACAATGCATCAATAGGTAGCAACATGTGTATTAAAGATGTATCGTTTACATATAAACTTACCTTAGTGCAAAATGTGTTAATTTCCGGCTTAATCTGTAACCTTACAGTTTCCTCGGTCAAGGTTGTTTCCGCTTTCTTCTTGACCTAAAATAATAAAATTTACTCATTTAATCACTACATAAATCATGACACTTCCAAATTTCTACTTAGAAAAAAATGACCATTTTGCCCTTATACTTGGCAAAATTACGATTTTATCCTTATACTTGGCAAAATTACGATTTTGCCCTTAGGCTTGCAAATCATTTTTCATCACATTTTCTCATTAAACAAGCCTAGATGAACATTTATTACTCTTATAACCATTCACAATATCAATCATTTCATGCATTTACTAGTAAATTTATAACTCTTACAAATAGGCCCCTTTTTTTAGGTGTTTCATGGTAACACCTTTCACAAAAGTTGTTTATCTAACAACCACAATTCATTTTCTTCCCTAAAAACTCAGAAAACATTACAAGCACTCACATGGCAAATCCCTAAACTCTTAACCATTTTGCAAAATAGTCCCATTTGGCCCTATTGGCATGTAAATGTAAATGATGCTCTTAATTTAGCCATTAGAATGGCTAGTAATGGTTTGTTTTGATATATTTGTAATGTCATACTATGGTAGCTACATATGTGTTAAGTAGTTGATTAAATTTTGTCTAACATATGGACTAAACCAAGGTAAGATTATAAACATGAATGCATGTAATGATATGCCATGTTGAATGATAGAGTTTGCATAACTTGAATGCTTGAAATGGTTGGTATTTGGATGTGAGTTTAAGTGCATGTCATTGGTGTAATTTTAGGTGTGAAATGAAGCTAGAGATGGCTTTATTTCGTCCACACGGGCAGAAAAACGGGAATGTGTCTAGACCGTGTGTGACACACGGCCTGGTACATGGGCGTGTGGTTAGGCTGTGTGTCCCCTGCACCTTAAATTTGAGAAATAGAATGCTCAGAATTGAGCACATAGGCAAAGACACGGGCGTGTGTCTCAGCCATGTGGAAAACACGGCCTTGAACACGGATGTGTGTCTTGGCCGTGTGAAACCTACACCTGATTTCAAAAGAATTTAATTAACCACATGGTCTAGCACATGAGCGTGTGGCATGGCCGTGTGCAAGAGTCAGAGAGTTACACGGGGTCGAACATGGCCTGTAGCACGGGCGTGTCCCTTGGACCACAAGGGCGTGTGAGCCCTGCACCTTAGGAAATTTTTGAAATTTCATGAAAAATTCTTAGAGTTTTCGAATAAGTCCCGACTCGATTCTAATGCTTGTGTTGGGCCTCGAGGGTCCATTTAAGGGACGATATGAAAAATCTCAGAAAATGAACAATGATTGACATGAAGTGTCTGTAAATGTTCCAAAAATTTTTGGTAATGCTCTATAACTCTACTCCTACGACGGATACTAGTTAGGGGTGTTACAAAAATCACACTCATCACAGTCTAAACAATTCCTGGTAGTCATGTATGCCATGGAAAAATGAATGACAAAAGAACAAAAAATAGTAAAAGAATATGCTCAACTAAATATCTAATGCAGTTTAGATGCACAGTACACCCTCAAACCTAAGGGATGCATTGTCCTCAATGCATGTACAGATATGTAACATGAAACAAAAAAGATAGATATGCACAAAAACTGTCATGTCAAAAGAAATAAAATGCATGAGATAAGAAAAAAAAACTTCCCTGGCTTGGACTAAAGTGTAGTTACTTCATTTTGTCTGGCGTGTGGATTTACGGGCACTGACTTTATCAGTCTCCGTGAATCTAGAAAAAAACTGCTCATTTATTCAAGAATAAAAGTAGAAATGAAAACACCATGAAATAATTAAATATAACCAATAATAAAGACGAAACTAAAGTAAAGCAATTAAATAAAAGAAAAAGAAAAGGAAAAAATATAAAAAAAACACAACTGCTAACTTAAGCATTGTGGAGGTCAATGGATTGCTTGTCCCATTCCACATGAGCAGCCCAATAGTGCTTCAAGCGTTGTTCATTAACTTTAAATGTGACCCCCGTTTTCATGCCTCTGACATCAACAGTTCCATGAGGATATATGTGAGCTACCAAACAATGTTCATTATAATTGAAAGGACTATTTTGCTCCAGCAAAGTGCACAAGGGTCTCCGCTCAAATGAATCTTCATCACTATCAGAATTGTTGTGGAAAAATCTCATGAACTCTTCCTCTACTACTATTTCTATCAAGTCAATGGCACGACATTCTTTATTCTCATCAACACATTTCAGCGCATTAAATACATTAAACGTGACCTGCTGATCATTCATCCTCATGGTCAGGTCACTTTTCTACACATCGATTAAAGTTCTACCTGTAGCAAGAAAATGTCTTCCAAGAATAATTGGCACATTTTGGTCAGCTTCAAATTCTAAAATAAGGAAATCCACAGGAAAAATAAATTTATCTCAGCACGTATTCAATTTTACCTTCTGGATGGGCATAGGATCAATCAGCTAGTTGCAAAGTAAGCGTAGTAGGTCTTGCTTTCCTAATTCCTAGCTTCCTGAAAATAGACATAGGTATTAGATTTATACTCGCTCCTAAATCACATAATGCCTTACCAATATAACAATGTCCAATTGAACATAAGATAGTGAAACTCCCTGGATCCTTCAACTTTGGAGATAGTTTATTCACCAACATTTTTGTGCACCTTTTAGTGAGAGAAATAGTCTCAAATTCTCCCAATCTGTGCTTCTTCGACAATATATCTTTAATAAATTTCACATAATCTGACATTTGCTCTAAAGCTTCTACTAGCGGTATGTTAATATGGATTTGCTTTAAAACATCCAAAAAATTTTGAATTGGGCCTCTTGTTTACAATTGTGGAATCGCTGAGGAAGTGGTAGAGGTGGTCGTCCTTCAGGTTGCTGATATTGTTTTGCTGTGACATTTCCACTAGCAAAATGATCTAAATTTTCAGCGACAGGTTGTTGTTTTACCTTTTTTGTTGCAATGTGCATTTCAGACGGTTCTAAATTCTTTTCCTAGTCAAGTCTGGAATTGTCCTCTTTTACCGTGGTATGTTGAACAACTTCATCCAATTGAGTCCCACTTCTAAGGGTGAATGTTTTGCAATGCTCTTTTCCTTGTGATATCAAATTCTTAGTATCACTTGGAAATGCTCCTTGTGGACTCAAATTTAGAGTTTTCGCTATTTTCCCTACTTGATTTTCAAGAGCTTAGAGAGGCACAACCTGACTTTGAATCACAACATTTTTTACCATATATTACTTCAACAAAGATTCAATAGAATTAGTAGATGATACCTAACCTTTTTTAGCATTTTCCTCGGCATAGGATGATTATAACCTGGCGATGCATTGTGGATATTCTGTCTTGCAACATTGTGTGAACTCCCTGCACCTTGATTATTCCAACTAAAATTTGGATGCTGTTTCCACCTTGAATTGTAAGTCTTGGAATAAGGGTTATTATTCTAGTTAAAATTACCCATGTAGTATATCGATGCTAGGATTGATGGGCCTTCATCAAACACATGGTTTTCACCATAAAAAATGCATGACAGTTCGGCTGAGTTCATCTCCTGAGTTGCAGTGGGCTTCTTCATTATTTTGATCATATTAGCTAAAGAAGATACCTAGGCTGTCAACGAAGTAATTGTGTCAAGCTTCATGGTACTAGCAGCTCTCTTGCACGTCCCAACTCTTGTGGTAGGGTACTGGTAGTCATTGTTGGCAATCTTTTCCAAAAATCTCATATGCTTCGTTGTAAGATTTATCCAACAATGTACCATTGGCAAATGCATAAACTACCATTCTCGTATGTGTGTTCAACTAATTGTAAAACATCTACATTTGAGTCTAGTGTTGAAATCCATGCATCGGACATTTCTGGATTAACTCTTTAAATCGTTCACAAGCTTCATATAATTTTTCATCCTCTAATTACCAAAAATATGTGATGTCATTTCTAAGCTAGGCATTCATGTTCAGTGGACTATACCGTAGCAAAAACCTCTAGCAAAGATCATTCCATGATGCCATTCTTCTCAACGGCAAAGCATTCAGCCATGCTCTCCTTTGATCTCTTAAAGAATATGGAAATAGTTTAAGTCATAGAGCATCTTCAGGAACACCCTGTTACCTAAACGAGTCACAAACCTCTAGAAAAAGTCTTTAGTGTAGTGTTGGATCTTTAAAGGGCAGTCCACCAAACTGTCCTACTGTTTGTAACATCTAAAACATTACCAGTTTTAGCTCAAACTACTGTGCCTATATTTGTGGTCTAACTATACCTGAATTCAGGTCATCCAAAATTGGCACAACATGCTCCTCAGATTGGTCTATCTCGGTCATCTATCACATCACAAACATGAGGATTAACACCTTAACAATTCAAATTATCATTCATATCAGGTATCACCCTACGAGTAAGGGGATTAACTTCTTGACCATTCTGATTAACATTGAGACCAGGATCATTCCCATTCCTAGCCATTTTTTGCAGTTCTTTCTTCCTTCTTCGTAAAGTTCTCTCAATCTCTAGGTCAAAAGGATACTCTTTGTAACACCCCTCACCCGTATTCAGCGTTGGAATAGGGTGACGGAGCATTACCAAACTTACAAAACAATTAAACAACTATTTAACATACAATTTCCCAATTCAATCATTTATCATTCAATCTCAAGCAATTTGTCCCTATTAAGAGCCTACGAGGCCTTAAACATGCTTTAGGAGTGGTTCGGGACTAAATCGATAACTCAGGAAAGTTTTCAACACTTAGAAAATTTTTCTTCAAATCAGGGGACACACACCCGTGTGGCCAGGCTGTGTGTCTCACACGGCCACTAGACATGCCCGTGTCACAGGCCGTGTGAAAACAGGGGGTACATACTGACTTGGGTCACACGGCCAACCACATGCACATGTGTCTAGCCCGTGTGCCCTTCGAAGTGGCCACACACGCCCGTGTGCCAGGCCGTGTGTTAGGTCATGCAAAACCTGTAGTGTATACTGACTTATGCAACACGGCCAAGCCACACGCCTGTGTGCTAGGCCGTGTGCCAATAAGGGGGTATACTGACTCGTACCACGCGACCGATCACACGCCCGTGTGTGAGACCATGTGGAGCATACTGACTTCATTTCAATTTCAACACCAGGGGACAAACGATTGTGTATCATGACCGTGTGTCATACACAGCTGAGACACACGCCCGTGTCTCTGCCCGTGTGGACAAAAATAGGCTATTTACCAAGCCAATTTGCACCCAAAATCTCATATACCTAAACAAATCAAATGACACCAATTCATAGCACAATAGAACATCTATTCTAACCACATTCAATACAATTTCATACCATTTCAAATATTAATAACAACATGCTTATATCCCAAGTTTAAAATAACCAAAACCTACTCAAATACATATACCAATCAACTAGTTTAACCATTATCTAACATACCTCATTTTTGTACCAATTCACAAGCAAGGTACCAATTCCACAAACTTCAAATATGCTCATTCACATATCCATCCAAGAACTCAAATATCAACAACACATATGCACGTATAAGCATATAACCAAATTCACCAAATTAAGCCAAATCTCATGGCTATATTTACAAACCAAAACATATACATTTACATTGACAATTCATTTGGCCAACATCATTACTAAAACATAATCAACATGACTCAAATACCTACACATGCCATATACTTAAAACATAGTTTCAAAAGTACCAAAGAGTCAGTGGATAGTATGGTGAAGTCTCTGACGATCCTCGAGTTCAAGCTAGCTTTGAAATCACTATAAAACATGGAAAAGAAGTAAGTTATACAGCTTAGTAAGCTCGTATGTTAACAATGAGCAACTATCATCAGTCATTAATCATTCATATAATAGAAAACAATGTGCAACAAATCTGTTAAATATTTAGTCATCATATGATCATTCATATAACTTACCAAGGAACTCATCAATTTCATAGTTTTCAATGCTCAATTCATTTCCGTACGTACCTATACCATCTTGTACCAATCTCATAATCAACCACTTCCTTCTTTTACCTGTTGAACCATTCGAAATAGAAGTCGGATAGTTAAGGTCTCGCTCGATATAGCATAGCCTGAAGCCAAATCAAGGTAACTTATCCGAAATTCTGATATCATGGCCCGAAGCCAAATCGGTTTATCTCGCACACGTACTGCTAAATCATGGCCTGAAGCCAACTCAAGTACACCTAATGACATGTCACTAGCATCCTAAACAATTCCTAAGGTTCAATCGGGTTTCCAACAGTCGAATCTTCATCGAATCATTTCCAAACTCGTACATAATCACATAAACACAATTCATGCTATATCGAAGCATATAAAATACATTTGAAATGAATTTATAACATACGAACTTACCTCGGACGTTAAAACGACGAATCGAGTCAATTAGTCGATAACTTTATCTTTTCCCCGATCCAAGTCCATATTTCACTTTTCTTAATCTAAATATATTCAAAATTAACTTATTTAATCATCTATTCATTCAATTTAGTCCAAAACACTCTTTAAGGCACATTTACACTTTTACCCCTAAACTTTTACATTTTCACAATTTGGTCCTTATTTCATAAAATCACAAATTCATGCAATTTATTCACCACCCATGTTAGCCTAATTTCTCTAGTACTCATATTAGCCCATATTTCTCATTTATTCCACATTTTAACCACTAACTTAACACATTTTTCAATTAAATCCCTATTTTGTATTTCTACTAAAAATCACTTTACAAAACTTGTTTAACTATTAACAAACATTCATAATCTATCAAGAAAATTCAAAAATCATACATATTCATCAATGGAAACATCTAAAACATTTAACAGTTTTGCAAATTAGTCCTTGGGCTAGCTAGAATAAGCTGTAACGATCTCAAAAACGTAGAAATCATTAAAAACGGGACAAAAACCGTACCTTAATGAGCAAAATAACTATGGCTAAATGAAAACCTAGAAATTTTGGCTTTTCCTCCTTCTCGATCGGTTTGGAGAAGATGATAATGAATAAAATTGATTTTTGTTTTATTAAATTAACCTTTAATAACTACATTGCAAGAATAACCTTAATGAACATTAATTATTTCAAATTTACCAAGCCACTATCATCCAATATCATAATAATGGTCTAATTATCACTTAAGGACCTTAGATTTAAGGTTCTATAGCTATTAAACACATTACTTTTAGCTAATAGAACATCACTTTTACACTTTACGCGATTTAGTCCTTTTTCTCAAATTGACCAATTAAATGAAAAAATTTCTTAACGAAAATTGCACACATACATGCTATCATGCTATAAAAATTAAAATAATAATAAAATAAATATTTTGACTTTTTCGAAACCACTATTCTGATATGACCAGAAACGGGCTTTTACACTCTTTGTTAGCATGAATGCATCTTCTCACGTGTTGATGGCAAACCTGCAAAAATTAGATAAAAATAAGTTAAATAAACTAATGGAATTAAATAAAATAACCAAACCAAATTACACCAAATTGCTGATCCCCAGCAACAGCGCCAAAAACTTGTCGCGTGTGAAAATGATATGCAAATTGTGCAAGTATACACATCGAATCAAGTAATAAAGTGATAAGTGAGATCATCTCCACAGGGATCGGATTAGGTATACAAATGGTCAAGTTATTATAATAAAGTTAGATTAATGTTATAACAAAATAATGATAAAAAATGAAGTGGTAAACAAAAAGAACATTAATGTGAACAGTATGTGTAACTGATGAATAATTGAAA
The DNA here is from genome assembly GCA_005393395.2 of Gossypium australe. Taxonomy (NCBI): domain Eukaryota; kingdom Viridiplantae; phylum Streptophyta; class Magnoliopsida; order Malvales; family Malvaceae; genus Gossypium; species Gossypium australe. The sequence continues at coordinate 122,328,511 of CM016621.1, read as the reverse complement.
GTACTATGGCAACGGAAGAGTAAAAATGCAATGGCAATTACGAGAATGACTACTCGAATAATATGTAAACGAACAAATAAACAACTAAGAATGCTATGACAAATATACAACGGCAAAAAAGTAAAGGATATATGATGTGATGTGGAATGTTTGGATTACTAAGAATCTACACTTTATATCAGTAATGAATCAGCAAAATCATACTCAATCTACTACTCAGAAGAGTTCTAAAGTGGTCTGCTTTTTTTGAGAGCAAAAACCTCAAGTTACCTTGCCTGTGTCTATATGCTTTTAATACGGTACCCTGGACTATTTCCTTCTATATGAGTGTTGCTCTATGTCTAGAGTCTACCACAAGTATCGGTCAAGTACTTGCTCATATCATTCAATTTTGATCCAAATAATCCAACCTTTTCAGAATTAGATTAGTTTATGGGCATGCTGCACAGTCTATGTCTAAGGATTGCACGCATACAATGTAGAAATAAAAACAATTGATTGAAATAGTAAATTAATTCAGATCTATGCTTCAACCATTAAAGAAAAATAAAGGTTTCATCATGTAATCCCAACCCTATGAGATTTAGCTCATGGGTTGGCAAATAAACTTCAAAACCAAAATAACTTCCAACATCATTTTCATCATTCAATTCACGGATGAATAAAGTAATAAAAATGGAAGACTTCAAGAAGACAACTTTCACATGTTTAGTTCACACTCCAGCAGCGCAATGTCTTGTGGTGGCTGAGAGGGACTGCCTTCGTCTTCCTCTTTCCATCTCTACTCAACCGCTACCCTCTATTTTTACCCAAGGATCTCCTCTTCTTTGTTGTTGTTCTCTCTTGTTCGCCCTTTAGGGTTTCCTCTTTCGACTTTTTATAAGCTTTTTTCCTAAGGTAAATCCAACAACCCAAGATATCTTCTCCTCTTTTTTAGATTTTCTTTTTTGGATTAATATCCCTTCATTTAGGGTAGGTGGTTATCAACACATGATCTCATGATCTTTTTTCTCTTTTTTAGGCTGAAATTTCTGGTACAAGTAGAGTTGGGCTGAGACTAGTATGCGTTGACTGTTGTCTTGGTCATTTTCTTGAAATTGCCATGGCATAAAATTTGGCAAACTGTCCAAACTTTTGCCTCGGAAAACCTTCGTTCATTTATTTCTTTCTCCACATCCTGCACCTACCAAACCACCAAGCACAACCCTTCCACATGTAATTAAAAGTAACAAATAATAATATTTAAGCATCGTTCAAGCTCCTTATACAATGTTCTAAAAATGCTAAAATAATATCTTAAAATGCAACTAAGTTCACTTAAGTACAAACAATTGACCCAGCGTAAATGTATGAATTATAACTCTTTTCAAGAGTTATCAGTAATCGAGACAATTCTCGCTAATGTTGGTAAGTTTATTACTCAAGTTTTCAATGATTATTGTATGCTACATTGTCTGTGAGAGTAACTATCGCAAAAGTCTATTGTTTATACATATAAAATGGTGTAGCAAAATTAATAATTAAATACCTCCAGTTAGTAGCTAAACCATATTCTTTTTAAGAACATAAGTTTTTGTATATATGTATAAGAATATGACATTTTATATGAACAGACACTTGTACGCATGTATTAAGTTTTGATGAATAGACCCCATTACTATTGGCTTTTGGTTATGAGCCAAATATGACCTTTTAGAATTTTTGACTGTGCAATGTATGTTCAAATTTTTCCACCACAATGCACTAAATGGGTATTTAAAGAAAATTGGGAATATACATTAGTTATGAGTCTCCTTGTATTATTAAATCTATTGAATAAATTAGAGATTCAATTATAACATGATTTGTGATTACTATTTGATTTTATAATTTTTTCAACAACATTAGGGGGATAGAAATAATAGTTGGTTAAGATAATACTTGGAATGAATTATCATTTTCTAGATCCTCATAAAAAGTAATTTAACTAAGAGTTTAAAAATATAATCCACTTTATTGCAAATTAACAACCACATGCATTTATTGACTTACACTACACCAAAACAGACTTTTAGCGGCGTTTTTTTTGGCTTTTAGCGGCGTTTCTAAGTGCCACTAATAGTGTTTGCGGCGCTATTTAAAGCGCCACAAAAAACGCCGCTAAAAAAGCGCCACAAAAGCTAGCGGCGTTTATTGTGAAAAAACGCCGCTAAAGGTGGGTACTTTTAGCGGCGCTTTTATCAGAAACGTCGCTAAAAGTGGGGACTTTTAGCGGCGCTTTTTTGAAAACGCCGCTAAAGGTGGGGACTTTTAGCGGCGTTTTTCATAGAAACGCCGCTAAAGGTGAGGACTTTTAGCGGCGCTTTCATAGAAACGCCGCTAAAGGTGGGGACTTCTAGCGGCGCCTTTCTAAAAAACGCCGCTAAAGGTGGGGCCTTTTAGCGGTGCTTTTCTAAAAACGCTGCTAAAGGTGGGGACTTTTAGCGGCGCTTCTAGAAAAAACGCCGCTATAGGCGGGGACTTTTAGCGGCGCTTCTCTAGAAAACTCCACTATTGGTTGTGTCTTTTAGCGGCGTTTTTAACACAAACGCCGCTAATTTGCATAGATTTCCAATGCTCTTTTTCTCCAATATCCTACCCTCCCTGCATTAAAACCAACCAAAAAACAGCAACAATTGCATATAATTTCAACCCAAGGCAGCAAATAAAACATATAAATCTCACCAAAAGTATTAAATCTAAAAGAAACTTTAAATTTAATAAAAGATATATGATATTCATTAATAAATAAAGTATAATTCAAACAATTCTTATAATAATGTTAACTGTAATAATGTTAAAAAAAATCTTACAAGAAGAAAACAAATGTCTAAGAGGGCGGCCTCTGCGACTGCTGCTGGAACAACTGCATCATAGTCTGCAGCTGTAGCTGGAGTTCTTCATACTTTCTGTTCTGTTCTGCTTCCCTCGCTGCTGCCTCCGCTCTAAATTGAGCAATATGCTCCACCTCCCTCGCTGCTGCCTCCGCTCTAAGCTTAGAAATTTGCTCCGCCTCCCTCGTTGCTGCCTCCGCTCTAAGCTGAGAAATTTGCTCAGCTGTGCTCGCTTCCATCTGAGATATCTGGTCTTTCAGTCTCTGAACTTCAGCACGAGATTGACTCCCGGAAGGCATGTATTGTCGGGAGCCGGATCCAAAATATTGGGTCGGGGTAACACCAGATCCTTAACATCGAACCCGACCATACCTTGTAAGACCCAAAACATTAGTGATAATTATGTTATAAATATACTCAAGATTAATAGAACTACCAATCGAAGCAGTCGTACCTTTCAGGACCCAAAACATCAGTAATAATTCTGTTATCAATCTCCTCGAGATTAATAGAACTATCAGACGAAGCAACCGCTTCATATTCCGCCTTCTTCTCCTTTAATTTATCCTAATAAATCAATGAAAGAGTTAGAAACGAAATATTTAATAAAAAGGAATGGAACATAACTTAAAATTATAAATTTAAAACTACAAATTGAAACACCCCACACCCGGCCCACGAGCCCGGACCGGATCTGGTATGTTCCTTAAGTAAACCGGTTTTCAAATTCTTTGTTACTTAGAGAAAATTTGCATATTTTTAGAAAAATGTTGTTGTGGATTGGGCTCAGATTGGGAACCCATTTAATCTTTTTGAAAATCCAATTTTATTTTATTAAGGTGACAAAAATAATTGTTAAGGTTTATAAAAAATATATTTCACTTAAAATTTAATCCAAAAATCGTTTGTAACAAAATAATTAAAAGTAAAGCAGAAATAAAGAAAATCCACTGGGCCTTATGGCCTTATTACATCAAGTAAAACCCAATAATAAAATTAAAGGTACTAAAAAGAAATAAAGTCCAAAAATAAATTCTTCAAATGATGCATGGCCACTTCAAGGTCTACCGTCCCGGTCCGTCACTGTTCATCACCTGAAAATAGTTCCCACAACGGGGTGAGTCAACAGACTCAATGTGTACATAACATTAACATTCAACAATCAGGCATACAAGTTCATATCAAGTTCATATTCATATAAAATAATGATGCAACCCAAACCCAAGCCTAATGGTCCATCCGCTACACACCATCCGTACCTGCCAGTCACACCGTGGGGACTACTAAGTCAACCCTCCATCCGCTACACACCATCGAAGGCAGTCGCTGCAGTCGACGTGCTCATCGCCCATATAATTTGTGTCATTAGACACCATATTCAAATAATGTAACCGAAGTTACCAAATTCAGATAATGTAACCGGAGTTACCATATTCAAATTTTGTGACCGTAGTCACCATATTCCATTGGTGAGACCGAAGTCAACACCTTCTTCCCCTTTCACATAGATCCCGTATGCCCCATATATCATGCATAACATACTTAATTTCTCATTATTCACATGTTAACAATATAACATATTCATAATCCTATCGAAAGTAGGAAACGTACCTGGGTACTCTTACCGCATTTGTGGTACTTAGCCACATTCACATTCTTATGCATATTCATATATTAAAATAATTGCCATATGATATATCGAAAGTTAATGTGAGTACACACCTGATTGGCTTAATAGATTCCTTGAAATCCCGAAGAACGATCTACCGATCTAGATCTTTATCTCCTATATTCGGCCAATTATTAAAACATATTAACAAACCTATTTGGCTTAAAAACCAAATCCTAGTAGGATTTGTATTACTTACCTTGTTGCCGAATTGGATGATTGTAAATCAAATCCCAAAATTGCTAGTATCCTTTTCCTTGAAATCGGCTAACACTAATTCATGTAACCATGTGAGTTTTCGGCTTTTGAAATAATGAAAAATAATTCCAAATACCAAAATTAAGCCTTGGCCGAATATCACTTACCATACAAATTCCAAATCTGAAGAGGATTCCTTGCCCTATATGTCTGTCGAAATCTTCATGTTAGATCTAATCTAACATATACATCATAACCCTTAATCAAATAAATTTATCTTACCTTAGATCCTTGATCCTTGTATTCGACAGTTGTAGAAACCCTTTTGATGTTGTAGTTGATTGCTCATTTACTTAGAATCAACAAAGATTCGGCTTTGACAGTAGAAACAGAGAAGAAAATAGAAGAAGAGAAGATGGATTTTGCTTAAAGAAAAATTCAGCAGAGAGGGGGAGAGAGCTAGGAAAATTTCGGCAAAGAGGAAGCAAAAGTGAATGAGTAGCCCTCCTGCCCTCCTTTTATAGCCAAAGTTATCAGCCTAGGAGTCCCTTACTTGGCCACCACTCCTCTTTTTGATAATATTATCTCTTTTATTTAAAAGATAAAAACCTTTAATCCATCAATTATCTCCTCAATTATCTTAAAAGAAAATCCTTTATTTATCACTTATTATTCACATATTTATGCAAATAAAACTCTTCCTTTTCTAGAAACCCATGCCGTCCACCTCAGCCTTCTGGAAGCAAAAATAAAACTTATTTATTTGCTTCTCAAGTGACTCGAACTCAGGCCTATTTCCCTGCATGTGACGCCATCTCCTTAGGCCCTAAGTGGCATATTCAGGCCACTTTTCCAAGCCTGTTTGTGTGTCAAACTTCTCCATCTTTTTCTTTTAAGGCCCTCTAGCCCTTATTTCCTATTTTGAACTTTAAAATTTGACATTTCGGCATCATTTCTAAGTTTCCTAAAATTTTCGATCGGCTCTGTAACTTGCCATTTTTCTTACATTTCCAAGTTTCCAGAAATGTTTACTTTCCATTTTTGAATCATTTCCAAAAATGTTCAGGTTTCCAAAATGTTCAAGTTTCCAAAATGTTCAAGTTTCCAAAAATGTTCAAGTTTCCAAAAATGTTCATTTCCATTTCCATTTCCATTTCCATTTCCATTTCCATTTCTAGGTTTCCAAAAATATCAAAAATTTATTCTTAGTACTTGAGACTTGACATTTCGTACAATTAAACTGAAAATGCATAGGCCCTTTTCAGGATGTTACAATTCTACCCCCCTTAAACAAAATTTCGTCCCCGAAATTTCCTAACTAAATAGTTGAGGGTATTGTTGTCGTATTGTCTCCTCCGGCTCCCACGAAGCTTCTTCTACTCCATGATTGCGCCATAACACCTTGACTAGAGGAACAGACTTCCTTCGTAGTACTTTCACATCACGTTCCAAGATCCGAATCGGTTCTTCCTCGTAGGATAAGTCTGGCCTTAGCTCCACTTCTTCAACAGATACCACATGCGACAGATCCGATCGATAGCGACGTAGCATGGACACATGAAATACGTTGTGCATCTGCTGCAATTCTGGTGGCAACTTTAATTGGTATGCCACTGGCCCAATTCGCTTCAATACTCGATAAGGCCCTACAAACCTTGGGCTTAACTTCCCTCTTCGACCGAACCTCATTACCTTCTTCCAAGGCGAGACTTTCAAGAATACTTGGTCTCCCACTTCAAACTCTATTTCCTTCCGCTTAAGGTCTGCGTACGACTTCTGCCTATCAGAGGCTTCCTTTAACCGTGCCCGAATTAACTCAACCTTCTCTTCAGTTTCTGCCACCAACTCTGGACCCAAAACTCAGCGTTCTCCTAACTCGGTCCAACAAGTAGGTGTTCTACACTTCCTTCCATACAATGCTTCGTATGGTGCCATCCGAATGCTAGCTTGATAGCTGTTGTTGTAGGCGAACTCAGCTAAAGGCAAGTAATCTTCCCAACTTTCTCGGAAATCCATTACACAGCCTCTCAACATATCTTCCAGCACTTGTATAACCCGCTCAGACTGCCCGTCTGATTGTGGATGAAAAGCCATAGTGAAGTCCAACTTAGTGCCTAAAGCTTGATGAAGTGCCTTCTAAAATCGAGACGTAAACCTTGGGTCTCTATCAGAGATGATTGACACCGGTACTCCATGTAACCTTACGATTTCTGCCACATATAACTTAGCCAATTTCTGAAGAGAATAATCCATTCTTACTGGGATGAAGTGCGCGGACTTAGTCAAACGGTCCACTATCACCCATACCGAGTCCTTCTTAGTAGGCGTAAGGGGAAGCCCACTAACGAAGTCCATGGTAATTCTTTCCCACTTCCATTGGGGAACTTCGATTGGTTGAAGCAATCCTGATGGGACTTGGTGTTCAGCCTTAACTTGCTGACACGTCAAACATTTCCCCACAAATTCAGTCACTTCTCGTTTCAGATCAGACCACCAAAATTGTTCCCTTTGATCTCTATACAGCTTGATGCCTCCGGGATGCATAGCATAAGGGCTACCATGCACTTCCCGAAGAATCCTTTGTCTCAACTCCTTATCTTTCGGCATACAAACCTTTCCCTTGTAGCACAATACTCCTTCATCATTGACGCCATAGTCCTTTAATCCTCCTTGCGGTACTTGCTGTAACTTAGTACTTAAGTCATTATCAGCCAACTGTCTCTCTTTCACCTCCTTCAGCCAGGTGGGCTTGACTTGTAACTCTGCCAACAGGCTTCCGTCATCATACAGACTTAAATGAGCGAACAAAGCCCGTAGATCCGACACAACCTTCCTACTCAGGGCATCGGCTACCACATTCGCCTTGCCCGGATGATATTCTATCGAACAATCGTAGTCCTTCAGCAATTCCACCCACCTTCGTTGCCTCAAGTTCAACTCCTTCTGAGTCAACAGATACTTAAGGCTCTTGTGATCTGTGTAGATCACTGACCTTTCTCCATAAAGGTAGTGCCTCCAAACTTTAAGGGCAAAAACCACTGCTGCTAGTTCCAAGTCATGAGTTGGGTAGTTAACCTCATGAGGGCTTAACTGTCGTGACGCATAGGCGACCACTTTACCCTCTTGCATTAGCACACAGCCTAACCCCGTATGCGAAGCATCACAGTACACCACAAAAACTTTTCCTGCCTCTGGCTGAATTAACACTGGAGCTTCCGTCAACACCCTTTTAAGCTTCTTAAAGCTCTCCTGCTGCTTATTAGTCCATTCGAAGGGTACTTCCTTCCTTAGCAACTTTGTCAAAGGCGCGGCTATTGACGAGAACCCTTCCACAAACCTTCTATAATAGCCTGCCAAGCCTAAGAAACTTCGGATTTCAGCCACGGACCTAGGTGGTTTCCAATCCAACACTGCTTCAATCTTCCTAGGATCCACCCTTATTCCTTCTGCGGATACCACATGTCCTAAGAATGCCACCTCCTTAAGCCAAAATTCACACTTGCTGAATTTGGCATAGAGCTTCTTCTCCCTTAACACTTCCAACACAACTCGGAGATGCTTATCATGCTCCTCTTCCGACTTCGAGTACACCAAAATATCGTCGATGAACACAACGATGAACCTGTCCAAGTAGGGTTGGAAAACCCGATTCATCATGTCCATGAACGCGGCTGGAGCGTTCGTCAACCCAAACGGCATCACCACAAACTCAAAATGGCTGTACCTTGTCCTAAAAGCGGTCTTATGGATGTCAGCCTCCTTCACCTTCAGCTGATGATATCCCGACCTTAAGTCGATCTTTGAAAATACTGCGGCCCCCTTCAGCTGATCGAACAAATCATCGATCCTTGGCAAAGGATACTTGTTCTTAATGGTCAGCTTATTCAACTGACGATAATCTATGCACATACGCATAGTTCTGTCCTTCTTCTTTACAAACAGGACCGGCGCTCCCCATGGAGACACACTGGGTCAGATGAACCCGCGATCCAACAGCTCTTGGATTTGAGCCTTAAGCTCCACTAACTCCTTTGGCGCCATTCGGTATGGGGCGTTTGACACAGGAGCTGTTCCTGGTAGCAAATCTATCCCAAATTCCACCTCCCTATCTGGGGGTATTCCTGGTAATTCCTCTAGAAATACATCCACGAAGTCTCTTACCGTCCTAACTCCATTAATACCTTCTTCCTTCCCACCTATCGTACTAATGAAGGCTAAGAATGCCTTACACCCCTTCTTAACCATTTTCTCGGCCTTCAGCGCCGAAACCACGTTAGACAAGTAGTTCCTCCTTTCTCCGATCATGGCTACCACTTTATCCTCCGGGGTTCTTAGTTCCATCCGTTTAGCCGCACAATCCAACACCGCTCAGTGTTCTACTAGCCAATCCATTCCGAGTATAAGTTCAAACTCTCCGAAGGACAACTCCATTAAGTCTGCCCGAAAGTTCACTCCCTGAATCTCTAAGGGCACATTTCGAAAGATCTTGTCTACCATAATAGTTTGACCTAATGGGCTTACTACAGTCATCTGTCTATCAGAAAGTTCAGAGTCTAGGCCTAGTGTTTCCACTACACTACATGCAACATAGGAATTGGTCGAGCCCACATCAATCAGAGCAAAATAGGGTTTGTCAAAAATAAAGAACGTACCGGTTATTACATCCGGTGCGTCACCATCCTCCCTCCGGCGAACCGCATAAACCAAACCCGGTTGTCTTGCTTCTGTATTAGCATTAGTAGCACCTCGGCCCTGTGTTCCACGGCCTCTGCCAGCACCATTACCTCTGTTAGCCGAACCACGACCTCGTTGAGGCTGCTGTCCTCCTCTACCAGTTTGGCTAGCATTCTGAACTGCCGGTCGGCTCTCATGTGATTGCTTGGGACAATCCTTAAGCATATGGTCCTTGGACCCACACTTGAAACATCCTCCCGTCTTTCTCCAGCACTCTCCCAAGTGCCTCTTTCCACAATGCTCACAAGGGCGATACTGCCAGCCCGTACCAGCTTGTTGATTTCGTGGCCCGTCAACCCTAGGCCTCTTGTGACCCTTTCCAGGTGGTCCAAAACCTCTTTTAGGCTTATTCTTATCCACAGCCTGCTTGGTAGAATCTTTAATCCCCGCGGCCACCTTGGCCTTTTCCACCAAAGCAGAGAATTCCCGCTCCTGATGCGGTGCTATCAAAAGTCTCAGATCGTCCCTCAGTCCGTCCTCAAAACGGACACAACGTTCATGCTCAGTTGCCACTACACCTCGAGCACAACGACTCAACCTCAGAAATTCTGCCTCATATTCTGCTACGGACTTGTTCCCTTGAACCAACCCCAGAAAAGCTTTTCTTTGCTCATCTGTATACCTGGTTCCCACATATTTCTTCTGGAATGCCTCCTTAACATATTCCCAGGTCAGATCCTCCGCCGTGGCACCATCTCGAACAGTTAGCCACCATTGATACGCTTCATCGCGTAACAACGCCACCATCCCTTTCAACTTTTCCTCAGGAGTCAGATCGAGCTCATCCATGATACGCTCCGTTGCTTCCAACCAGTACTCAGATGTACTGGGTGCCACTCCAAACACTCCACGAAACATTTCCGCTCCATTAGCTCGGAGCCGTTCAGGCACAAACTTACGATTTCCTGAATTTCCTCCCGCCCCAGCCACCAATTCCAAAACTCGCAGCACCGCCTGCGACATAGCATCTTCCCCCGTCTAAGCTTGCTGCTCAACATTAACAGCTGGGGGTGGTGGTGGCGGTGGTATTTCATTGTCGGACCCTTGACCCGATCTAACGGGTTCCGACACGGTCATCCTTCCTCTACCTCGTCCACGACGACCAAGTCCTCTAGAGCTCATTTTCTAGCGTCGGGATCTGATTAAAGAATTTTATGAATTAGTCATTGTTCCACTTATTTACCCGCGAAGGAGTTTTATGAAAAGAAATTTAAGAGTGGTTCTTTCGTATTCATACAAACACACAGTCTTTTCCATTCATTCATTCATCCATCAAGCAAGTATGAACTTTCGTTCATTCAGAGAAACGTTGTAGTTTTTGTTGTTGTTGTTTTCCACTACCCAGGGGTATTTTCTAATTTTGTCCTACAGGGGCATTTTCGTAATTTTTCGAAAAAAATGTTCCTTGGAGTTTTTGTCAAAAAGTATTTTGAAAATTTCATAGTCTCGGGGTAATTTGGAAAAATTTCAAAATCCGGGGGTATTTCGGTAATTTTTAACCTCAGGGGTATTTTGGTAATTTTTCACAAATCAGGGTAAATTTGTAAAATTTAATAGATTGGGGATATTTCAAAAGTTGTAAAACTTTGAGGGTTCTTTTTTGAAAATTGTTCCTTCAAAAATAGGGATGTTGCAAAAATTTTGGAAATCAGGGTCATTTTGGTAATTTTGCAAGTTAGGGGCAATTTTGTAATTTTCCAAAATCAAGGTATTTTGGTATTTTACAAATTAGGGTTTTTGAATGTTTATAAAATAATGAAATTTTGACAAAACCATTGAAAAGTTTGACATTTTGTGAATCAAGGGCATTTTAGTAATTTTACCACCAAGGGCATTTTTTTGTAATTTTCGCAAATCAGGAGTTTTTTCAGAAAATGTTGTAAAATAATTTTTCTCAGATTTAAAAGAAAATTTTAAAAGTTTGAAAAACTAGGGTTTGTTGTTTTCTCTTTTTTTTTTTTTTTACACAAAAAGGCTAGTTCCCTTTTTGGGTTTTAGTCATCTGTTTAGCCTATGACCGAGCCCTCTTGGTCAGGATGAACCAAAGCTACGCACCAGGCAGGATTCGAGTGGAGAGGAGGTGAGTCACGCGGACTGCTTAAATACCAAGATCCCACCGAAACCATTCCTAGACATACGCACAGAGGTTGCCACACCACTGAGCCCTCTGAGTTAGGGTGAACCGAAGCTACGCACCAGGTAGGATTCCTGCGAAGAGGAGGTGAGTCACTAGGACTGCTTAAATACCAGTCTCTTCCGGATCCAATCCTAGACATGCGTACAGGGGTTACCACACCCTTAGCTCAGTGACTTAGCCATAGGGTTGTTTAATGCATTACGTCTTATGTGTTTGTGTTTGAGTAGACTAGTCCTAGGGTTCAAGTTCCTATCATTCTATTCTACGTTCCATGCCTGTTCTACCCTTATACAGTTCATAATTCACAGAATCACACATAGAGTTAGGGGTACTTACCTGGTGGACTGCGGGTCGGAGACTTAGGTGCCATGCCATAAAACCTGCTTATGTTCAAAGAAAATCATTTGGGCTCGAATTCAAAACATTTTGGGCCTTAGTCCACAGGCCGAGAGTTTTAAACTGGGCTCTGATACCAAACTGAAACACCCCACACCCGACCCACGAGCCCGGACCGGATCTGGTATGTTCCTTAAGTAAACCGGTTTTCAAATTCTTTGTTACTTAGAGAAAATTTGCATAATTTTTAGAAAAATGTTGTTGTGGATTGGGCTCAGATTGGGAACCCATTTAATCTTTTTGAAAATCCAATTTTATTTTATTAAGGTGACAAAAATAATTGTTAAGGTTTATAAAAAATATATTTCACTTAAAATTTAATCCAAAAATCGTTTGTAACAAAATAATTAAAAGTAAAGCAGAAATAAAGAAAATCCACTGGGCCTTATGGCCTTATTACATCAAGTAAAACCCAATAATAAAATTAAAGGTACTAGAAAGAAATAAAGTCCAAAAATAAATTCTTCAAATGATGCATGGCCACCTCAAGGTCTACCATCCCGGTCCGTCACTGTTCATCACCTGAAAATAGTTCCCACAACGGGGTGAGTCAACAGACTCAATGTGTACATAACATTAACATTCAACAATCAGGCATACAAGTTCATATCAAGTTCATATTCATATAAAATAATGATGCAACCCAAACCCAAGCCTAATGGTCCATCCGCTACACACCACCCGTACCTGCCAGTCACACCGTGGGGACTACTAAGTCAACCCTCCATCCGCTACACACCATCGAAGGCAGTCGCTGCAGTCGACGTGCTCATCGCCCATATAATTTGTGTCATTAGACACCATATTCAAATAATGTAACCGAAGTTACCAAATTCAGATAATGTAACTGGAGTTACCATATTCAAATTTTGTGACCGTAGTCACCATATTCCGTTGGTGAGACCGAAGTCAACACCTTCTTCCCCTTTCACATAGATCCCGTATGCCCCATATATCATGCATAACATACTTAATTTCTCATTATTCACATGTTAACAATATAACATATTCATAATCCTATCGAAAGTAGGAAACGTACCTGGGTACTCTTACCGCATTTGTGGTACTTAGCCACATTCACATTCTTATGCATATTCATATATTAAAATAATTGCCATATGATATATCGAAAGTTAATGTGAGTACACACCTGATTGGCTTAATAGATTCCTTGAAATCCCGAAGAACAATCTACCGATCTAGATCTTTATCTCCTATATTCGGCCAATTATTAAAACATATTAACAAACCTATTTGGCTTAAAAACCAAATCCTAGTAGGATTTGTATTACTTACCTTGTTGCCGAATTGGATGATTGTAAATCAAATCCCAAAATTGCTAGTATCCTTTTCCTTGAAATCGGCTAACACTAATTCATGTAACCATGTGAGTTTTCGGCTTTTGAAATAATGAAAAATAATTCCAAATACCAAAATTAAGCCTTGGCCGAATATCACTTACCATACAAATTCCAAATCTGAAGAGGATTCCTTGCCCTATATGTCTGTCGAAATCTTCATGTTAGATCTAATCTAACATATACATCATAACCCTTAATCAAATAAATTTATCTTACCTTAGATCCTTGATCCTTGTATTCGACAGTTGTAGAAACCCTTTTGATGTTGTAGTTGATTGCTCCTTTACTTAGAATCAACAAAGATTCGGCTTTGACAGTAGAAACAGAGAAGAAAATAGAAGAAGAGAAGATGGATTTTGCTTAAAGAAAAATTCGGCATAGAGGGGGAGAGAGCTAGGAAAATTTCGGCAAAGAGGAAGCAAAAGTGAATGAGTAGCCCTCCTGCCCTCCTTTTATAGCCAAAGTTATCAGCCTAGGAGTCCCTTACTTGGCCACCACTCCTCTTTTTGATAATATTATCTCTTTTATTTAAAAGATAAAAGCCTTTAATCCATCAATTATCTCCTCAATTATCTTAAAAGAAAATCCTTTATTTATCACTTATTATTCACATATTTATGCAAATAAAACTCTTCCTTTTCTAAAAACCCATGCCGTCCACCTCAGCCTTCTGGAAGCAAAAATAAAACTTATTTATTTGCTTCTCAAGTGACTCGAACTCAGGCCTATTTCCCTGCATGTGACGCCATCTCCTTAGGCCCTAAGTGGCATATTCAGGCCACTTTTCCAAGCCTGTTTGTGTGTCAAACTTCTCCATCTTTTTCTTTTAAGGCCCTCTAGCCCTTATTTCCTATTTTGAACTTTAAAATTTGACATTTCGGCATCATTTCTAAGTTTCCTAAAATTTCCGATCGGCTCTGTAACTTGCCATTTTTCTTACATTTCCAAGTTTCCAGAAATGTTTACTTTCCATTTTTGAATCATTTCCAAAAATGTTCAGGTTTCCAAAATGTTCAAGTTTCCAAAAATGTTCATTTCCATTTCCATTTCCATTTCCATTTCTAGGTTTCCAAAAATATCAAAAATTTATTCTTAGTACTTGAGACTTGACATTTCGTACAATTAAACTGAAAATGCATAGGCCCTTTTCAGGATGTTACACAAATGATGAATTAAACTATTGTAATTAAACCCTGCATGTCCTTTGCCTAAGACTAAGGCTCATACGACTCAATAAAAAATACAGTAAATAATAAAACATAAGAGTAATTTTACTATTAAAGTGAACATTCATCAAAAGAATTTTACTATTGCAGACATAAATAATTGATAGCATCTTAATGATAAATAATTTGAGAACATTTCATTTAAAAAAATTAAAATAAAATCAACCCCCCAAGTCGTATTGGCCTTTGCCTGCATCTTTCTCCTTTTTGGGTAGTTTTAAATATCAACCTTATGTGCCATATCAAAACTTTGAGCATACATACATGCAGATAGGTTATGAAAGAATCAGCATGGATTAAAAGTGTATTTCTGATATTTTCTATTTCCTAGACAATTCACTAACCAGAAAAAATGAAGAAAAGTATTCAACTACTGTGAAAAAGAAAGAAGCAAGGGAGTAACACACCTTATATAAACAATCGAATATCAGAAGATCCAATTGCCCACAACCACTTTTGAAATAACTGTGAACATAATTGAAGCTTATCAAATTACAAAAATAACAAACAAACAATTCAGAAAAGTGAGAAAACACGCAGATAATTGAAGCTTATCAAATTACAAAATCAGTTGACCCCAAAAAATATTTATATTCTGAAATCCCATAAAGCTTAAGAGCCTAAAGAATGGGAATCTAACTGAGCAAGCATGCTCCTAAGTCTCTTCATTCTTAAGCAGTAAATGATTTGGAATTAAAATGGAAAAAAATGTTTGTAATTGTAATTGACACCCTTATACCGATTAATCTGTATATAATTTGTAAAAAAAATGGTCAACAATGGAAAATTTCTACCAATTAATTCTGGAAACAACGATGGCTGTCATTTAATTTTCATACGTTTATCTTTTCCACATTCAGGATACCAAAAAAGAGAGTATTATATGATATTTCATGTCATAAACACATACTAACATTTGTATGTAATCAATTTATACTTTTAAAGAAACAGAAAAGGATAAGGAAAAATCTTAATAGAAAACCTTAATTAAATCTTTTAAATACAGGATTAACCTATCAAATTCATTAAAATACCAAACTTGTCCCTTTTAAAACTGAAGCTTGGGTTTAGGGATAACCAAATTACAAACTGCGATTAACCAAACAAATGCAAACAAGCAGATATCAACAATCAAGATTACACCTAATTTGATTAAATACAAACTTACATCCCTCAGAAATTAATTATAATACTACGTTTTCACATTTCCTATTCTCACATCTCTCCAACAAATTTTTTTTAACCCAAAGACTAAACATGCAAAGCTAAATTAGTTCATTTATTAACCTTGTAATTCTCAAATAAAAGAGCTTACCAACTTTCAAATTTGCAAAAATGCTTCAGTTCAGGCAGCAGCCAATATTGGACAGATTAGCAAAGCGAGTGAAAGCAGCAGACAGAGATAAGGCAATGGGGGAAAGCAAAGCAACGGCGTCGGGATGGGCTTTAGAAGGCGAATGGCGTCGGGCCGTGGGCATCGCTATCGATGTCGGCGATGGGTTCTCGTTTCGGTAATAAACGCAGGGCTTTGAGTTGAGAGCCTTATGAGAAATGGTCTTCTATTTAGTTTTTTTTAGGGTTCTTTTGGTTTTGGTAATGAACGGAACAGAATCGAAGAACTATTTTGGGATTCGGAGGGGATTGATAGAAGGAATGAAGATTGATTGCGATTTGGGGAGATAGCAGAAATCGGGGAAGATAAGAAATCAGGGAGAAACTTTGAAATTAGGGATTTGGCTGACTCTTTGAATATTTAGGGATATGCTAAAATCGGAGAGAATGTAATATGTAAAAAGAACAGCGTCGTTTCAACATAAATTTTATCCCTATTGCCGCGTTTTTAAAAAAAACGCCAGTAAAAAAATTATCAAAAACGCAGTCGTTTTTCTCAAATTTGTGGCGTTTTGGGATAAAACGCCAGTAATAACAGCAATAAAACGAACATAGTTGTGGCGTTTTATTAAAGGCGCCACTAATTATAACGTAAAATGGTGCCGCTTCTTTCACTATTCTTTGTGGCGTTTTTAATAACCGCCACTAATAAATGATTAAACGGCATCATTTAATTGACATAACCTTGCGGCGTTTCCTAAAAACGCCGGTAATACATATATTTTGTGGCGTTTCCAAAAAAGCCGGTAATTCTACCTTTTGTGGCGTTTTTTAATAAAAGCGCCACTAATAATAAAGTATCATTTCCACTCTATATTTTTATAATATTATTAAATAATCAAAATATCTAATATTATGAACACTAATTAATCAAAACCACCTTATACCTTTAAACTATATCCTCATAATCCTAAACTCTAAACTATATCCCCTAAACCATAAATTAACCATAAAACACTAACCCCTAAGCCTTAACCACGGTCTGAATTATTCATAACCCTGAATTATATCCCCTGATATTTAAACCATAAAACAATGATACTATTTATCCTAAAACCCTCTAAACCTTAAACCATTAAACTATATCCCCTACTAAAGTACCCTAAACTATATATATATATATATATATTAATTTAGGGGTACATATTTAGGGTTTACTGTATTGAGTACAGTGTGTATAATGTAGGTCTGGGGTTTAAGATTTAATACTTTAAGCGTTAAAAGGTTTTAGGGTTTAAAATTTGTGGATTAAAGGTTAGGGGTTTAGTGGTTTAGGGTTTTTATACCCCTAAATATATGTACATTTTTTAATTTATATCTCTAATCCATAAACACTCAACCCCTTAAACCCTTAAATACAAAATCATAAATCTTAAAACTTTAAACCCGAAACCTAAAGCCCGAAACACGAAACACTAAACCCTTAAACCATTAAATATAGATTCTACAACTCTAAACCCTTAAATCCTTAGTAAACCCCAAACCTACACCACACTACACTTGAAACCCTAAACCATCAACACTAAATCATAAACCCTAAATAGTAAACCCCAAAACAGAATAATTTTTTTATTGATTTATCATACGAGGACCAAAACGGCGCCGATCTAGTAATGAAACAAATTGATTTTTTATGGCGTTTTTAATAAAAACGCCTCTATTATTGGGCCTTTTTACAATTTTTTATATTGAATTATTAAACGGGAACAAAAATGGCGCCGTTTGAGTTTTGAGATAATTAGATTCTTAGCGGCGTTTGCCGCTAATTCTTACCTTTAGTGGCGTTTTATCAACAAATGCCGCTATTGCTCAATGTTTTGTGGCGTTTTTGAAAAAATGCCGCTATTATTGGGCCTCTTAACAATTTTTATATTCAATTATTAAACGGGAACCAAAACGGCACCGTTTCAGTTCTGAGATAATTAGATATTTACCGGCGTTTTTTATATCAAACGCCGCTATTGCTTACCTTTAGCGGCGTTTTTTAGACAAACGCCACTATATCTCTGACCTTTAGCGGCGTTTTTTAGACAAACGCCACTATATCAGATTGTGGCGTTTTTAGTACAAACGCCGCTATTTATGTGCCTTTTTACATTTTTTATATTAAATTATTAAACGGGAAACAAAACGGCGCCGTTTTATTTTTGAGATGATTAGATTTTTAGTGGCGTTTTTTTTACAGACGCTGCGATTTCTTACCTTTAGTGGCGCTTGCCTTAAAAACGCCGCTATATCACTACCTCTTGTGGCGTTTTATAACAAACGCCGGTATTTCTCAGTTTATTGCGGCGGTTTTTTAGAAAACGCCGCTATTTCTTGGTTTTTCGCGGCATTTTTCCGTCAAACGCCGCTATTGTCCAGTTTTTTGTGGCGTTTTTATCTAAACGCCGCTAATGTGTAATAATTGTGGCGTTTTTTAACCAAACGCCACTAAAAATGCCGCTAAAGCCATATATTCATGTAGTGTTAATGAGAATAACCAAGCAGTATATACTAACTAATATTTTGATTTGAATTGAAGTCTCATTAGGACAACTTATTAGAACAAATGAAAGTAATGCATGCCTGAAAAGCTGTTAAGTGGATAGGATTTAGTTAATTTCTTTTAAAAAGAATTGTTTGATTTTAATAAAAAGATTTTTATTCTCTCCATTTCTGTCTCCCAATACTGCAAGTTCTTTTTCCACTTTCCCCAGTTATATTTATTTATTTACTATTTTATTGTTCTTTTGTTCTTTATTATTATCATTATTCTGTCGTTCTCCTACTTTGTTTCTTCCCTTCTTTTTTGTTTCGTGCTTAATCAAGTAAACAATAATTTTTATCCTTTTCGTTTGCAAATTCAACCCTTGTTGGAAGGTATTCATTCTATTTTTTAATTGTTTTGTGAAACATCAACTCCTCCAATATTGTAATTGCGGTTTAGGACTACTACTGTGATCATTTGGGTTCTTGAAATCTCACGGTTGACTTTGCATCAAAAAATATTCAGGTGTGTGATTCTAACCCGAAATGACATCAGAAACTCAAGAAAACTTGAAAACAAAGACTGTTTTTGAGACTGTTCTGCATCACACGGTCTTGTGCCAGACCGTGTGGGCCACACGTGCGTGTGGACCCATTTTCTAAAAAATTTTCACTTAGTCTCGTTAGACTCTGAAATTCGTAACTAGACCTTTCGTGGGGTTTGTTTGGCTTAAATATGATTCTATAATATGAAATATAATATATTTTGTGAATGTACGTGATAGGGATAAGGTACGTGTTACAATTGCAAGTATGATTAAAATGTGAAATTTGTATGTGATCTGTAATCTGATAATTCTGTTAGTATGTTTCGATGTGAAAAACATTTATGGCATATGTGCATATGATGTCTATCAGTATTTGCATGAGGATTGGGGTAGGATATGATATGTGATGGAGGAAGTGTGATTATGGCAATATTACTGCATCTTCTGACGGTGTATCCACAATATCAATTATGGCAGCTTGACTGCAATTATAATGGCTTGACCATATATATTTGATTCTGGAAGATTATCGTAATATTTCTGTTTGGCAGCTCAGTTGCACTTATATGAGTGGCATACCACCACGACCTGGTTTGATTGGATGGATGGACTCTTGTAGTAGTCCTAACTAGTGTGATTGGTTGGACGGAATTGGTGTGTAGCGGATGGGGGTAGGATTTGTGTCTGTATTTATTCTGGTCTGACATGACTTTCTGTATGATATATGTGTTTCTGAAATATGACATTATGAAATTCCATTTTGATATATTTTTCTAAAACTATGTTATATGATAAGCTCCGATACGTTACATGATATGCTCTGATATGTAATATGATATGAAATTTTGATCTAATTATTGTATATGTAAAACTCATAAGGAAACACTGTTTGTGAGCCGGTTCACACACTGGGCTTCTAGCTCACTCGTTTGCTTAATACATTTTAGATAATCTTCTGACTTAGGACCGGATGGTGTATGGGAGCTCGGATTGTTTTCTCAGTTAATTAAAAAAATAGTGATTTTTTGTAATTATTTATTTTGGACTTTTGGAATTGTAATATGTTTTTGGGTTGTGTTTTTATTTTCGTTTTGTTCGTAGGTTTTTTGATATATATGATCGTAAATTTGCAAAATCACATGGGTTAACAAATTGGATTCCGGTTTTCAAAACTAAAACTTTGAACAAAAAAAGTTCCGCTGCAATCTAAGTAAACCCTTAAGTGTTTTTATGTAAATAAATACATACTTTTCAGTAAATGTTAGCATTAACCGGAAAAGATTTGCCCAAAATTGGTACTTTCGAAGCAAACGAATTTGAATTAAATTTCTGAGTTTGAAAAAGTGTTTTTGGATTTAAGTTTTTCTGAACGTTTGTGAGAGTTCTGCTAAGTTTGAAACGCACGGCTAAGTTTGATTAAATAATTTTTTTTTAAATAAACTAATGTAATTCCTCCAAATTCGATCATAACATTTAGGCCGGATTTGAGGCATTATAAGTAAAATATAGTTATTATTGTCAATACTTTAGATTATTACAACATTAACATGAGATTAGTGGTAGATGATGTTTCATTTGGCACATACTATAACACTATAGATATAAATTTTATAATAAAACTGCATTTATTGTAAAAACAAAATGTAACAACAATTTACTATAACCTAATAGTTTCATTTATTATATAAAAAATCATTTAATTCAATTTATCTTATAATAATTTTTAAGAAATAAATCATTACACCGAAATGATCTCATTTAATATTACAAATAGAATGAGATGTATCAAACATACCTAAATTGTTTATAGAAAAAATACTGTGGAATAAAAGTGTGTTCGGATAAAATATATTATTTACAATTTATATTATATTTGTTTCTCTCTTATATCATCTAAATATGTTTTCAAAATTCCTTGTAGAATATATCTATAAATAATGTAATATTTAATTATTTGATAATTAATTTTACATTTTAAGTATTTATCAATAAAATATATATCTTATTAATTTTACTTTCAAATAATTTACTTTTAAAATATCAAAAACAGAGCAAATAGTATATTGAGTAAAAAGACCCTTAATAATCTTATTCGTGATGAATTATAAATTAAAAATATATATTCTATTGAAATAAAAAAGAAGAAGATAAAATCTATTTAAATAGTGATGGTAATATTTTAATAATAAATAAACCATACTGAAAAATCAAAGTAAAAAAAAAGAAAGAAAAAGAAAGTAAAATGTGTTTTTCAAAATCTATTCATAATAGTTGCCTTGATAATTTCATTTACTCAATTATTTTTCAAAATATGTTTTTTCTCAACTTTTTTTTATCTTTTGAAAGACTATTTGACCTCATCATATATTTCATCTTGATTAAAAGTTTTTCCTTATTTAACAACAAAAGAAAAAAAAATAAAGATGTAAAGAATGAAAAATTAAAAATAAAATAGAGCCTATAAACCTTAGTAGGCGAGGGCATTGCAACTAAAAATCCTATGCTTAAAAATCAATATTTAAACAATAAAAGAAAATTGAAGTAGAATAAATTTACGGAGGTCAAGAATGAGAGAAGATGGTGGTCTGGTCTAAAGAAAATAGAGAGGAATTTAAGAAGAAACCTCTCGTCTCGTGTTTTAGAATTTTATTTAAGTCAGGTAATCGAATTGGATTTTGAGTTAAATCTCGAGTCGGGTTGTTTTTATTATTATATAACAACTATGATTTACATAAATATTCACAAACAGCTAAACAAAAAAAAAATCTAGTAATATAAAAACAAATTAAACAATGAGGATAAATTTGATACAAAAATATACAAATCAGTTATTGTGAATGAGAATCAATAAGAAATTATTTATAAAGGGAAAAAGGCTAACCCATTGTACATACTTTAGAGAGAAAGAAATGGAAATAAAAAGAAAATAGCTTATTTAAAAATGTATAAATTCTTTATATATTCCAAATGTTGAAATGATAATGTAACTTTCATTAAAACCTATCAAATGTAACTTTTATGGGATTAATAGATGAAATGTAAATTTCCCAACAATAGAACAAAAATTAAATTAAAAAAGAAAATAAAAAGTTTTGTAGAGAAAATTCACCAATTTTATACAGTTTTTACACTTAAACAAAAAAAATCTTAAAATTCCAATATATAACTTAAACTCAATATATCAAATTTTTTTCCAAAATATTTAAATTCTCTTAAATTTTAATACCTAAATGTTTCCCCTATTAATTCCTAATGGCTAAGGGGGAGTTGGGTTTATTCTTAATTTTTAAAACCTATATTGCCCCTGTTAATTCTTAATGGCTAAAGAGGGAGTTGGTTTATATATTACTAGGAATATTACCACACTTTGCTTGGTTTGGTTATATATTCAAACATTTGATAAAAAATAACAATAAAATTCAATAATTTAACTCAACTTAATTAATCAAAGGAGAATTGATATATGATTTATATGTAATCAGATTCAGATTTAACACTCAAAATTTTAATACTAACTTTTATCGATACAATCAAAGTTTGAAAGGCGATAATTTAAGAATACATGAGAAGATTTATCTTTCTTTATATATACCAATTTTGTTTAGTCTATTTGTATGAAAAATTATAAGTTGATGTAATTTTTAATTTTTTAATGTTTATAGTAATATTTTATAGTAAATTTTAGTAATAAAATTTTAGATCGTTTATGATAGATTTTAGTAATACAATTTTGATTTATTTTTAAATTAACCCTTCATTTATATTTTGATTTTCAAATTAATCAAATAAATCATTTTCTATTCTCTTAAGCAACCATCTATATTAAGAATTGTCCTCAAAGAACTTTCCACAACAACTAAAGTTTCTGTAATGGTAACATTAAAAAATTTAAAAAAATATATATATAGAGAGAGAAAATTTTTGACCTACAAAAAAAGAATTTAAAGACAAAAAAATAATTGGTAAAAGAAACTAAGCATAACTAATTAGTTATAAAATAGAAATCATCTAAATTAAATTGATTCATTAAAATTGTCTCATCCAAAAATGGGCCTAGAAGAAATAGAGATAAAAATTTAGATTATTATTTATTTTTTTTAAAAATAGGGTTAAGGAATTAAAATACCTTAAAAATTATTTTTGTTAAAAATTTAACAAGAATAAGCTTACTCGTTTAGTGGTAAGGCCTTAACTTACTTAAAGGTCCCAAGTTTGAAACCCTTACGTGCATTCATCCAAAATATTCTATTTCGCTATTTTTACCCCATAAAAGTGCTGAATTTTAAAAATAGCCCAACCAAAAGCTATTTTTTTATTTAGTCATTGATTTAAAATAGTCCTACTTTTACATGAATTTTTAAAACCTATTTCAATTAGGGAAAGCAAGTGTTATAAATAGCCAATTTGAATTAAACCATAGAATTTTACCTTGCAAGTTTTCAAGAAAAACACCCTCAAACTCTTTTATTCCCAAATCAACTTTCAAGTAAAATGAGTCAAAGCTTTCAAAATCATCCCTATCCCTCAAGTGGATCTTCAACCTCCTCTTCCAAATTAAGATTTTTGTGTCTTCAAATCAAGTGTGAGACCTAATCTAAAATCATTATGTATAAATAATTATGTTGAATCATTAAAAGATTAGGATTAAATGCGTAAAGAATAAACATGTGAACCCTTCCTTTGTAAATAAAACCCTATGCTAGGCGAACTCCCATGATATGTGACCCCATGTAGTGTGGCCCCCTATTTATGCAAACCCCCATCTACGAACCCATCTGTGTGAAACCCTAGGTGCAAACCCATATGTGCGAACCCTAGGTATACGAACCCTTGT
Source organism: Gossypium australe (assembly GCA_005393395.2). NCBI lineage: Eukaryota > Viridiplantae > Streptophyta > Magnoliopsida > Malvales > Malvaceae > Gossypium > Gossypium australe. The sequence continues at coordinate 122,304,695 of CM016621.1, read as the reverse complement.
ACGACTCCTAGGTGTGTGAACCCCTGTGTGAACCCTAAGTGTGCGAACCCTAGGTATGCGAACCCTTGTACGAACCCTAGGTGTGCGAACTGTAACATCCCAAAATTGGGCCTAGTAGGATTGGGCCGATTGGGAATTGGGCTTTAGGAAAAATTTGAGTATTATTTTTGTGTTGGCTCGGGTAGGAATTTTGTGTGTTAGCATAGTCTTGTGAAGGCTTGATTTTATTTAGGAAGCTAGAATAAATTTTAGTATGGATTATTTAATGAAGTGGATTAAGTGAGCTTGACACTTAAGTTAATTAAGTGTTCATTTAAAGCATAAGAGGAGTAAGTGGCAAGTTGGTTAAGGAGCTTGAAAGGTGGCTTGAGGTTAGAGGTTCGAGTAGAATGTTTAGCATTTTTGAAGGTTTATTTTTGAATCCTTGCATTGATGGACGGTCAAACTCATTCATGATTGGTTGGACTATTTCTTTTGGTAAGTTGAATATGTGATTAAGGAAAGCATGAAATTTGGGATAAGATTCTTAAGCTTTTGGAAAGATGGGGGGGACAAAAGGCTTGGCTTTAGGAGAATGTTTTGGAAACTTTGTCAAGGCTTTAGTTCATGTATGTGGACGGTATGTATGGCTAAGGGGGTGGCCGAATTTTTGGATGGTTGGTAGCTAGTTAGTGCCAATTTTCTCTTTGGTTAGTAGGCATTTTCGGCTAGTTAGGTAGACATTCAACTTTTTGTTTTGTGTCAAAACCGAAACTCCTTTGAACTTTACCAATTCTTCTCTTTTGTGCACCATTTGGTATTTTATTTCTTTCATCTTCAAAGTTATTCTCTTTAGCCGAATGCACTTTGATCTTTTGGTGCAATTTTGAGCACTTTTCTTCTTTGGCAAATTAAGTGTTTGGCCGAACCTCTCTCTCCCTCATCTCTCTTTTTCTTTTCTTTTGACATTGGTTCATAAACATTTTCTTTTTCACTCTCTTGGCCGAATATCTCTCCATCTCTAATACCATTTCTTTTTCATTTGTTCAAAGATAAAACATCTACTTCCATTCTATTTCTTCTTTTCTTTTTCACTTCACCATAGCCGAATTTTCTACTTCCTTATTAGTTTTATTTTGGCCGAATATTCAAGGGTAGACTCTCCTTGGTTTTCTTCTATCGATTTTAGATAAAAAGGGGCTCATTGGGATTTTGGAAGCAATCGGTTTAAGCCATTCCTTTAGCAAATCAAAGGTTGGTAAGTCAAAAGGGTAAGGATCTTTATGCTTGTTATATCGTTTTAGATGGTCTTCTAATCGATTAAGTTTTTGGTGACTCTATCTTCCGTTTATTATCTTCTTTCCGTGAACGTTAGATTTTGGAGTAATCAAGAATGGGTTCGAAGAGAGCACGTATAGATGTTGTTCGAGATGCTGAGAGTGTCGATGAGCAAGAAAGTTTAGTTATCTCTATTATCAGGTGTGTATCTTACACACTTTATAACTTGGTTTATATTTGTATGTTTATGTGTGTTATTACTAATCATATTATGAAAGTGGGAAAAACGGTGAGATTTGGATTTGATACCATGATGGTATGAATGAGGATTCGGGTAAGTCTGTTTCGATATGTTGTTAATACATGTGGATTGAAATCATGATCTACGATTTGTGATATATTTATTATATGATTCATATCATAGTATATTGACATGATTTGTTTATCTATTGCATTGGTATGGGCAATATGAGAGGAGGGGGAAGATTGTGACTTCGGTCACCAGTGATTTGGTATCACATTGTGTCTTCGGACACCAGAGATTTGGTATCTCCAGTGATTTGGTATCACATTGTGACTACGGTCACCAGAGGTTTGGTACCTCCAGAGGTTTGGCACCTCATAGCGTCTCGTCCCTGTGGTTAACACCACCGTGGGTTGGCCCCACTTTTGAGATATGGGATCGACGCCAGTGATTTGGTATCACACGGTGGGTTGGCCCCATCATTCGATTTGTGTCTTCGGGCACCAGTGGTTTGGAACCACCAGTGATTTGGTATCACATTCGTGTCTTCGGACACCAGAGGTTTGGCACCTCATAGCGACTTGTCCCTGTGGTTAATTCCACCGTGGGTTGGCCCCACTTTGAGATATGGGATCGTCTGCCAGTGATTTGGTATCACACGATGGGTTGGCCCCATCACTTGATTTGTGACCTCGGTCACCAGTGTTTTGGTAACACAATTGTGTCTTTGGACACCAGTGGTTTGGCACCACCAGTGGTTTGGTACCACACGGGGTAGAAAAGGAGTTATGGATGGCTAGGTTGGGTGCATTATACATATATGTTGCTTTGTTATAATTTGTGTAAGAATGTGGCATTTACCCGGGAGAGGGAATATGCACTGAGTCTTGGTGACTCACCTTCTCCCTTATCATTTCAGGTGATTCGTGAGATCGCGGATATGGAGCCGGATGAATTCGAGGAGGCCATGCAATAAATTTGGGTTCTACGTGAACTTTGGTTTGAGAACTTTAATTTATTTAAATTTGGTTTTATATTTATTTAAGTTGTAATAAGGCCTCCTAAAATTATATTTTGGTTATTTTATCTGTTTTGGATAAATTGTTTAACAACTTAATGACTTGAAAAATGGTTACACATGTTTTATAAAAATTAATACGTAAAATGTTTTATTGTGCCATCGGGTACACTTGAATCTGTAACAACCTGACTTAATATATTTTCAAATAACACTATTTAATGTTTTCTCCTCAACCGTTTTAAAAACAAGACAATATCTTTTATCAAAAATTTTAATCGGCTTAAAGGGATTTTCAAAAAGTTTTTCTCTGTGGCATACCAAATTCGGTCGTAATGTTTGGGCCGGGTTTGGGGTGTTACACGAACCCTGATGTGCAAACCCATCTGTGTGAACCCCCTTATGTGAACCCCATTGTGGGTGTCCCTATAGGCGAGCCCCTATGTGAACTCATATGCAAAACTGTAAAGGGATTTGTATGCGAGCTCTTAGAATAATTATGCAAACTTATTACATATGAACCCTAGGACTATGACACACGAACCCTAGGATTATGACACGCGAACCCTAGGTGTAACACCACACACTCGAGACCATTGCCAGAGTCGAGCACAAGGCGTTATTTAACTTATCTTACTACTTCGGGTATAAAAAAATAATTTATTTCATCATTCATATTTGCCTTACATAAAATTTCCAATTATCTCATTCAAACAAGTGCACTCATTCATACATTCTACGAAATTTGAATAACTTACTTATCACATTCACTAATCAATTTTAGTCAAGCATGCTACAGTATGTGAAGGTCAGAAAAAAATGAATATGCATATTACTGTATAAAGTTTTATTTCACACATTATCACATATACACATTAGGAATTCTTATTCATACTTTTCCGAGTTTAACTCATCATAGCTACACTTATTCAAATACTTCAGTATCACTATCAAATGGTCGGATATAGCTTGGTTGGATAGTACTTCTCTTTTAACAAGATTGTCCTCAATCGCGTCGGAAGGCATCACACTATCACATATTGGTGGCATGTATAACTAGACTCTTACACTTGCTATGTTAATCCAAGAACCTACTAAACCATAGCTCTGATACCATTAAAATGTAACACCCCTTACCCCTATCCATCGCCGGGTCAGGGTACGAGGCATTACAACAATCTTATACACTTCTCCGATACATACATTTCAATTATACATTAAAACTATTCATAGTCACACTCTATGTCCCTATTATGGTCTTACGAGGCCCAAAACAATCATTAAAGTTGATTCGGAACCAAATCAGAACTTTTCGGGCATTTAGAAAATTTTTACCAAAACAGGGTCACACGCCTGTGTGACATATGACACGGCCGTGTGAGTAGACCGTGTGGTCCTCACACGCCTATGTCTGGAACCCGTGTGTAATTCACTAGCATTCTGTTTATGCACCATGGCCAAACCACATGCCCGTGCGGTGGCCGTGTCCTACCCCACGACTGAGACACACGACCGTGTCTCTAGCCCCTTGTGGCATACATTAGGCTATTTTTCAAACCTTTTGTTTTCTTAACTCTTTGTACTAATATACAATATATCGATCTTTGTTATACCTTTAGCTAATTCTAACTTAGCCACATCAAGACATTTCTCCATGCATGCATAAAATAGGTTTACTTACCTATAGGCATTATGAGCCACATCTCATGGCTCTATTCAATGAAGCAATATAAGCCTAAACATTTGGCTAATTCATAATAATACATGCAATCAATAACTAAATCTCTATACATGCCATTCACTTAATCACTTGTCTCATGATAACACTAATTCACAATTACTCATAATATCCACAATCATAGAAGTCACATTTAAGTACAATATTTCAATGCACTTCCATGTACCATAGACATATTTTAAATCAATTTATAAACTTGGCACATTAAACATTTAATTCAACATAATTCAATTAATTCACTAATTTAGCTTTCAAATATAAATTACAACATTATTGCATTATTATTAACACACCAACTTACCTCGAATGCCGAAACGGCTAATTTTCTCGACTTAGCCCACAACTTTGTTCTTCCCCGATCTTAGTCCAAATTTCATATTTTCTTGATCTAACATGTCAAATAACACTCATTTAACACATTTTATCAACACACTAATCAATTCAATTCACATATCAAATTATGGAAAATTTATAATTTTGCCCCCTAAATTTTCAAAAATTACACTTTTACCCCTAGGCTCGTAAATTAAACTTTATCCCTTATTCTTATGTTTTATGGCATGCTGATCATTTTTCCCTTATGACAACATCAAATTCTCACTCTAACATGTACTTATGAACATTAGGTATTTTTACCGATTAAACTGTTTTACTCGTTTTCACTTAAAATCGCTTAGCAAAAGTCGTTTAACATAATTCTAAGCTTCATGTTCTGTCATAAAACATCAAAATATACACTTTTCACCTATGGGTAATTTTCCAAATATAAACCCTAGCTCGAATTAATGGTAGAATTAGCTTAATCGAGTTACCGGGATTCTAAAAATGTAAAGAACATGAAAAACGGGACTAGAACGGACTTACTATTGAGCTTGGAAAGCTTGGACAAAACCTCAACCATGGCTTCCATGGTATTTTCGGCAGCAACATAAAAGAATAAAGAAGATGACATCTTTTTATTAGGCTATTTTGGTTTTATATGCCAAATTACTAAAATACCCTTAATGCCTTTCTTAGATATTTTACCACACAAGCCCATTTCTGTCCAAAATTTTAGAATTTGGTAAAATTGCTATTTAAGGGCTCCTAATTCATAATCCAAAGCAATTTCATACAAAAAGCTTCTAGAACATGCATTTTGCAACTTATTCAATTTAGTCCTTAACTTTCAATTGGACATTTTAGACATAGAATTTTTTCACGAAAGTTTCACGCAAACATAAAATCATATCATAGACCATCAAATAATCATAAAATCATTGCTTCTATTTTGGATTCATGGTCTCGAAACCACCATTTCGACTAAGCCCAAAATTGGGATATTACACTAGGTCATGCTATGTAAACCATATATACTGTAGTATGCAAACCCTGTAGGTTGCGAACCCTATATGACTTTTATGCGGACTCATGTGTGAACCAACATGACTTTTATGTAAACTCATGTAATAACAATATGTAAATCTTTAAGTAGACATGCAAACCCTTATATGTGTTATCATGTAAGCCTTAGTTAATACATGCGAACCTAAACTACTAATGCATGTGAGCTCTAGGTGATTAATATGCAATCCCCTAGGTGAACCTACATATGTAAACCCTACATACGAACCTATATGTATGTGCTATGATAAACTAGGCCTGTTAAGTTGTAAACTCTAAATTATATAGGATTTTTCTAGTCATTTTTACCACCTTTTTACTTAATAATAATACTAATCCCTGAGTATTTGTTAATTAATTAAGTGGACTTCGTTTATATTTTGATGATGGGCATGAATTTATAAAAAAAGCAAATATAAACTTTATTGTATTAATTTTGTGTATAATTTTAATTATTAATGTGTTATATTTTATTATGTAGGGAACCATGGAGATGATATAATATGGAGCTTATTATAAAATTGCATGAACATGAGCTATTTATTTCCTATGTTGGCTGAAAAAACCATGCTAAATGGGTCATCAAGGTGTTACTTTGACCCAGTAAAAAAGATGATACATGATGGACAAGTTTGACAAGCTTAGTGGGTCATGAAACCGTTCAACAAGGGGGAGTCAAACCCAAATTCGGCACAAGCATATTGGGCAGCCAAGAATAAAATTTTGGGATAATTATTTGGAGGTCCCTACATTTGGAGAATCATTAGAAATCAACACACAAAGATTGCCTTTGAAACCGTCCAACCCATGCCTAAATTTACCATGATTCTTTGCTCAAATCAAGCAACCACCATCCACCTACTTCCACTATATGTGGTCGGCCAAGCAATTGAAGGATTCCAATCCCTATTTTTAGTAAACTCTACCATCTACTTCAAGTATAAATACCCTTATTCACATCCCTACATCCCTTTCTCATTTTCCTCATCTCTTGTTTCAAAAGCATTCTTCCTCTCATTCTTTCCTCTCTTCATTCCCACGCATAACATCCCATTTCCCTTAGCCAGCAAAACCTTGATAAGATCATCCCTTGGCCAGCCATCTTGAGGAGCCATTTGTAAAAGAGCAACACAAGGATCGGAGGAGAACATCTTCAATCAGAGTTCACGAGACTACTGATTCGACAAAATTTATTCTTCCTTTACTTTGTTATTTTGATTTTAATCATGTTTGCAATGTGATTTGTTATCTTATCATCAACAATGGTAGCTTAAATGTGTTTAGCTAGGATAATTGCATTGATTCAATGAAGTTTGTTTAAGTCATGTTTATAGTGTTTGTGCCTCAATCGATCATGTTTTTAATTAAACTCAAGTATGTATTTCATTCATATGTGATTGGATGCATTAGAATTAGGTGAGCGATCCTGACCAGATGACAACTAATGGACGCAATAATTGAAATGTGCATGCTTAATTTAGGTCCTGACCCAACTGAATTGAAGGTTCATAATAACTTTGATGAGTTTTGTTATCTTGCATAGTTTTTGGGTTTATGTGATTAAAATGTTTCAAACCTAACCCGTCCCTGCTATTTCACATGAATTCTAAGAAACCCTTAGTTTAATATGATCAGTAAAATGCATGTTTTACTATGTAAAAGATTTTGAAAGGACTTAATTTGATTTCAAAACTCATGAAACATCGAGTTGCCATGGAATGTTTTCCGAACACTGTTAAACATGAGGAAAATGAACTAAGTTGAAAGATATAATTATCCTAGCCTGTTCATGTTATTGATTGTTGAATTTTGTGTCTTTGCTGCTAAATTCATTTCATATATCTCATTTCATACTTGGCATTTAGATTAAATAGCATTAGGGATCATCTTGCATTTAGATAGCTTAATTATCATCACTCAAAATAAAGTTTTTATCATCAATTTGTAAACCTTAATCTTGCAAAATAATGATTAACATACACAATCCCTGTGGAGATGATAACTCTTATACTTACTTATTACTTGATAACGACTGTGTACACTTACACAAACCAAGCGTTACAACTTTTTGGCACCATTGTCAGGGATTGTTGCCTTGGTCATTTTTGTGAAATTATTCTTTTCAATTTGTTTTTTTTATTATTATTTATCTAACTTCTAACATTATTAATTTATTCTTTATTTCTTTTTGTGATTTATTTTTCAAGTGTTTATGAGCATAGATTGAATTGTCGTTTTATTACCTGTAGACCCTGAAATCGAGCGGACATTTAGACATAGAAGACGTGCGAGATTAGCTCACAGACAAATCGAGATGGACCTTGGAAATCAAAATGATGGACAAAGAAATGGAATCGATCATGTGCACAATGTAATCCTTATTGCTGATGACAGAGATCGTGCCATAAGACAGTACGTTGTGCCACTCTTCAATGAATTAAATCCAGGAATTAGGAGACTGGAGATTGAGGCACCGTAATTTGAATTGAAACCAATGATGTTTTAAATACTCCAAACGGTGGGCCAGTCTAGTGGAATGGTCATGGAAGATCCACACCTTCACCTTCGATTATTCATGGAGGTGAATGATTCGTTTAAAATAGTCGATGTTACTGAAGACTCATTGAGGTTGAAGTTGTTTCCGTACTCATTGCGAGATCAAGCACAAGCATGGCTTAATTTGTTGCTACCAAGTTTAATATCTACATAGAAATAATTAGCAGAAAGATTTTTGGTTAAGTATTTCCCACCTAACAAAAACACTAAGTTGTGAAATGAGATAACCGCTTTTTCACAATTGGATGACAAGTCCTTGTATGAGGTATGGGAAAGATTCAAGGAATTACTTCGTAAGTGTCCTCATCATGGGATTCCACACTGCATCCAGTTGGAGACGTTTTATAATGGTCTCAACGCACACACAACGTTGATGGTAGATGCTTCTGTGAATGGTGCTCTCTTGTTAAAGTCTTATAATGAGGCTTACGAGGTCATTGAGAGGATCACTAGTAACAACTATCAATGGCCAACAAATTGAGCAACTTCAGGAAGACGAGTAGCCGGAGTGCACGAGGTGATCGCAATTACATCACTCTCAATTAAGGTATCTTCTATTTCTTCAATGTTGAAACAATTTACCGCTAATTGTTTGAATAATTTTGCAGCTCAATCACCAAGTTAGTTTGATGTTGTTTCTGCATATACTATGGGGATAGTCATTCTTTCGAGAATGGCCTATCAAATCCCGAGTCAGTTGATTACGTGAGGAATCAACACCAAAATAGAAGTGGACACGGGCCACAGTCCAACTTCTACAATCCTTCATAGCGTAACCATCCAAACTTTTCTTGGAAAAACCAAGAAAATAGATCGAACAACACTCATGCAACATAGACCCAACCAATCCCAAGGGTTCAATCAACAAGCTCCAAAACCATAACAAGCTGAGTCATCCAATAGTTTGGAGAACTTGTTGAATGTGTACATGGTGAAGAATGATGCCTTAATCTGAAGCCAAGCAACAACACTGAAAAAATTTAGAGAACTAAATGGGTCAGTTAGCTACAGAGCTTTGTAATCGACTACAAGGAACCGTGCTGAGGGATATAGAAAATCCAAGAAATTTGTGTGAGTAACATTGCAAGGTAGTGGATCTATGAAGTGGTAAGACTTTGGAACCCAAGACGATTGTGATTGAAGATGAACCCGCTGAGAAGGAGGAAAGTCAACCATCAGTTGAAACTCCTACACAAACAGAGCCAGAACGTACAAAATTTGATGAGGTACAATCTAACCCAATAAATTTCGATAAGCTAACGTCTTCTCTAGATACATATTTATCTCTTCAAAAAAAGTTATCCAATTCAACCCAAAGTTCCATCACCTCCATGTCCTCAAAAGTTCCAACCAAATAAGTACAAATATGAGGTGTAATTCAAGAACTTTTTGGACTTTCTAAAGTAACTTCACATCAATACCCCATTGGTGGAGGCTTTAGAGAAAATGCCCAATTATGTGAAGTTCATGAAGGACATCCTGTCCAATAAGAAAAGACTTAGTGAGTATGAGACTGTCGCTTTAACAAAGGAGTGCAGTGCGTTCTTATAAAACAAGCTTCCTCCGAAACTGAAGAACCCTAAATGCTTTACTATACTTTGTAATATCGGAGAATCTTACTATGGCAAAGCTTTGTGTGACTTAGGAACAAGCATCAACTTGATGCCCAAGTTTTTTTCAAACTGTTGTAGGTGAAGTAAGACCCACGACTGTGACACTTCAATTGGAAGATCGATCTTTAACATACCCTGAATGAAAGATCGATGATGTTTTGGTAAGAGTCAATAAATTAATTTTTCCTGCTGATTTCATTGTCTTAGATTTTGAAACAGATAAGGAAGTGTTGATCATCTTAGGGATACCTTCCTTAGCCACGAAAATAACATTGATAGACGTGCAAAAAGAACTCACGCTGAGAGTTCAAGATGATCAGGTAACATTTAATGTTCTTAAAGCAATGAAATTTCCTGATCTAGTGGAGGAATGTTCAGTAATGAAACAACTAGAAACCTTAGTTTCTATAGAATGAGAGAACAATTTTGAAGACCTATTGGAGAACACTTTAAGGTTTGAGCCATTGGAAGATAAAAAAGATAAAAAATGTCTAAGCCAATCCGATGGACTATGTTCAACCAGCACGATTTGAACCTCTAGAATTGGAAGTTCAGGTAACTTTTCTACTTTTCCTGTGAGTATTTTAGCAAATTTAACAGAACAATAAGATGAGCAACTGATTAAAGTTTGAAAGAAATTTAAAAGGGCGATCGGTTGGACCATAACTGATATTCGAGGTATAAGCCCTTTTTTCTGTATGCATAAAAGTATCCTAGAGGAGGGCGAAAGAGTTGGGAAAAGGAGACTCAACCCTATCATGAAAGAGGTAGCTCGAAAGGAAGTGATCAAATGGTTCGATGCGGGAATTATCTACCCCATCTCAGATAGTTCATGGGTAAGTTTGATACAAGGTGTACTGAAAAAAGGCAGAATCATGATTGCCGAGAATGAACTTAATAAGTTAACCCTGATGAGAACTATCATGAGTTGGAGAATCTGTATTGATTAAAAAAATTGAACAAAGCAACTCAGAAGGACCATTTCCCACTGCCTTTTATGGATCAGATGTTGGACCATCTAGCAGGTAACGAATATTATTGTTTCTCAGATGGATTTCGAGATACAACCAAATAGTTGTAGCCCCGAAAGAGAAACACAAAATGACTTTTATTTTTCTATACGGTACGTGTGCTTTTAGGCAAATGCCTTTCGGTTTATGTAACGCACCTACCACATTTCAGCGATGCATGATGGCAATATTTACTAATATGGTAGAAATTTTTTTAAGGTTTTTGTGGATGATTTTTCTATTTTTGGTAATACTTATGATGTTTGTTTAAGTAATTTGGCTAAGGTACTTAAAATATGCGAGAAGACAAATCTTTTCTTTAACTAGGTGAAATGCCATTTTATGGCTAATAAGGGAATTGTCTTAGGGCAAAAAATTTCCAAAAGACGAATTGAAGTTCATAAAGAAAAGGTGGATGTGATTGAAAAATTATCACCTCTAGTTAGTGTGAAAGGAGTTCAGAGTTTTTTAGGCCATGCCGAATTTTACCAAAAGTTTATAAAAGACTTTTCAAAAATTTTTAAGCCTTTGTGTATGCTGTTAGAGAAATATACTATTTTGAGTTTGACAAAACATGCTTGGAAAAGAGTTGAAAATTTGGTTAATCTCATCCCCAATAATTGTTACACCTGATTGGAACTCACCTTTTGAATTGATGTGTGACGCAAGTGATTTCTAATCGTGTGTCAGAGTCTTAAAAATTTATAAAAAGAATGATCGTGCCTAGAAACTAACTATGACAACCATGGAGGCAAGTGCACCTATCGAACAGTAGTATAGCTTAGTGGCAAGACCGGATTGTCGAACCCAAAGGAACCAAAAGTACTAATTCTAACTTTCTTTTTATTATTTAGCCTAGAAATTAAAGGACTTATTATTTAATCTAAAATTAACTAACTATTAAGTTAAAGATGCAAAGACAAAGAGAATGAATTGGGAAAATACTTGTGGGAAAAACCAATTGATTAAGACAATACCCGAGGAAGAATCCACCTAGACTTCACTTGTTATCTAACTCTGAACCAGGCGATTTATTCACTTGACTTGATCCGCAAGATTCCCTAATTTATATTAATACCTCTTTCAAGGCTACTAACGTCTAACCCTAGGTTGATTAATTGAAATTTCTTTCTAATTAAAACCCCTAGAATTGCATTAACTCGATCTATGGACTCCCGTATTAGGTGTGACCCTAATCCGACAGATTTTCGTCATCCTATTTCTAGGGTTACGATCAACTCCGCTTAATTATACTAGATCTACTCTTAAGCAGGGACTTTTGCTCCACTGCCTAAGCACATCAATACTTGAATCAATATCCTGAAATATCAAGGCAAGAATTAAGGGCACATAATTAAGAACAAATAAAGTATTTATCATATGGTTCAGAAAACAATAATAAGATCTGTCTTAGGTTTCATCCCCCTCAGGTATTTGAGAGGTTTAATTCATAATGATAAATGAATACATCTCAGAAGAAAGTATAAAACAAAACACAAGAAAAACCCTAAAACCTCCTGAAGGAATTGAAGAGAAAATCCTCTTTTGAGTATAACTCCGGCTTCTTGAGATGAATTAACTGGCTTTCTTCGAGTAAATCCCACAATTCTGGCCTCTCTGGCTCGGCTCTTCGGCGTAACTGGACCCCTAACTGGACTCCCCTTGAAGGTTGGTATCTAGGTTGTTTATATAGGCTTTTGGAATGGCTTTCTTTCCCTCTAAGTACCCTAATCCGATTGAAACTCTTCTTTGTCACGATAGGGACACGTCCATGGCACACGCCCGTGTGAATCGTGGCAGGCCGTGTTCGGGTCTGTTAATGAGGCACGGCCGTGTGGTCTTGGGTCCAGGCCGTGTTGATTTTGTGATATGGCCCATTTACTCCGTTTTAGGCCCGTTTCTCGTTCTTTTCACCATCCGGTGCTTTCCTGAGTATAAAACATGAAAACAAAGGATTAAGAGCACCAAATTCCATAATTCAAGGCTTAAATCATCCAAAAGTATGCTAAATGTGGGATTAAAATATGTTTATATTATGGTTTATCAAATACCCTCACACTTAAGCATTTGCTTCTCCTCAAGCAAAATTCTCAACTCACAATTAAAATGAACTTCCTTGATTCATAATATTCATCAACAGTGTTTCATCATAATTCAAAGATAATTCATACATTGATAATTTAAGTAGAAGGGTCCTAAAGATTCAAACAATCAAAGTCATGGTTTTTGTAGCCCGAAAACATAGGTGTTTTCCCTTTACCTAAATAATTACCCTTAATTCAAAATCGACAAGAGTTGACATCCTCACTAAAGATTCACTCAAATCACTCAAAGCTTTTAAGGTTCAAAATTAAGCACTCAAAAGTCGAACATGAAAAGTTAATCCCATAGGCTTGTCTGAAAATCAAATCTCCACCACTGTAAAATGGGATGATACACAAATCAAGAGGTCTTTAAAAAGGGTTGTAATGGGGCTTAGGTTAAATGTGTGGATAAAGGCTGAATTAGAGGGTTAGAATCGAGATTGAATTGACAATTTACCTAACTAGAAAAATGAACTAATCCTGAATAATTACATCAATCGAAAACATGAAATACTAATAACATGAGCTTCTCCTCAAGATGTGGAATTTAAACACATAATCTCAATAACATAGAGCTAATATTGAATATACTTCGTTTTTTTTAAAAAAAATCATAACAATAATAAGGAAGAACCTTAACAACTAAAATATAGAACATAGTTAGGAAACTGTTCAAAATCAAATCTCGACAAAAAGGGAGTCAAGGAATGGTGATAACAAATACAGAATGGGTTTTAGGTTAATATTAGTGGGTGAGTAAAAAAAAAGGGTTGTTAAGATCAAAGGGGTTCACTAGGGGTTAATTGTGAGGGTAGGCTTTTAGTGGAGTGAGTGGGTTAAATCCTAAGTGCCTTTATCATCTCAGTATATCAAATCAATTAATGTGGTCTCGACATGTATGATCGAAGCAAGTTCTAGAATAACAGCTCAATGTTGACACACTCAAAATCAAAAAGTGAGCACGAAAGAATGTATGCTCTAAAAGGCTCAAAATCTCACAAAAATTATGGGTTTTTGATAACAACTTTGTAAATTTCAAACTTTAAGGTAGCAATTAGATTCAGGTAGACAACCTAACAAAATTTTAATTTTTAAAAATAGACTAATCATGCTTGGTTCTCTAGTATCATAAAGTTTAAATCATCATTGCATAATTATCAATGACTTATTCCAAAACATATCAATAAAAATCATAAATCACAGGAAATTTCGTTCTAATCATAATATGGGAGAATTACTTAAGAACAAGGTATAATTCAAGGCATAATTCAGGGATTTGAGAATAATGCAGAAAGTTAGGCACTTGCTCGAAATAAATATTCACCCCCCACACTTAAGATGTACATTGCCCTTAATGTACAAAGATAGATAATTGCAAAATAGTAATAAATTCATAAGATAGGGAGAGAAGTGAAACTTCCTGAATTTTGGATGGAGTCAATGAAAAGAAACCAGATAGGAATTGGCATAAGTGAACATGGGGGAGCTCCTCGAACCGTTTGAAATTGAATCCTCAAAGTAGCCGGCCTTATTTTATTGTATCCTAAGCTAAATCTAAATGGCATGAGGAATAAGAAGAAGATAATAAAGAAAGTAAAAAGAAAATAAAAATAAGAATAAAAGTAAAAATTGAAAATGGATATGCGTTTAAAAAGAAATGGGAAAGGGGAAAGGGGAAGAAAATTTGGGGGGGGAAGTGAGCAGAAGAAGGGGATTTTAAATAGAGGAACGAACCATGCCATGTGCTGGGCGTGTTATGTCACAGGGCCGTGTTATGCTTCATGCATTTCTCCTATGCCCGTATAAAGGGTTCGCACACCCGTGTTGCTTAATCAGTGTCGCCCATAGCTTATAAGCACGAGCGTGTCGCACGGCCGTGTTCATTAGTCAGTTTCGACCAAGGCCGCATCGCACGACCATGGTGTTTTATCGCAGCACGTGTTTTGGGAAATTTTCATCCTTGATTCGCACGATCTCTGCCACGCTTGTGTGTAAATTCGTGGTGTCCACACGGCCACGGCCACACCCATGTGCAAGGCCGTGTGGTAGGGAAACCTACGCCTAAAAATTTTGGTTAGTTTTTAGTTAGATGCTAAAATTCAAAAATATGGATGTTA
Source organism: Gossypium australe (assembly GCA_005393395.2). Lineage (NCBI taxonomy): Eukaryota > Viridiplantae > Streptophyta > Magnoliopsida > Malvales > Malvaceae > Gossypium > Gossypium australe. Next base: position 122,289,675 of record CM016621.1, on the reverse strand, counting down.
GTGGGGTTAGTGCTCAGGTTGCCTCCCGAGAAGCGCTCGTTTAAAGTCTTGAGCTAGACTTACTTGTTATTCGTATGGCCATGGTGGTTCATGGAGTCGAATCTCCTTTTTCTTACTATCAACATATGGTTTAAGTTGGGTAATATTTACCTCAAAAGTGCCAAAATTAGAATGTGCTACCTCGACCGTTCCGTATGGAAAGACCTCACGTGCCGTAAAAGGAGTCGCACCGTTTGTATTAAGCTCTGAAGCGGCTATTCGAAGGTCGGTTGCATCTGACAGTACCTGGTCCCCAACTTTGAAGTGATTGATTCCACCTTTAATACTTGATGTCCTAGCTGTGTCAAGAACCTGAAGAGTGATTGTTTCGTCACTTACATGAAATGTGAGCTCACGTGGTAGTTTATTTCATAGAATTGCTGGGCACACTTCGTTTAGCTCCACATGCGATGTATCGTCTAACTTCCGTTTGTTTCCCAAAAATTCTTTTAAAAATTTCTTTGAATCTGGCATCTGCGAAAGAGCTTCAAGAAATAACAAGTTAATATAAATTTTTTTTGGAAGTTTAAGAAAATTACCGAATTGTTCCTCTGTGTGGTCTTTCTTTATCGTATTGGGGTATGGCACACGAGGTCGGTACTCTGTAATTACCGGGTTTGGTTTATCATGGCTTACTTCAACCTTACCTTCCTCTACCATATTCTCTGGCTTCAATTTTGGTTCATCTAACCCTTCACTATCGTGAGCAGTTATTGCTTGAGGTTGCTCTCTTGGGTTAGTTTCGGTATTGCTAGGCAAGATACCTTGTGGTCTTTCTCAGATCAGCTTAGCAAGTTGACTTAACTGGTTCTTAATCCCTTGAATCGATGCTTCTTGATTTTTGAGTGTTGTTTCGGTGTTTTGTAAATGAGTTTCTGACACAGCTATAAATTTTGTCAGCATCTCCTCAAGGTTCGGCTTCTTTCCCTGCTGGTGAGATGGTTGTTGAAACCTTAAAGAAAGTTGCGGTCCTTGACCTCCCCATGAGAAATTGGGATGGTACCTCCAACCTGCATAATAAGTGTTACTATAAAGATTATTTTGAGGTCTAGAATAGTTACCCATATAGTTGACTTGTTCGTTCTCTGTGCTAGGGTTGTAGGATAGATATTCTGTGTTGTTCACCCCTCTTCCATTTGTATCGTACTGTATTACCGGATGTACCTGCGTAGAATCATACAAACTATCAATTTTTTATTTAAAAGTTCTACCTGGTTAGATAACATGGTGACCGCGTCAAGGTTGAAAACATCGGCTGCTTTAGTAGGCTTTGTCCTCATGACTTGCCACTGATAATTATTCAGTGACATCTCTTCGATTTTTGCAAGCGATACGTTCTATTTCACTATTGTAAATCAGGGCTCCTGTCGAGTTCCTTCTAGTCATAAACTAGAGGTACCTGCTAAGAATAAAAGAAAGAAAATTAGCAAAGTTAAAAGCAAAATAAAAGTAAAAGTAAATTGCAAAAAATAAAAATGGCTAAAGTAATAAAAATTGAGCGTTCTTAATATTTTAGTTCCCCGGCAACAGCGCCAAAAACTTGATCGTGTGTCAGAGTCTTAAAAATTTATATAAAGAATGATCGAGCCTAGAAACTAACTGTTACAACGATTGAGGCAAGTGCACCTATCGAACAGTAGTATAGTTTAGCGGCAAGACCGAATTTTCGAACCCAAAGGAACCAAAAGTACTAATACTAACTTTCTTTTTATTATTTAGCCTAAGAATTAAAGGAATTATTAATTAATCTAAAATTAACTAATTATTAAGCTAAAGATGCTAAGACAAAGAGAATGAATTGGGGAAAATACTTGTGGGAAAAACCAATTGATTAAGACAATACCCGAGGAAGAATCCACCTAGACTTCACTTGTTATTTAACTCTGAACCAGACGATTTATTCACTTGACTTGATCCGTAGGATTCCCTAATTTATATTAATACCTCTTTCGAGGCTACTAACGTCTAACCCTAGGTTAATTAATTGAAATTTCTTTCTAATTAAAACCCCTAGAATTGCATTAACTCGATCTATGGACTCCCATATTAGGTTTGACCCTAATCCGATAGATTTTCGTCATCCTATTTCTAGGGTTGCGATCAACTCCGCTTAATTATGCTAGATCTACTCTTAAGTAGGGACTTTTTCTTCACTGCCTAAGCACATCAATACTTGAATCAATATCCTGAAATATCAAAGTAATAATTAAGAACACATAATTAAGAACAAATCAAGTATTTATCATATGGTTCAGAAAACAATAACAAGATTCGTCTTAGGTTTCATCCCCATCAGGTATTTGAGAGGTTTAGTTCATAATGATAAAAGAATACATCTCAGAAGAAAATATAAAACAAAACATAAGAAAAATCCTAAAACCCCCTGAAGGAATTGAAGAGAAAATCCTCTGTCTTGAGTATAACTCCGGCTTCTTGAGATGAATCAACTAGCTTTCTTCGAGTAAATCCCACAATTCTGGCCTCTCTGGCTCGGTTCTTCGGCCTAACTGGACTCCTCTTGAAGGTTGGCCTCTAGATTGTTTATATAGGCTTTTGGAATGGCTTTCTTTCCCTCTAAGTACCCTAATCCGATTGAAACTCTTCTTTGTCACGATAGGGACACGCCCATGGCACATGCCCGTGTGAATCGTGGCCAGGCCATGTTCGAGTCTGTTAATGAGGAACGGCCGTGTGGTCTTGGGCCCAGGCCGTGTTGATTTCGTGGTATGGCCCATTTACTCCGTTTTAGGCTCGTTTCTCGTTCTTTTCATCATCCGGTGCTTTCCTAAGTATAAAACATGAAAACAAAGGATTAAGAGCACCAAATTCCACAATTCAAGGCTTAAATCATCCAAAAGTATGCTAAATGTGGGATTAAAATATGTTTATATTACAGTTTATCAATTTCGCTGTTGGAGCTGTGATAGGGGAAAGAAGAAACAAAGTGTTTCATACTATCTACTATGCAAGTAGAACTTTGATGGGAGCCTAGCTTAATTACATGGTAACTGAAAAAGAACTTTTTGCTATAGTTTTTACTTTTGAAAAGTTCCATTCATATCTTATAGGTACCAAAGTTATAATTTTTACCGATCATCCGACCATTAAATACTTGCTCACGAAGAAATATGCTAAACTTAGGCTAATTCGATGGATACTCTTACTCCAAGAATTTGACCTTGAGATCCAAGACATAAAAGATGTTGAAAATCAAGTAGCTGATCATATGTCAAGATTGGAAGAAAATGAGGTAACTCATTCAGTTGTTCCAATTAATGAAAATTTTCTAGATGAGCATATCTTTGAGGTAAGCTGAATTCATGAAATACTTTGGTTTGTTGATTATGCGAATTATTTAGCATGTGGAATAATTCCTCGAGAAATGACATACCAAAAAAGGAAGAAATTCCTTCACGATAGTCGATATTATTTCTGGGAGGATCCATTTTTGTTTAAACAATGTGCAGATAACATAATTAGGAAGTGCGTAGCTGGAAGTGAAAATGATGAGATCTTGTACCACTGCCATTCATCTCCAAGTGGGGAACACTTTGGTGGTTCCCGCATTGCAGTAAAGATCTTATAAGCATGATTCTTTTGGCCTATAGTTTTTAAGGATGCGCATGCATATGAGAAAATTTTTGATAGATGCCAGAGGATCAGAAACATATGAAAGAGGAATGAGATGCCCTTGACAAACATTTTAAAGGTAGAATTATTTGATGTATGGGCATCTATTTTCTAGGCCCGTTTCCTTCTTCTTATGGCAACAGTTATATCCTCGTCGCTGTCAACTATGCATCCAAGTGAGTTGAAGCCAAGGCATACCTACCAAATGATGCTAAGGTAGTCATGCAATTCCTACATAAGCATGTGTTTCAACGGTTTGGGACTCGAGAGCTATAATTAGCAATGAAGGATCTCACTTTGTAAATAAATAGCTTAAGTGGTTGTTCGACAAGTACGATGTAAAACACAAAATTGCCACTGCCTATCATCCAAAGTCAAATGGGCAAGTTAAATGATTAAATCGTGAGATCAGAGGAGTCCTTGAGAAGGTGGTGCGAACTAATAGAAAATATTGGTCTCGAAGGCTTGATGATGCTCTATAGGCCTATCAAACTGCTTTTAAGACATCGTTAGGAATGCTCCTTATCGGTTAGTCTTTGGAAATACATGTCATTTGCTACTTGAGTTAGATAATAAAGCTCACTGGGCTTTGAAGCAATTGAATTTGGATCTTTAGCAAGCCTGTGAGAGAAGGATGTTACAACTTGATGAGTTAGAGGGGTTGAGGTTATTTTTATACGAGAATGCCAAGATGTATAAAGAAAAGACTAAAAGATGACATGACAATCATATACAGCCTCATGAATTCAGAGAAGGAAAGAAAGTGTTGTTGTTTAATTCAAGGCTAAAGTTGTTTCCGGGAAAACTCAAATCCCGATGGAATGGACCCTATACCATCCACAGAGTTTACCTATATGGAACTGTAGAATTGTACAACAACAATAGAGGTATGTTTAAAGTTAATGATCAATGTCTCAAACACTATTAGGATGGTGAAGTTGAGCGAATTGAAACCTCGTTCAATTTAAAAGACCCTTAATTTTTCATATTTTTATTTTTAGTAAATAACATAGAAATTATTTTTCTTGAATTAATACATTAAATTAAATTTGTCTAAGGAGATTGGAACTTAAACGAGACCATTTGTAACCCCTCCAAACTTTACTAGGATATTAATTTAATGTAATTTTCTGAGAAGAAAAATTCTAAGTAAGCCAGAAAAATTTTTTTTAAGTTAATTTTTATTTGCAAATTTTATTTATATTTAATAAGGAGGTCAATTTGGCCCAAGTACTAATCAGATTATTTTTCTAGTTCAGTTTAATTTTTCAATATAACAAATAATTACAGTTTGGACTCAAGGTTCAAAACAATGAAAATGAGAAATTTAGCCACTAGGTGCCGTCCATAGGGTTCTAAAAACCCTAATTTTTCTGCCATTTTTCCCTACCATCCTTACCTTTCCGCCCAAGCAACCCTTGTAGCTAAATTTTTGCTACAAATTTTCCCTAATCCATCACAATATAACCGCCTTCATACCTTCATAAAATTCATAACACCTAAACAATTAGTTTTCACCCTAATTTTCTTCTCTTAGCCGTCAGCCTCAAGTTCCCAAAAGTCTCTCCCCAATTTTCATTCTTTGCCACAAGTCTCATTTACCTCCATCGCAAAGCCTTCGTCCGAGCAATGCATTTCCCACTGTGCCACAATTCCATCACCGCCGCAACTTTCACCAACACACCTTGTTGATTTTTTTTCCTTTGCCGATAATCTACCTATTTTTCGAGAAAAATCACCATATCTCACAAAATAACTAGATCTTCCAAGACTTCTACCGAGAATCCAATTGTGATTCAAGATGAGAAAGCAAAGGAAAGATTTGATTCTATCTTTAAGAATCAACCCATGATGTCGGAAAAAGGTTTTAATTTGGAGAGCAATGACAAGATGATCATGCCATTGTCACTTCGAAAGGTGATTAATGCTTTAAATTGTTAGCAATTCTATGATGCATGATTAATGCATGATGAAGACTTAGTACGAGAGTTCTATGGCAACTTTGTAACACCCCTTACCCGTATTCGACACCTGAATCGGGTACGAGGCATTATCGAACTTAACTTGCTCTATCATGCAACATCGATTCATAAATTTTCCTTTCAAATTAAAACTTTTCATTTAAGACCTTAATGTCCTTATTATAGGTCTACGAGACCCTAAACTTGTACCCGGAATGATTCGGGACCAAACCTGAAACTCTTGAACACTTAGACAATTTTGACATAAAACAGGGTCACACGCCTGTGTGAAGGAAAGAACACGCCCGTGTGGCATATCACATGCATGTGTTCCACACCTGTGTGGATTTATTTTCTACTTCGAACCTACAGGGGTTTTCACAAGACCAAAAACACGCCCGTATCCCTGGTCCGTGTCCCTCACACGGCCACGACACGCCCGTGTCTTAGCCCGTGTGCAAAAACCATGGCATTCTATTTATGACGTCATCACCTCACTAAGGTCACACGGCCAAGGCACACGTCCGTGTCCTTAAACCATGTGTAAAATTAAATTCCTAATTCCAGGTGCAGACTTCACACGGGCTGGACACATGCCCGTGTCTTAGGCTGTGTCACCCACATGGTCGAGACACACGGCCGTGTCTCTACCTGTGTGTTTACTACTGAGCATACTGACTTACCAACTTAGCATGCATGGGGACACACGGTCAATCAACACGCCCATGGGGCTGACCGTGTGTCTACCCGTGTGGACATTTGAAAGGCTATCTACCAAGCCAAATGCCACCTACACAGCAACCATACTTATACTAATTCAATTCAACAAGTATTATGACCATAAGGCACTTCTAAGAACTCAAAATCAAAACATCCATACAAGCATGCTTTGCATGAATTTCATCATCTTTGAATATATAAATTTGTCAAGTATTGACCAATTTCTAATGACCATTTACAAAATGAATTTGATAACCTTAGTAGCCAACACTTTGGCTAACAAATATGACATAAAAAAAAGATCAAGTCCTATACATGCCATACTCAAAAGGAATCTAACTTTGCTATACCAAAGAGAAGTCAATAGTGTGATTTCCGAACTCCGACGTTCCACAAATTCTCGAGCTAACTTGGCAATACTACAAGGAAAAGGGAAATGAGAGGGGTAAGCATAAAGCTTAGTAAGTTTGCATGAAATAAATAGTAACATAAAGGTTCATAATGTCATCCATCCATTGCATTGAATAAAACACAAAGTTTAAGCTCATTGCCATAACTCACTCATGCTTACTCTTACCAATTACATATCGTAAATATTTCTCGTAAATTACTCACATGTACCTGTATCACTTCATCACATAGCTTTAGCACTAATCTCATCTCTATTATAAGCTTAGCTATTTACCCATTGAATTCACCTGGAACACTCGAAATTACATATTATCATCATTCACATAAATGCGACGCCAATGCCACATCCCCGATGTGGTCTTGCATGGGATTACGTCTAGATGCCGATGCCATATCCCATATATGGTCTTATACGGGATCTCATATCGATTGTCGATGCCATATCCCATATATTGTCTTATACGTTTCTCATATTCGATGCCAATGCCATATCCCAGATATGGTCTTATACGAGATCTCAATTCGGTGCTGAGGCCATGTCCCGGACATGGTCTTATATGGGACCTTACCCATCTCAAGTCTTGTTGATATTATTCTCTCATTTATTAAAGTCCAACCGGGACTTCAACATTACAATTCTCGTCATTTTCTCATTCAACATCATCTCTCAAATTCATAGAAATATTATACATCTTCACAAATATCAACATTTTAAATCATACTAACATGGTGTTGAACTTATTACACACAAACTTACCTCGATTTCAAAATAGGCTAAATTGCCAATCTAGTCCGATACCTTGCCCTTTCCTCGGTCAAGGTTAATTCTTCGTTCTTCTTGATCTATAATAAAAATTTAACTTATTTAATTATCACATTAATCAACACATTTCAATAATCATACTTCGGCAAAATTACCATTTTACCCTTATACTTTCACAAAATGACTATTTTACCCCTAGGCTCGTAAATCGATTCCAATCGAATTTCCTCCTTCTACAAGCCTAGATGAAAATTTATTACTCCTATGGCAACTCTCAATACTCATTATTTCACACATTTACCACATTTTTACAACCTTCTCAAAAAGGTCCTTTTAGGTGTTTTCGTGGTAACACCTTTCACAAAAGTTGTTTATCTAAGAACTAAGTCTCATTTTCTTCCATAAAAATGCAGCAAACAACTTAAAAGCTCACATGGAAAAACTCTAAACTTTCAACCATTTTGCAAAATAGTCCCCTCTTTAGCTAGCTTAAGCTTTAGGGGTTCCAAAAGTACAAATATTATCAAGAAATGATCATCAAAACACTTACTTGTAAGGAGAAGAGCTTACTGAAATTTTTGAGCTTTCAAACCCCTATTTTCTGCTAATTTTAGGTGGAGGAGAGGAGAAGAAAAGATGATATCTTTTCTTTCTTTATTTTATTATAAAACATCAATTTAGTCCACCTAATTTCAACCACTTTGACCAATTTGACATTGTTTGTCTCCTATGGCCGGCCACCCTATCTCTAAGGGTATAATTGCACTTTAAGGGCCTCCAATTAATATTCTATGGCTTTTAGACACCTTTAGCTTGTAAAATAGAACTTTCACACTTTATTCGATTTAGTCCTTTTTCGCAATTAGGCATGCAATCGCTAAAATTAAATCACCAAAATTTTCATGCACTCTTGCAATCATGCTATAACACATAAAATATTATAAAATGATTTTCTCTAACCTCGGATTAGTCGTTTCGAAACCACTATTCCAACTAGCCCCTAAATCAGGTTGTTACAAACTTGACCGTGCCAGATGTTCTTGTTCATAAGAAGAAGGTACCCCTTACTTCTAAGTCCATTAATGATTTGTTTAACTTACCTGGTATTAAAGAAGATGAGTACTCTGCCATGATGACAAATATCAATTGGGATTTTCTTCAACAAGTTCTTAATGTGGTTACAAATTCGGGATCCCAATAGATTATAAGAAAGTATGGTAGTCATTCTTACCGAAGGGAATTTCTAAATCCAGTGGCTAAGGTATGGTTCTACTTTATTCGATATAGCTTCATGCCTAACTCACATAGTTCCACCATCTCGATGGAACGAATGCTTTTGTTGTATGCAGTTATGACAGAAAAGTCTATTAATGTTGGGAGAATTATTCTCAAGGAGATTTAAGACTGTGAAAGAACAAAGGTAGGAAGTTCCTACTTTTCATCATTGATTAATTCGCTTTACTTAAGGGCCCAAGTAAGATCGAAAGCAAACTTGAAGGACTGTTATGTTCAAGGTTGCATAACAAGGCGTGACCTTGAAAGGTTAGTGGAGAATATTAGGTTATTGAACCAAGTTGAACCAGATGAGCTAAACGAACCAGAATCAGATGAGTCGTCAAGCAAATCTGAACCAGAAGCTGACTCAATTGATGAGACAAAAGAAGTAGAAACTAAAGAGGAACCAAAAAGCCCTGAACCGAGGGTAGAGCCTAATGTTGCTGAACTAGTGAAGCAAAGTTTTAATCCTGAGTTGACATTCCTACTTCCTCAAAAAATATGAATAAATCGAAATTTTCAACTATGATAGATATGTGGAAATTCATGCACAACTAATAACAAGCTTACTGGAGATATGCAAAAATCATTTATTCGAGACATGGCAAGAGGAGATTGTTGGATCAAGTGCGACAAAGAAGGAAAAAGGAAAATGACGTGGAGGATGACACAAATAAAAAGGGGGAAATTTCTTGTCCTTAGTGTTTATTTGTAGGCATTTATTTTTATTACTTAGCATTTTGCTTTAGTATAATAAATAAGATATTTCAAGCATGAATAAAATAAGCTCAATGCCTTTTCATTAGAAAAAAAAATGAAGTGATGTGGTAATGGGAATGAACATGTCCAGGATGGATTGTTGAGAAAGACTTGGTACTTAAGCAGTCTTCATGACTCGCCTCTCTTTCTTACAACCCTACCTGGTGTTCAGTTTTCATTCATTACTTTGTTTTCGCGGTGAGGACATTATTTCTTTTTAAAGAGGATAAGGTAATATTTGCATAAATTTTAAAAATTTTCAAGTATGTTTCAATCTTTTTATATAAGTATGCTAAAATAAAATAATGTTCAGAGAAAATTTTTGTTCTTAAGTATGCTCAAATGCAAGTATGATTTTTTTTATTTTATTTGAGTTTTTTTATGTTATCCTGAGTTATGGAATATGTTCTTAGACCTTATGTAGCTTTTTTCTATGAAAATTGAACTTTTGAAATAGACATGCATGACAGTTTAAGTCCTTATAATTGACTTAGTGACTTTATTGACTCGAAATCCTAGGAGGCATAAGAATCCAAACATGATTTAGGCACATACGTAGATGGCTTATATGTTGTCGTCGGCATCGTGGTCGTCGAAAACGTCAATGGCATGGGCATGTAATATGCCGGGGATAGAGGTCCATAAGAAAAATCTGACATTGAAGTACAAGTAGGAAAATATGGTGTAATGTGTGGTGCTTGTGTAAAAAATAAAGGGTTAGTATAAACACTAGAATAAGTCCAGTCATACTGACCAGGGGGTGTTGCAACCATCAATGTCGGCTCTTGAGTCAGTGTAGACGATGGACTCGCCTCATCGGCTTTGTTGTGGGCTCCTCGCTTTGGATTCCTAGGCGCCCATCGTGGCCTCTTCGCATGCGGTGGTTTACCTCTCACCTCTTCACCTAATAGATATGGCTTGCCATAGACCCTAAACTATGGCATGTACTCCGGATAACAGGCTAACTTGGGAGTGACAATGGGCTCGCAAGTAGCTAAAAACTTGTACCTATTGTTCCACATGTTGATATATTGGGCTTGAAATTGAGTCCATTCTCATCCGTCTTCCCCAGCAAGTTGACAGGATGCAGATCATCGAGGTCTTGGGGTGCTGATCGTGTGTCAGGGTTTTAAAAATTTATATAAAGAATGATCAAGCCTGGAAACTAACTATGACAACGAATAAGGCAAGTGCATCTATCGAACAGTAGTATAGTTTAGTGGCAAGACCAGATTGTCAAACCTAAAGGAACCAAAAGTACTAATACTAACTTTCTTTTTATTATCTAGCCTAAAATAAAAGTGAATTGTTGTTTAATCTAAAATTAACTAACTACTAAGCTAAAGATGCTAAGACAAAGAGAATGAATTTGGGAAAATACTTGTGGGAAAAACCAATTGATTAAGACAATACCCGAGGAAGAATCCACCTAGACTTCACTTGTTATCTAACTCTGAACCAGACGATTTATTCACTTGACTTAATTCGTAGGATTCCCTAATCTATATTAATACCTCTCTCGAGGCTACTAACATCTAACCTTAGGTTGATTAATTGAAATCTCTTTCTAATTAAAACCCCTAGAATTACATTAACTCGATCTATGGACTCCCATATTAGGTTTGACCCTAATCCGGTAGATTTTCGTCATCCTATCTCTAGGGTTGCGATCAACTCCGCTTAATTATGCTAGATCTACTCTTAGACAGGGTCTATTCCTCCTCTGCCTAAGCACATCAATACTTGAATCAATATCCTGAAATATCAAAGCAAGAATTAAGAACATATAATTAAGAACAAATCAAGTATTTATCATATAGTTCAGAAAACAATAACAAGATCCGTCTTAGGTTTCATCCCCCTCAGGTATTTGAGGGTTTAGTTCATAATCATAAAAGAATACATCTCATAAGAAAATATAAAACAAAACATAAGAAAAACCCTAAAACCCCCTGAAGGAAATTGAAGGGAAGATCTTCCGTCTTGAGTATGAATCAGGCTTCTTGAGATGAATCAACTGGCTTTCTTCGAGTAAATTCCACAATTCTGGCCTCTCTGGCTTGGCTCTTCGGCCTAACTGGACGCCCCTTGAAGGTTGGCCTCTAGGGTGTTTATATAGGCTTTTGGAATGGCTTTCTTTGCCTCTAAGTACCCTATTCCGAATAGAATTAAAATAGGTCACGTCAGGGACACGCCCATGGCACACGCCCGTGTAAGTCGAGGCCAGGCCGTATTCAGGTCTGTTAAGGAGGCACGGCCGTGTGGCTTGGTCCCAGGCCGTGTGTAATTCGTACTTTGGCCCGTTTCTTGATCTTTTCATCCTCCGGTACTCTCCTAAGTATAAAACATGAAATTAAAGGATTAGGAGCACCAAATTCCACAATTCAGGGAATAAATCATCCAAAAGTATGCTAAATGTGGGATTAAAATATGTATATATTACAGTTTATCAGGTGCCACTAGAATCGATTGCCTGAACCTAAATTGTTGCAACACTCTATCCGAATCATGCATCTCCACGGTTGCGTACACCATAACAATGGCACATTCACATGTCAGATGTTGGGATTGATCAAGAATTCCAACGAGATGCATTCTTGAATTGCCAGATTGGAGTAAGGCGTCCATTCAAACTATATTAAAATAATAATTTTTTTTGTTATTTATATACTACTAAATTTTAAATAAACTATGTCAATATTATATAATTCAAAATTAAAAAAATTCATACCTTCACTTCCGATCATTGGTCTAATAAAAGCCGCATATCTCGAAGCTCGTCAGGTGGTCCCACATAACTCGGCCTATGGTTCCACTTATTGAAATAATATGTTAACACAATAATTTAAAATTTAAATAATTTTATTATGGTAAATATATTAACTAATGAATTTTACCTTGTTACAAGCGGGAATGAATAAGGGTAGTCCATTCGAGGACATAAAAATGGTAGTCGATATCACACCCATGATTGTAGTAGAAGCATACAACCACCGATTTTGATTTTATGTGGTTCGGTCGCCCGACATGTCTCCTAGTGCAATGTCGCCAACACGGCTAACCCACAGCTGAATTCGCCCACTTCTCTAAAGTTGACGAGTTTTAAAAGCTAACTTAAATGGATGAGATTTTGTGACTTATCGAGCATTGGGAGACCCTTGACAATCATAAGGATGTACACCTGAGCGTATTGTTCTCTTTGGACTTCAGTCGAAATTCATCAAACCCACCGAAATTTCTTCTTAGCCAATTCATATCTATCTAGGCTCCAAAAATGGTTTGTGGAACCTGCCCCAAAAGTTGCTCGCATACGTCTCTCTAATCGATTGCGTGAACTGACCCATTCACTACCGACCCATCCACTGGTAGCCCAAGTTGTAACTGCACGTCCTTTAGAGTGATAGTGCACTCACCGCATAGAAGGTGCAATGTGTGCATCTCGAGTCTCCACCTTTCCACCAACGCGCTTACAATTGCGAGGTCCAATTTACACCCCCAACCGATAAGGGCCATGTGCAAAAATCTGACATCTCTTAAGTACGATTCAATTAAGGGTGATGGAGGAGCAGGTAAATTACGAATATAAGTCTCAAAAATTCAATCTTCTGCCTATATAAAAAAAAACATACAAAATATTAAATTTCAATATAACAATAAAATATTTAAATTAAATTACATTAAATATAATAAAAAAATTCTTATCATTTGCAATTGATCAACGGAAATGTGATTCTCATCCAAACATATTAGAGATGGTGTCATTGTTAAATTTGGAAAACACGAAATAAATTGTAATATAAAATTATTTTACAAAAAAACTTAAGACAATTTCTTTAAAAAAATTGAGTTGGGAGAAATAAAATTTTAGTGAGAAATTATGAGGGAATTGAAAGAGATTTGAGAATGAAAGAGAGAGAGAAAGTTGAGATTGAATTGAATAGAAAATTGAAATTCGGGGTGGGGGGTTATTTAGAAATGGAAATATGGCTGTTGTGGGGGGTGAGGTGGGTGGGAGCCGTTGGTCTCGATGGCTAATTAAATAATCGTTGAGGAAAAAAATCGTTGGGGTGTTGATTGTTGGGGGAAGCGTTTTCTTGCACATACGTTAAAAACGCTTTCATGTAGACGCGCTTTTCTGCATTTCATCAAGAAATGTTGCCAGCTGGAAGCGTATTTGTAAAATCAACTTATACCCATCATATTTTGAAAAAATGGCCTAAATAAGTTTTTTTTTTTTTAAAAAAAATTCTGACATTTTTTTGGTAATTTAGTCGAGATGTATCGGCAGAAAGCATAACAAGTTACTTTATTCAAGTTGCTTTGTATTGGATTAGTACATAGCAGGCAGGTTTGTAAACATTAAAAATATCATATCAATAAGCCTATCATAAACTACAACGAAGCTTTATCAAAAAATTAAGCTTTATCAAAAAATTAAGTGGTGAAAAAAATAAATATTAAAAATCTAAATATTTAAATTAATGTTATAAAATCAATTTATTTGGTGTATTACGCAAAATTAAATATAATTAATACATTTGGTAAATGATGAAATAATTTTAAATGAAATAAAATAAAATAAAATAAAAATTAATTAAATTTATTCTCTATGATCATTTTTAACTTAAAAAAAAGTTCTATCTAGTAATTTTATTATGAATTATTAAACGTGTATAAAAAAAATAAATTACTGAAAGTATTTACATTCAATTGATTGAAGCTTTTTAACAATTTAGCAAATAAGGAAGCTTTTTAACGATTTACCAAATAATTTTTATGCAAATTGGTTGAAGAATTGAATGTGGATTGAAAAATTAAACTGGATAGATTTGGAGTTGTAATGGTGGTTTACATTATGAGAAAACAAAATGGCCGAAGCAGGGGTACTAATTTTGATATTTGGTCTCACGATCTGTCTATTTTGTGGCATACCAAGTAATAAAAGATACCTGACCGATTGTTGAACAACATAAATACTTGTTGGGGAAGAAGACCAGAAACTATAATGTTCTCTGCCATCCATTACCAAATATCTTAACACTTGCGTGCGTGCGGCTTTTACCTTGCTTTTCTTTTGGTCAACAACTTAATTTTCTATTTTAGTTACTTTAAATTTTTTTATCAATTTAATCTTTTAATTAAGATAATTGTTTAAATTAGTCACTATCGTTAAGAATTCTGTTAACTCACTAACATATTGTTAATGCGACATTTTGTTACTTTTGATTAAAGTGAATGATCTCTTTATAATTAGTTTAAAATACTTTTTTTGGTTTATTTGTAACTTAAGAACCCCCAATTTTCATTGCCAATCAACACCCACTATAACAATCACCAATCCTCATCACTGCCCAACATCCAGCACCGCCCCCATCTCTATTGCTCCTCACTCCACTGCCTCGCACCATGATTCCTGCAACAAAAAACTTAATTAAAATATTTTAAACTTTAGGAACTAATTTCAAATTTGAGCAATAATTTAAAGAATTGATCTGAATTAATGTCAGTGCACCCTCCATTTTGGAGTTGTGTTTTATATTTTTGCTTATAATTTCTAAAATTTGCTAATAAAATTGGAAACTAATCATCAAATTTTTAAAATTAATTGAAAGCATAATTTCATTTTTCAAGTTTCTATTTTGATTCAATCTTATAATACTAAGCCATTATACCATCATGAAATGAAACTTAACCATATCCAATTTATATTCTGGGTATAAAAATCAAACTCCATTAAAAAAAAGGCCAATTTTGCTGTTAAGTAAGAGAAAGTATTTCAGCTTCTCTTAAGGTGTTGGGAAATACTTTACTACAGGGATTTTATGGTGCGGGGGCAGCGGAGCGAGGAGCGATAGAGATGGGGTGGTGGGTATTGGGTGGTGACAACGATTGGTGATAAATAAATAAATGTTTTAGAATAATTAAAGAAAGGTCTCTAAATTTAGTTAAAAGTAAAAAAAATATCATGTCAACAATTCATTAGTGTATTAATGAAATTTTTAACGGCAGCGATCGATTCAAACAGTTATTTTAATTAGAATAATTAAATTGACAAAAATAAAATTAAAATGATTAAAATAAAAACGATTTTATTTTAGAGTAACGTAGAGTATGCTTTACTTTTTTTTAATTAAACCATCTACGAAGGTTAATAATGTTTTGGGTGTTTATGATTGTACAATTGTTATTTTCAAAGTTGTTAACCTAAATCTTTTTAAGTGCAATGTTTTCTTGGTTTCTAACCATGAATTTGATACTATTATTATTGATTTTTATTAAGCTTAAAATTAAAATATGCTATCAGTTCATGTAATTTGATAAAATTTGAGGTTTAGGTCTATACTTTAAAAATTTTAAAAATGAAATTCTTTTATATTTTTAAATTTAAAAATTTTAATTCAATCATTAATACTGATAATATTTTAGCCAAAATTTATCAACTCCGTATGTTTATTTCTTGTCAATCATATTGTATTTATATGAATGTAATTTAATTTTTGACGAAAAATAATAACAATATTAAAGATTGGATTAGAATTTAACAAATAAAAAAAATAAAACTACTTAAATTTAAATGTTTTTAAGTATAAAAACTAAATCTCCCATAATTATAAAAAATATATGTATGAATTAAATTTTAAATTTTACCAAAATTAATTGGTTCATTATTTTCAAATGTTGAGGAATGTGGTGGGTTGTACAAAACTCAATTTTAATATTTTGACAAAATCATAGAAATTGAGATTCTGGCTTCATGGAATTTTTCTTTTTTGGCCATAGTTCATCAATAATTTATTTGATTATATAAAACACCAGTGATACTCTTTTAACCCGAATTATATATATATATATATATATATATATATATATATATCTCGAAACCCAAACTTAATATTGAGTAGTATAATTTATTATTTATAATATTTTGGCCTCCCAAAATTTTTTTAAAATTCAATTTAAATTCCTTTAATTTTAGTCTCAAAATTTATATATATTTTTTACTTCATTTTTTTAAATTTCGAATCTCCTCAAATTTATGGATGTGATAGAAATAGTTATTATTGTGGTAGTGGGACTGAGAAGGAAGGTTAAAAAGTATAGGATTGAAGGTGATGGGTGTGATTTTTAAATTGAATTGATGACAATTCAAACATGTTAGTTGCAACACTGTAATTGTTAGAGTAAGCATTCAAGTGGCTTTGCTTTTAATAAATTACCTAACCTCTTTCCTTTAATCTATCACCATGCTCCTTTCTTGAATAATTAAAGTTTGGATGACAATGCTATAATCAAGGTAAATCCCATGCAGCAGCTACGAGTTTTCTAGCAATGCAATATTTGTATGCTGACAGAAAGGCCATTAACTTGGAGCGCTGCATTTTATACTTTAATTTATGTATTTTATAAATTTTAAAATTTCACTTCTCATTAAGCCATAATTGTTAAATTTATTAAGTTTTATTTTTTTATTTAAATCTTATATCGCAAACATATTTTTTTTATGTAAATATCAAATTGGGCTTTTATTTCTAAATTTTAAATTACAAGAAAGCAAAAAAATGATGAGATCAGTTCAGGCCTTTTATGGCCCGAAAGAAAACAAACCTATTCTAAACGGCCCTAAGAAAATAAAACTTATAGAAGAAGACTCTAGAGAAAGCTGGAAAAATTTAAAATTTGAAAAACCAGAAAAAATTAAAGAAAACCTGCCACCGATTTGATAGCCCAATCAGATCAGCATTACGCCTGCCAATGCAAAGTCACATCTTTCAACTCTTTCATTAATGGCGCTTTCAGTTTCCAACGGGAGTAAAAGCTCTTATCGCTTCTTTGGATATCATTTTTGAAATCTCCCTCTGCCGATTCATTTCTTCATCTCCTTCAGTCTGGTTCTCTGATACTTTCATCTCTCGCTTTTCCTTTTGCGTAGATGGGAACATCGTTGACCAGGTAAACCTCCTCCCTTCTTCTTAGTGATTCCGTTGCAAGAACATGGGCAAGATTGTTTTCTGATCTTAGGATGAACTCGAATCTTAACTTCCTAGCTTTTGTGGTTATTCTTTGTATGTCTTGTATGTACAATCCTACCAAAGATTTATCAGGCCTTACACTATTACATTTCTTTATTATAGACAACGAGTCACCTTCAATAATGGTTTCTTCTCTGTCCATTTCGAGGGCTAATTGGGCTGCTTGTCAACATGCGATTGCTTCCGTTTCAAAAGCAGATGTTACCCCCTTGTGAAGACCTATAACTGAGACGAGAACGCGGCCCGTCTTATTTCTGACTACTACCCCTGACGCTGCCTGTTTTCCCCTTTCATCAAACGCCCCATCAAAGTTAATTTTTACTGTCTGACCGGAAGGAGGATTCCACGCCATCTCTTCTTTAGGTAACGTTCTGTCTACTTTTCTAACCCCATCAAGTTCTTTGAGATAGCCACGCACAAAGTTAATAATTTCCTGACTTGATCTGCCTCTCTTTTCATGTATGCGAGAGTTTCTGTCCCCCCAAATAGCCCAAAGTACTCCGCAATAAAGTCTACATTTTTCCACAGAGAGAGAAGCAAAAACCCCTGTAAGCCAATCTATCAAGTCTGCATTTGGGAACAAGAAAAAAGTCAGATCTGACAAATCTTTCCATTCTGTTTGTGATGCAGGACACTCACGAAAGATGTCATTCGTTGTTTCGTTACTTCCATTACACCGAGGACATGCTATGTTGCTTGATAAATTCCTGAATGAAAGATTTACCCTAGTAGGTAGATAGTTCCAGGAAATTTTCCATATTAGTATCTTAATCTTTGAAGGTAGATCTAACCGCCATAGTTTTCTGTAAAAGTCCTTGTAGTTGTTTTGTAAAGCATAAGCTATAGAATCTCTGTCTTGTAATAGTTTATAAGCAATGCGGACTGAAAACTCCCCCGATGATTTACCACTCCATGTAAGAAGGTCTTCGTGAGGTTCCAACGCCAAAGGAATCCGGAGAATTAAATTTGTTGTTCCTTCTGGGAAGGTATTCATTATCAGCTCTTTGTTCCAGTCTCTATTTTAGCTGTTGATTAACTCTGACACTTTATCAAATTGCGAATAATCACCTTCTGAACTTAATCTAAAATTGGCATAATTCGGAATCCACACATCCTCGTTAACTGAAATATTGGTGCCCGTACCCACTCTCCAAACCTGACCCTTCTCTAGAACGTCTTTAGTCACCCAGATACTACGCCAGAAAAAGGAACATGAGTTCCCCAAATTTGAATTAATAAAATCACAATTTGCAAAATATTTTGCTTTAAAGACTCTTGCAACTAATGAAGTCGGAAAATTTGACAGCCTCCATCCCTGTTTTGCCAACAGTGCAATATTGAACTGGGACATGCTTCTAAAACCCAACCCTCATTCTTCTTTTGGTCGACAAAGAAATTTCCACTGACATCAATGTATTCCTCGTTTTCCTGCTCCTTTTTGCCACCAGTACCTAGCTAGCTTACTTTCTATCATTTCGCATAATGCTCTAGGGATGAGGAAATAAGACATAGCATAAGTAGGAATTGCCTGTAACACTGCTTTTATAAAAACTTCTTTTCCCCCTTGAGAGAGTATCCTGGTACTCCAACCATCGATCCGCATATCTATCTTGTCTAAAATGCTTTGAAAAACCTCCTTTTTTCGTCTTCCGACTACGATTGGAAGTCCTAAATATTTCTCCGGGCTTGTAGTGCTTCTTACTCCGAGCATGTTTGACACTGCTTCTCTATTCTCTCTGCTTGTGTTTGAGTTGTAAAAAATTGTGGACTTGTTAAAATTGACACATTGTCCCGAACAGCTCTCGTACTCTTTTAAGATATCCTTCATAATCCTTGCTCCCTTTTCTGTAGCTTCATTGAACATTATGCAATCATCTGTGAAAAGTAAATAGGATATCTCTGGTCCTCTTCTGCTCACCTTTGCTCCTCTAATTTGACCTTTCTTTTTTTTCTATTCTCATTAAAGCTGAAAGGCATTCACTGGATATAAGAAAAAGAAACGGACTTAAGGGGTCTCCCTATCTAAGACCTCTTGTGGGTTGAAAACAATTGCCCCTCCTTTCACTGGTGATAACCGTATAAGAAGCTGTGGTGATACACTTTATGATTAAATCCACCCATTTTCTAGCAAACCCTATATTAAGCATTACCTCCTTAACAAAGTCCCATTCCACCTTATCATGAGCTATACTCATGTCAAGTTTTACCACCATATACCCTTTCTTCCCTGTTCTTTTCTGTCTAAAAGTATGCAAAATTTCATATGCTAAGAGAACATTGTCTAAAATTAATCTACCTGGGACAAAAGCACTCTGCACCTCATCTATACAGTTGCCAATTACATCTTGCAATCTGTTAGCTATAGATTTAGCTATTATTTTGTAAATGACTGAACATAAGCTTATAGGCCGAAAATTTACCAGAGTTGAGGGATGTGAAACTTTTGGAATGAGGACTATATCTGTAGTGTTTATTTCTTTTACCCCCTTATTTCCATTCAAAATTCCTAAACAATACTCCACAACCTCCTTGCCAACAATATGCCAGTACTTTTAAAAGAACAATGCTGGGAATTCGTCTGGTCCTGGTGCTTTTGTGGGCCCCATCCCCTTCAATGCCCTCAAAATTTCCTCTTCTCTGAATGGCGAACTTTGAATTTTCCTCTTCGGTGATACTTTCTTCGATGCCTACCAACACATTTTTTGGGTTTGCTGCTCCTTTTGTTGTAAAAAGTTCTTTGAAAAACTCTGTTGCAATCTCATTTATTTCAGACCCTCCAGTGAACTCCTCCCCATCCTCCTTAACTAATTTGGTAATTTCATTTGTTCGTTTTCACGCTGTTGCACATCTATGAAGGTAGGCTGAATTTTTATCTCCCAGCTGAAGCCAATTTGCTCTCGCTCTCTGGTCCCAATACATCTCGTCTTTATCAATCTCCATGTTTAAATGAATTTTGTTGTTGATTATCTTTGCCATTGTCTCGTCGTCTCTTTCTTTATTCAGCAAGATCTCAAGTTCCCTTGTTAGCATCTTCCTTTTACCCTCCTTCTTGTTCCTATTTTGTCGATCCCACATCTTCAGTTTCTCCTGCATCTTCTCTAATTTCCCCATCAATGAATCTGAATCTGACTCCCAACATTCCTTAATAACTTGCTCAGTAGTCTCCTCCAATGTCCACCAGGCTTCAAAGTGAAAGCGCTGATTTCCCAAGTGTTCTGTTGCATGGTCTGTACATATAAGAAGGGGACAATGATCTGACATATGATCTGACATTGAGTAGGGAATATGTTGAATTTTTCCCAATGGAAATAAAGTTATCCACTTTTCATTTGCAACTCCTCTGTCCAGCCTTTCTCTAATATTTGTCTCTGGAAGATTACCTCTTTCCCACGTGAACCAGGTCCCCGAGTACCCTATATCCAGTAATTGACAGTCCTCTAGAGTGTCTCTAAAAGTCTCCATTCTCCTTCGATCCCTTTGCACTTCACCCTTTTTCTCACAACCATACATTATTTCGTTGAAGTCTCCTGCTACAAGCCATGGTTGATTACTTTCTTGACTAAGTCTTCTAAGCAAGTCTCATGCTAAGTTCTTTTCTTTCAAATATGGTGATCCATAGAATCCCGTGAACCGTCACTTTTCTCGAACACCCTCTTCTTCCACTGTTGCATCAATGTGCCATTTAGAGAAACTCTTTATAAAAATTCCAATTTCACCTTTCCATGCTAAACAGAGTCCCCTCTGGACCCCCCAGCTTCTAAATCAATTCCGTTCAGAAAACCACAGCTCTTCTTGACCCTTTCCATACTCTTTTGTTCTAACTTTGTCTCCATTAAGAAGACCAGTTGGGGATTTTGCTGCTTAATTAGATATCGCAACCTGCGTACTGCCCGTGTGCTCCCCAACCCACGAACATTCCAGCATATGCTTTTCATTGTGTTCGGTCGGCTTGCCCATTGGCAGTCGCCGATCCTAAATTATTTGTAACAATAGATTGTCCCTCAACCCTGATTGTGACCTCCATATTGTCCCCGTCATGATTCTCCAGATCTCCATTTTTTAGCTTTTTTGCTACTCTGTTAATCGTGCCCGATCTATCAGTGTTGTCCCTTTCGTCAGGGCATTTTCTCTTTCTCGTCCCACTTGTATGCTTCCTACATTCTTTTTGACTTTCTGTAGCCAACCTTTTCCAACTTGATTTCTTGGTGGACTCTGTAGCTTTCTCTAATTTATTGTTTTCTCCAATTGGTTCCCCCAACTCCTTTATATTTAAACTGCCTCCCAGTTCTTTAAAGCCTTTCTCCCAATGCTCCAATATCTTTCCCCCATGAATTATCCCTTTCGTCACCACGCCATTATACCCCATATTATGCCGAGACTGCTCCTTTGAGTGCCCCACGTAGATTTGCTGCTTTCCCAACTTTTTTGCAAAAACATTAAACTTCATACTCTCTTTCCCCATTGCTTTTGATTCAGCTTTGATTGCAATAGAAAAAGGAGGATCCTCCCTAATTTTATCTTTTTCTCTAGGATCTATCTGCAAACAATCATTAAGACTATGATCCATTCTTCCATACCCAAAACAAAAGACTGGTAGTTTTTCATATTTGAAAGGAATCCAGGATTTAACACTATTTTCGCTTGACACAAATATACCTCTTCTAAGTGGACTCTGTATATCTAAATTAACCCTAAGTCTGCACATATCACCATTTATTTCTGACCTGATTACTCCACCGAAAGTACTTCCAATGGCATGCAAAAGGTCTTTCTTGTCAAATTCTGGTAAAATCGGCCCAAGCTTAATCCAATACGACGAAGACGTAAGGTGAATTTGATCTCGATCAATCGAACTATTGAGTCTTTCAAACAAAATTAAGTGTTTTCGAAATAGCCAAGGTCGCCCCTCCATAATCAACTCCAGATCTTCTTCTAGATCGAAAACTATTAAAAACAGATTCTGCCCTGCTGATTGAATTTCGAATTTTCTTTTTGTTTTCCAGATGCTCCTCAGTTACGCATTCATGCTTTCTAGATTAAAAGACTTCTTTGTCCAAACAGAACAAATCAGAGTTGCTTTTTCGTTCGGCACCACCATTGATCTTTTGATGGATAGTTGAATGAGCTCTTCAGCTAATAGTGAGATCTCCTCCCTGCTGTCTCCTTCATCGCCACCACTCTCCTCCATCCTCAGCCGCAGTAGTTACCGCTCTCTCTAGGACTCTGTGGAGAGCACTCTTGGTTCTTCAAGGGACTCTCAAATAATAAGTCGCTATCGCAAACAAATTATTACATATGTAATATCGTGTCAACTTTTTTTTCACATGTTACTAAAAAAAGGTCAATTAATGAAAACAGATCAAAATCAAAATCTCAAAATTCAAAAAAGTATAGAGACTAAGGATGATCAAATTGAAGAATATAGATCAAATCTACAACTTTACAAATAATACATGAGTAATAGCATAATTTAGCCAAGAGAATACTACTATCATTTGGAATATTATTGATATTTTAAAATTCAAAAAATATAAAAATTAAATTTCACCAACCCTGACTATTAAATTTTTTGTTAAATTTAATTACTACATTTTCTATTTTCAATATATTTTAATTTAAATTCTTTTTAAAGATATTGAATTGAATTATAATTTTTTGGAGGTTAAAGTATAATTTTATCTTATATTAATTTATACTTTTTATTATTCTTTTAATGTGCTAAATAAAAAAATTATTTTTGGGGATAAAATATAATTTTATCACATATTAACTTTTGATTATATCATTTATAAGAAAACTAAAAGGCAATTTATCCATTGAAGTTAACCAAAGCCCTTACCTACCACTCTAGATTCACTTATGTTTTATTTTATTTTATTTTGAAAGAAATCATTTGGAATTTTATTAAAAACTTATGAGAACCAAAACTAAAAACAGAACCCCAAGCCTATACTGCTGGCCCCAATTTTTTAGCAGCAAAAAATAAAAGAAAAACCAAAAAAAATTAAAACAAAAAAAGAAATATCTAGTCCAGTCTAATCTGAACTATCCCCCACTGCCTATTCTCGTTCCTTCATTTCTGTCATACCGTCGATTCCAGTTCCTAAGAGAAATCTGACTTTTCCCTTCAGATTCTCCATCGTCGTCGTCGTCTTCTTCCCTAACTCGAGAATCTTTCAAGAGTACTTTCTTAATTCGGCTCTCTAACCCTCCACCAGTTAGGCTCCAACGAGCTCAAGGCATTGTCGGGCACTCTCCCCTCTAAGTAAACATGTTCCCCTTTCTTCAAACTCTCTATAGTTATCTTATGAGCCACCAAATTCGCCATCCTTGGGGTATATTTGAAGCAAATATTCTAAAACTCTATTTATTCTGTTGGATATTTTTTATATAAGCTGTAACACCCATAACCCGTCCCTGTCGTCGGAACAGGGTTTCAGAGCATTACCAGAACATTCAGAACATTTTTCTGCTAATTACGTAAATTTACTATTCATTTACCAAGATCATCCATAACGTCCCTTGATCGAGTCCTCGAGGCCCAATACGAGCATTAGAATCGAATCGGGACTTAATCAGAACCTCTAAGAATTTTTCGCAAAATTACAAAATTTTTCTAAGGTGCAAGACTCACACGCCCGTGGTCCAAGGGACACGCCTGTGTGACCCTAGAACATGCCTGTGCTACAGGCCGTGTCCAATTTAGGTTGCTCTCTGACTTGTGCCACACAGCCAAGCCACATGCCTGTGTGCTAGGCCATGTGGTTAATTAATTTAATTCGAATTAGGTGCAGGTTTCACACGGCCATGACACACGCCTGTGTCTCTGTCCGTGTGCTCAATTGTGAGCATTCTATTTTGAAATTTTGAAATACAGGGGACACACGGCCAGACCACATGCCCATGTACTAGACCATGTGTCACACACGACCTAGACACACGCCCA
The DNA here is from genome assembly GCA_005393395.2 of Gossypium australe. Lineage (NCBI taxonomy): Eukaryota > Viridiplantae > Streptophyta > Magnoliopsida > Malvales > Malvaceae > Gossypium > Gossypium australe. The sequence goes on along the minus strand of CM016621.1, from coordinate 122,265,141 downwards.
TGTGGACAAAATAAGGCAATTTCCTAGCCTCATTTCTCACCCAAATTTTCCATCTTCCTGCACCAACACTTTCAAGTATAATCCAACCAATTGCAAGTATAATTCAACCATAACATATACCAAAACATAAATATATTAGCCATTCCAATGGCTAAGTTTCATTCATCATTTACACACCATCATTTGATTTAGTTAGCCTATGCATGCCATTAACAAAGATAGTGTGATGATTTGCTCCAACTAAATCTCCAACCTTCACGAGCTTTGAGCACTATAAAACAGGGAAAATTAAAACATGGGAAGCATATTATGCTTAGTAAGCTCATATAACATAAATAAAGCTTACCATTATATTCAATATATTAACCATACTCAACCAACATATTAGTCATAACATACCAATATGCATATATGAGCTCATCATGCCATATGCGTATTTTATCCGTTGAATCATTGAATTTCTGATTGATATTTCAAGTAATACACTCGAGGTGTAAAATTCCACTATTCGTCAATTCATATCTAGTAGTACCTTATAGGTACACTCTCGAGCCACATATTACACAGTAGAATTACCAGTTCAGGCCAAAATTCTAGCTGTTACATATACTTTAAGGGCTTTGTCGAAATACCAGTCCAGGCTAAATTCTACCTGTTACATATACTCTAAGGGCTTTGTCGGAATACCAGTCCAGGCTAAATACTTTATATGACAAAGAATTCCCTATAGAGTTCATTCTGGATTACCATTCCAGGCTAAATCCAATCAATTAGGATTACCAGTCCTGGATAAATCCTAACTGAAACATATACTCGAGAGGCTCATTTCGGATTACTCGTCCGGGCTAAATCCATTCTGCAACACATGCAGTTTCCTCAAGGAAATCATTTTTTATCCATCGGAATTCAACATTCAAGAAATTCAACCCTTTTTCAATAATTTTCCATTCATTGCCATACATATGTAATTCACATACATGTTTTCATATAACATAATCAATGTAATATAACATTCAAATCAATACACTTTCATACTCATTTAAGTTATACGAACTTACCTTGATATTTGTTCGTGTCTAAAATCTAATAATCCAAAATATTTTCCTTTCCTCGATTTAGCTCTTTGTTTGGTACTTCCGGATCTTTGTAAATGAATTTAATCATCAATTCAATCCATTTCATATTATATTGAACTCAATTTACAATCTAGGCAAAAGTACCATTTTGCCCCTATGCTTTTGATTAATTCCAATTTCATCCCTAGGCTCAGAAATTAAAATTCATGCAATTTAATCATTATTCCAAGCCTAATAGAAAATTCTAATATAACTTTTACAGCACATGTATTCTCAAAATTTTAGAATTTTCCATGGGTTTTGCCATTTTTCAATTTAGTTCCTAAATCAATTTTCCATCAAATTTCCCTTTGTAAAAGTTGTTTATCTATCAACAACCTTTCATTTTCTACAATAAAGTTTTAAATTCCAACATATTCATCCATGAAAAATTTTCTATACTTTGATATCTATTCAAATTAACCCCCCAAATAGACAAATTAAGCTTTCCCGATCTCAAAAATATAAAAATTATTAAAAACGGGACATAGGAACTTACCAATTTATGCTTGGAAAACTTGTTTTTCTCTCTCCTAGGGTTTCCATGGATTTTAGGTTGAAGAAGATGACATAAAATGATGATATTTCCTTTTAATTTAATTATCATCTTTATAATTTTTCTATTTCCAATTTAGTCCCTAACCTTTTCTAATTTTTCCATGGATGATTCACCAAAAATATCTACATATTTTTCATCAATGGTCTAATTACCATTTACGGACCTCAAGTTTTGAATTCCATAGCTATTTAATCCTTATAGCTACTAGAATTCAAATTTGACATTTTACGCAATTTAGTCCTAATTGATAAAATTTTCTTATCAAAATTCTCATGCAATCATTCTATCATATTACTAATCATTTCATAATATTAAAATATTTTATCTTTTCGGCTTGGATTTGTGGTTACGAAACCACTATTCCGACTTCACTGAAATTGGGCTATTACATAAGCCCTTATTTTTTATTTATCAACTTCGGTTGACTGACACTTCTTGATAATTGACAATGCATCACCCTCAATCATCACCGACGACAACCCCATGTCTAGCCCTATTTGCAACGCCTGAGAACATGCGGGAGCCTCAGCTGCAAACGATGACAATACATCCCTGTTCGTTACTGATTTCGAGGCTAAAACCCCTCCATTGGCGTCTCTAACTACCATCCTCGACCCAAATCTGTACTGTCAAAGGTCGTAAGCCGCGTTGAAATTAATCTTAACACTCATCCCCATCGGAGGGTTCCAGCCTATAGTCATACAACTCGTTGTAGGTACCTTTCCTTCTAACCCATCTAATTCCCGAATATGACTGAGAATCAAATCAGTAATACCTCTTCCAGATGTTTGTATTCCCTTATGCATACACTTATTCCTTTCTGTCCAGATTATCAACAACGCACAACATAGAAGACAATAATGGTTAATTGAACAATTCTTGAAAAACCAGGTAAGCCACTCCTTATTTTCTAAATTAGAACTTGTCACTGGCCATACAATGTTTAAAATTTTCATAATTTTCGGGCACTCTCGAAATACATGGTCTTTGCTCTCCACAGCACCCTCATATCTAGGACATAATGCACTGGCCACTAATCATTTGTAGTACAAATTAGTTAGAGTAGGTAAAAAATTCCAAGAAATTTTCCAAATTGCAACTTTTTGCTTAGCAGATAGATCTAAACTCCATAATTTTCTGTAAAAAGCCATGGAATCATTTTTGATGTAATTAGAATTAGAATTTGTATTACATGCTAAAAGCGTCTTATACTTAGTCCACATCGAGAACTCCCCCGAAGGTTCTCCTCTCTAAACCAGCAGATCATCATGCGCCTCCTTAGATAAACAAACTCGAAGAATTCTAGCTGCATCAATATTAGAAAAGGCATTTTTAATCACATCCACTTTCCATTCTCTAGAGTTACTATCTATTAAATTCGAAACCATTGTTACATCAGCATTACTAATATTGTTTCCCACCTTGTAATTGACTACCCTTGGTAGCCACACATCCCCAAGCACTGAAATTTTGGCACCAGTACCAACTCTCCAACATAGACCATCTTGTAAAAGGCCCATCGATGCCCACACACTTTTCCAGGTATAAGAAGGTATATTCCTTAATCTAGCACTTAAAAAATCAGAATTCGAGTAGCATTTAGCTTTTAAAACACAAGCTAACAATGAATTTGGATAATTAATAAGACGCCAGCCTTGTTTTGCTAACAAAGTCAAATTGAATTTTGCTAATCTTCTAAACCCCAAACCCCTATTTTCTTTCAACTCACACAATTGGTTCCACTCACACTAATGTATCACTTGCCTTCCATGACCTTTTTGCCACCAAAATCTTGCCAGAATACTTTCTAACTCCCCACATAGTGACTTTGGTAACAAAAAGCAATCCATTGAGTACGTCAGAATAGCCTACAAAATGGCTTTCATTAAAACCTCATTCCCTTCTTGAGACAAATACCTCGTATTCTAACTATCAATTTTTTTCTTAAAACAGTCCTTTAAAATCTAGAATGACATCTTCTGTCTAAGCCCCACCATATTCGATAATCCTAAGTACCTCTCTAGACTATTCGAATACCTAACCCCCAAAATTTGTGAAACTAATTGCCTATCCCTTTCAAAGGTATTTGAATTGTAAAACATAGTGGACTTTTCGTAATTAGTGCACTACCCCTAACACACCTCATACTCCTTTAATACCTTTTTCAAAATCTAATCCCCTCTTTCGTTTGCCTGTCCAAATAAGACACAATCATTGGTGAATAGTAAATGCGATATTTGAAGACCCCTCATACTAACCTTAGCCCATTTTATTAGTTCATCCTTCAACGCTAATATCATAAGAGCAAATAACCCCTCACTGCATATCAAAAAAAAAAAAGAAACAGACTCAATGGGCCCCCTTGTCGAAGGCCCCTAGTAGGTCTAAATGCCTTCCCAACTTTATCATTCACAATTCTTAAATACAAAACAGAAGTAATGCACCCCATAATAATCTCCACCCACGACCTAGCAAAACCCATCCATTTCATTATCTTCCTTAAAAAACACCATTTTACCTGGTCATACACTTTACTCATATCCAATTTCAATGCTATGAACCTCTTTCTGCCTATTCTCTTTTGCCTAAAAGTATGCAAGATTTCATAAACCAATAGCACATTATCAAATATCAATAGACCCGAGACAAAGGCACTTTGAGCATCATAAACACAAACATCCAATGCTATTTGAAAATGATTAGCTACCACCTTTGATACCATTTTGTAAAGAACCGTGCATAAACTAATTAGCCTAAAATTCGCTAAATTCATCGGATGGGGAATTTTTGGAATCAACACAATATTGGTAACATTAAATGGTTCTAAAACCATACCTTCATTCAAAGCTCATAAGCAATATGAAGTAACGTCTCTCCGAACAATATGCCAAATCCTTGAAAAAGTAAACCTGAAAAACCATCTGCTCCCGACGCCTTTGTTGGCTCCATTCCTTTTAAGGCGGAATAAACCTCCTCCCCTATAAACCTGGTCGTCAACATCTAATTAACATCATATGAAATGCACTTCTCCACCCCGAAAAATATGGCTAGTATCTTGTAACACCCCTCACCCGTATTCAACGCTGGAATAGGGTTACAGAGCATTACCGGACATACAACACATTTAAACATACTTTTTACATACATTTAATCAATTTATACATTCATCATTCAATCTCAATCAATTTGTCCCTAATACGAGCCTATGAGGCCCTAAACAAGCATTGAGAGTGGTTCGGAACTAAACCGATAACTTGGAAACTTTTTGAATACTTAGAAAATTTTCTCAAAAACAGGGGACACACGCCCGTGTGGCCCGGCCGTGTGTCTCACACAGCCACCAGACACGCTCGTTCACAAGCCTTGTTGACATTCGAAATGGGAGCACATGACCGCGTCCCAACCCGTGTCTGACCCCGTGTAACTCTTTGACTTGGGTCACACAACCAACACACACGCCCTTATGGCTAGCCCGTGTGCCCTAAAAATGGTCATACACGTCCGTGTGCCAGGCCGTGTACTAGACCGTGTCAATCCTGTAGCGTATACTGACTTATGCCACACGGCCATATCACACGCCCGTGTATGTGGCCATGTGGAGCATAATGACTTGGTTTCAAAATCAACATCAGGGGACACACGGCCATGTAACCTGACCGTGTGTCACACACGGCTGAGACACACACTCTTGTCTCTGCCCGTGTGGACAAAAATAGACTATTTACCAAGCCAATTTGCCACCCAAATTTGAATATACCTACAACTGTAACAACCCAATTTCGGTGAAATCAGAACAGTGGTTTCGGGACCACAAATCCGAGCTGAAAATAAAATTTATTTTTATTTTATTATATGGACCATATTATGTTAGAAAAGTCATGTGAAAATTTTGATACGAAAATTTTACCGATTATGTGTTTAATTAGAAGAATGACTAAATTGCATAAAATGAAAAAGTTGAATTCTAGTAGCTATATGGATTAAATAGCTATGGGATTCAAAAATAGATGTCCTTATATGGTAATTAAACCATTAAATAAAAGGCTAAGGACTAAATTGGAAAGATGAAAAGTTATTAAATGACAATTTAATTAAATGAAAAAGAAAATAATTTCATATCATCTTCCCCAAATATTTTCATGGAAACCCTAGGAGAGAGGAAGAAGACTTATCAAGCTTATTTGGGTAAGTAATCAAGCCCCGTTTTTAATGATTTTGATATTTTTGAAACCGGAATAACTTTTTTTTGAACAAAAAAACTGGAATAACTTAATCTATCTATTTGGGGAATTAATTTGAAAAGTTATCAAGGTGTGAAATTTGGGTCATGGATGAATATGCTAAAAATTAGAAATTTATGGTAGAAAATGAAAGGTTGTTGATAGATAAACAACTTTTACAAAGTGATTTTTGATGAAAATATGATTTAGGGACTAAAATGTAAAGTTGTAAAATTTGATGAAAAAATTCTGAATTTTTATGAATACATGTGCTGTAAATTTTGTAATGGGATTTTGGTTAGACTTGGAATAGGGAGTAAATTACACTAGTTTCATTTTCCGAGCCTAGGGACGAAATGAGAATTTATGGAAAAGTTAGGGGTAAAGTGGTAATTTTGCTTTAGGATGAAAATTGAGTCCACTTGAATAAGAAATATGATAAATTGATGTTAAATTTACTCGTATAGATCTGGATAGACCAAATTTAGATTTATTACGAGGAAAGAGGAAAATGTCGGATTAGTAGATTTTACGTACATGAACATTATCGAGGTAAGTTCGTGTAACTAAATTGTGTATTGTATATGCTTGAATTAGATGTTATGTTTGTGAATTGTATAAATATCATATATGTATTTGACATTTAAAATATACTTGACAAAGCTCGGTCAACGATAATGCCCGATAAAAGATAAACGATAAAAATGTTACTTTTATGCTTGGAATGAATGTGGAATGTGATCATTTGAATTATATGAATGTTATAGATGTATGAAATAATCACATGTCAGGAAATGCTTGAAAATGTTAAATATCGTTTGAATAAATGAAAATCGATGGATATGTGGTTTCCCGAAATGAATGAGGTCCTGCATTTGTCGCTGACGGGATTTAGCTTAGACGAGTAATCCTATTGACCTCATTTATGAAAGGATTTAGCCTGGACGAGTAATCCTGATATAAGTCCTCTCGAGCATATGTTATGTATTGGATTTAGTCCAGACGGGTAAACCAGATCAAGCACAAAGGATTTAGCATGGATTGGTAATCCTTTTGTTCATATATATGTGGCTCGAGAGTGTACTCTCTGAAATAGTACCCTCTGGGTGTCATTGAATATGAATTGACAGACCCTGATTTGTACACCACGAATGTACTACTTGTGTATCCATTGATATTTCAGATAAATTCAACGGGTAAAAGTTCTTGACATGAGAAGATGTGAATAAGAAATGAGTTATTACACATATCAGCCTGAAATACATGAAATGACGATACGTGATCATTGATATATGGAAATATGAAATGATGATATTGTACATGGAATTTATTTGATGAGTATGTACATCTTTGATTATAGACTTACACACCTTGAGTGTACTAATCGTGATCTTGATATTCCGAGTAATATGGGTAAAGTTCTGATATGAAATGATCTGAACTCGAAATGAACTAGTATGAAATTATACTTGTAATAATGAAATGAATTATGCATGTTGAATGCATACATGTTGTGGAAATCATATGTGATTGGAAACTTTATTGTTGTTGAGCCCATATATATATGTTTGGATTATTGTTGAGCCCATATATATGTTCTGATGTTATTATAGAATGTATGACTAACAAGGGCAATGAGGATGTGTGTAGGGCTTGAGGTCAAATTGATTGAATATGCCTTACATAGTTACCTCAAAATAGAATGAATGGTAAGTTAAGTACCATGTTATATGAACTTACTAAGCATTTTATGCTTACTTAGTTTTATTTCCCTGTTTTAGAGTAAATTGAAAGCTCATCAGATTGGAAGCTTGGAGGAGATCACTCACACTATCTATCGGCCCATGTATATGGTAAAGCAATTATGGTTACAATGGCATGTATAGGTTATATTGGCCATATTGACATGTAAATGTAAATGATGCTTGTAATCTAGCCATTGGAATGGCTAGTAATGGTTTGTTTTGATATATTTATAATGTCATGCTATGCAACAGCCCATTTTTTAGTGAAATCGGAACAGTGGTTTCGGGACCACAAATCTGACCCAAAAATATAATTTATTTTTATTTTATTATATGGTCCATTATATAGTGGATATGTCGTGTGAAAATTTTGATGCGAAAATTTTATCGATTTAGTGCTTAATTACGAGAATGACTAAATCGCATAAAACGTGAAAGTTGAATTCTAGTAGCTATAATGATCAAATAGCTATGGAATTCAAAACTAGAGGTCCTTATATGGTAATTAGACCATTAAGAAAATTATGTAGATTTTTCATGGTGATTCATCCATTGAATTATAGAAAAAGGTCAAGGACTAAATTGGAAATAGTAAAATTTTAATTAATTAAAAGATGATAAAAAGAAAATATCATCTTATTTTTTCATCTTCAACCTTAAAAATACATGGAAACCCTAAGAAAGAGAAGATCAAGTTTCAAGGCTTAATTGGGTAAGTTCTCTTGTCCTGTTTTTAATAATCTTGGTATTTTTGAAACCTGAATAGATTAATTTCTCTATTTGAGGGATTAATTTGAAAAGTTATCAAGGTATGAAAATGGATCATGGATGTATATGCTGGAAATTAGAAATTTATGGTAGAAAATGAAAGATTATTGATAGATAAACAACTTTTACAAAGTAATTTTTTATGAAAACATGATTTATGGACTAAAATGAAAAGTTGTAAAATTTGATGAAAAATTCTAAAATTTTATGAATACATGTGCTGGAAAATTTGTAATGGGGCTTTGGCTAGGCTTGGAATAGGGAGTAATTTGCACAAGTTTCATTTTCCGAGCCTAGGGACAAAATCAGAATTTATGGAAAAGTTAGGGGCAAAATGGTAATTTTACCTAAGACGTAAATTGAGTCCATTTAAATATAAAATGTATGAAATTGATGGTTAAATTCATTTATATAAATCCAGACAAGACTAATACGAGGTTAGATTGAGGAAAAGAAAAGGTTTCGGATTAATAGATTTCTAACGCGAACAAGTGTCGAGGTAAGTTCGTGTAACTTAATCAGACATGTAATTATGTTAATTGAATGTTGTGTTTGTATGTAATGTGCTTTACTTGTATGCTATGATGGAAAATTTGCTACATACTTGAAATGGTGATAAAGGGTTAGTCCCAATTGAATGTTGAATTCTGATGATTATATGCGCTTTCCCAAAACTAATAAGGTCCTGCATTTGTTGCGGACGAGATTTAGCTCGGACTAGTGATCCCATTAACCTTGTTATATAAAGGATTTAGCCCAGACGGGTAATCCTAATATAATACCTCTCGAGCATACGTTATGATTAGGGTTTAGCCTGGACTGGTAATCCTAATCGAGATCCTCTGAGCTTACGTTATATAAGGATTTAGCCTGGACAGGTAATCCTGTTATACGATATGTGGCTCGAGAGAGTGTTTCTTGGTTAAGTTCCCTATTAGGTACCCTTGAATAAGAAATTGATGATTATTGAATCGTACACTTCGAGTGTACTACTTAAGCATCCATCAGAATTCAAAGATTTGACAGACATAAAACTCTTGACATGGCATGAAAATCTTGAGATGATATGATAATGACTTGAAAGAATATTTCTTGATAAGCTCATCTGTGTTACTGGATTGATATGAAGATTTTGGTGACTAACATGTTTGATTGAATGCATGTGATTAGGCAATTTGGCCAAATGGATGGAAACATAACATTGTATCCCTAGATTTTAATAAGCAAGATTGGTAAGTTTAGTTTCCGTTATACGAACTTACTAAGCATGTAATGCTTACTCCGTTTATTTTTCCCCTATTTTATTGTGCTCGGAAGCTCGCGAGGGTTGGAGATCATTGGAGCATCGTCACACTATCAACTAATCATTTTGGGTATACTTAGTAGAAATTATTTTGGTATAATGGCATGTATAAGACAATTTGGTCAATAGTGGCTTGAAATGTTATTTTGTAACCTAGCCATTGGAATGGCTAGTAATAGTTCATTTTGGTATGACTAAGTAGATTATTATGATATATTCATATACATGTGTTATGTTAAGAATGTGTGATCAACGTTGTGAATGCCTAAGTTGTTCCAAGGTAAGTCTATAAACACTTATGCATGTAGTGATATGCCTTGCTAAATGATGTGGATTGCCTAATTTGAATGCTTGAATTGGTTGGTATTGGATGTGTTTCAAGTGCAGGTCTTGGGTGAAATTTTGGGTGAGAAATGAAGCTAGAAATGGCTTCATTTTTTCCACACGGGCGTGTGTCTAGACCGTGTGTGACACGCGGCCTGGTAACACGGGCATGTAGTTAGGCCGTGTGTCTCCTGCACCTTAATTTTGAGAAACAGAATGCTCAGAATTTGGCACACGGGCGTGTGTCTCAGCCATGTGTCAAGAACACGAGCGTGTGTCTTAACCGTGTAAAACCTGCACCTAATTTGAATTAATTTAATTAACCACACGGCCTAGCACACTGGCGTGTGGCATGGCCGTGTGGCGCAAGTCAGAGAGCAACCTAAATCGAATACAACCTATAACACGGGTGTGTTCTAGGGTCACATGGGCGTGTCACTTGGACCACACGGGCGTGTGAGTCCTGCACCTTAAAAAAATTTTTTAATTTTGTGAAAAATTCTTAGAGGTTCCGATTAAGTCCCGATTCGATTCTAATACTTATATTGGGCCTCGAGGGCCCGATCAAGGGACATTATGGATGATCTCGGTGAATGAATAGTAAATTCACGTAGTTTAATAGAAAAATGTTCTGAATGTTCTGAATGTTCTGGTAATGCTCCGAAACCCTTCCAGCGACGGGTATGGGTTAGGGGTGTTACATGCTATGGTAGCTACATATATGTTAAGTAGTTGACCAAACTATGTCTAACTTGAGGACTTAAGTAAGGTAAGATTGTAGACATGTATGCATGAAATGATATGCCATGATGAATGACGGAATTTGCTTGATTTGAATGCTTGAAATGGTTGGTATTTGGATGTGTGATTCAAGTGCAGGTTATGAGTGTGATTTTGGGTGACAAATGAGGCTAGGAAATGGCTTTACATTGTCCACATGGGCAGACACACGGGCGTATATCTAGACTATGTGTGACACTGTAACACCCCTAACTCCTATCTGTCACCGAAATAGGGTTATGAAGCGTTACCAGATATTTTTGGAACATTTACAAACATTTCATGTTAATCACTATTCATTTACCAAAATTATACATAACGTCCCCTAAATAGGCCCTCGAGGCCCAATACAAGCATTAGGAACGAATTGGGACTAAATCGGGATCTCAATGAATTTTTCATGAAATTCCAAAATTATTCCTAAGTACAGGGCTCACACGCTCGTGTGGTCTAGGGACACGCCCATGTGGTCGGGCCGTGTGATCTCACACGCCCATGTCCCTAGCCCGTGTAACTCTCTAACTTCTAAGGCATAAAGAAATTTAAGTCACACGGCCAAGTCACACGCCCATGTGCTAAGCCGTGTGGGGATTTTTTATTTTCAAAATTAGGTGCAGTTTTCACATGGCCGTGTAACACGCTCGTGTTCAAGATCGTGTCAACCACACGGCTGAGACACATGCCCGTGTCTCTACCCGTGTGCTCAATTCTGAGCATCCTGTTTTCTCGAATTTAAGGTTCAGGGGACACACGACCTGGCTACACGCCTATGGGGTAGGCCGTGTGGACAAAATGAAGCCATTTCTTAACTTCATTTTCTCATCCAATTTTACCAACAACCTACATCAATAGTTGCATGTATATACCAACCAAATCAAGCATTAAAACCAAGCCTAAACTAACATCTATCATGGCATAATATCACATGCAATTCATGTTTATAATCATAATTTTGGTACATATACAAGATAAACATACTCTATCTATCCACACTTAATACATAAGCATTGAACATGAGATAACTTATAAACATACCAAATAAATCATTACTAGCCATTCCAATGGCTAGATTACAAAACATCACTTACAAGTCATCATTTGGCCAAATAAGCTTATACATGCCATTATACCAAAATGAGATTTCTAAATATACCAAAAAAGAAATAATGGATAGTGTGATTATGCTCCGACCGATCCTCCAACCTTCGCGAGCTTACAAGTACTATAAAACAAGGGAAAGGTAAATGGGGTAAGCATTTTCATGCTTAGTAAGTTCGTATAACGGAAAATAAACTTACCAGTCATATCTATTCAAACAAGCATACATAAACATACATTTCATCCATTATAGGTAGTTCACCTAAACATATACACTTGATCAAGCAAGTTAGTCATATAACATCATATAAATATCAATGAAACATAAATGAGCTCATTACATACAAAGTTCCATTAGTTCCACCTTTCCATATTTTCAGAGTCTTTTCCGTTGAACTAATGAAATTTCGATAGACATTCGGGTGATGTACATAAGGTATACATATAAATTATCCGTCAATTCATATTCATAATTTCCCATTGGGCATAAGTTCAAAGACCACACTCTCGAGCCACATATTTTACAACAGGATTACCAGTCCAGGCTAAATCCCAGTTTCAACCAATGTTCACAGGGGTCATTTAGGATTGCCAATCCGGGCTAAATCCTATCAGTGACCTATGCTCTAAAGAGCTTAATTAGGGTTACCCGTCCAGGCTAAACCCAATCTATAACATATGCTCGAGAGGCTTAATTCAGGATTACCTGTCCATGCTAAATCCTATTTGTAACATTTGTCATATCCTACTCATTTCAAGAAATCACCATAAACCATCGAATTTCAATGTTCAACCGGGACATGACATTTTATCCATATTTTTCAAATTATAGTTATTTCATTATGTTCATCATCACATACATATCATTAAAACCATATAATTCAATTTAAGCAATTTAACATATGTATTTCAGTTACACGAACTTACCTTGACAATTGTTCGTGTTTGAATTTCAACTAATCCGAAACTTTTTGTTTCCCTCGATCTAATTCTGTAGTTGGTCTTTTCGGGTCTATATAAGAAAATTTAATTATTAACTTATCACATTTTACATACATTTGCATTCTACTACATCCTACGCAAAATTACTATTTTGCCCCTACTCTTTTCAAAAATTCTAATTTCGTCCTTAGGCTCGGAAAATGAAATTCATGCAATCTAGTCCTTATTCCAAACCTAACAGAAATTTAATAACAATTTTACAGCACAAACATTTCACAAATTTTAGAATATTCCATGGGTTTTACTACTTTTTCATTTTAGTCCCTAAATCAAGTTTTCATCAAAAATTGCTTTGTAAAAGTTATTTATTTATCAACTATAATTGCTTTGTAAAAGTTGTTTATTGATCAACTATCTTTCATTTTCTACCATAAATTTCAAATTTCCAGCATTTACAGCCATGGCAAAGTTTCTACACTTTGTTATCTTTTCAAATAAATCCCATAAATAGAAAGATTAGGCTATCCCGATTCTAAAAATATAAAAATAATTAAAAAAGGGACTTGACTTCATACCTTTTCAAGCTTGGTAAGTTCCCTTCCTCTCTCCTAGGGTTTCCATAGAAAATATTGGGGAAGAAGATGAATAGAAAAGATGATAATTTCTTTTTATTTTTCTATCATCTTTTTAATTTGTTGATTTCCAATTTAGTCATTAGCCATTTTTAATTTTTCCAAGGATGAGTCACCAAGAAAAATCTACATACTTTCTTAATGGTCTAATTACCATATAAGGACCTCTAGTTTTGAATTCCATAGCTATTTAATCCTTATAGCTACTAGAATTCAACTTTTGCAATTTATGCAATTTAGCCCTTTACCTAATTAACCACACAATCGATGAAGTTTTCGTATCAAAATTTTCATGTGACCTTGCTATCATAATACCAACCATAAAGTAAAATAAAATAAATTTTTATTTTTTGGGCTCGGATTTGTGGTCCAAAAACCACTGTTCTGATCTCACCGAAAATAGGCTATTACAGACACACGGCCGGGTACATGGGCATGTAGTTAGGCCGTGTGCCTGCTGCACCTTAATTTTGAGAAAACAGAATGCTCAGAATTGAGCACACGGGTAGAGACACGGGCATATGTCTCAGTCGTGTGTGCTACACGGCCTAGAACACGAGCATGTGTCTTGGTCGTGTGAAACCTGTACCTAATTTTGAAATGAATTAATTAACCACACGGTCTAGCACACGGGCGTGTGGCATGGCCGTGTGCACAAGTTAGAGAGTTACATGAGGTCGAACACGACCTGTAACACGGGCATGTCCAAGAGTCACATTGGCGTGTCCCTTGGACCACATGGGCGTGTGAGCCCTATAACTTGAAAATTTTTTGAAATGTTTTTTAGAGCTCCCGATTAAGTCTCGACTCAATTTTTAATGCTCATATTGGGCCTCGAGGGTCCATTTAAGGGACGTTATGAATAATCTCGAAAAATGAACAATGATTGACAACATTTATCTGTAAATATTCTGAAAGTTCCGGTAATGTTCCGTAACCTAGTTCCGGCGACGGATACGGGTTAGAGGTGTTACAACAACACATCATTTTGCACCACCTCATAGCATAAATAGACATTTAAACTAGCCAATTCAAACCTAATTCATCCATATTCTATACCACATTTCTCAATCATACAAGTTGCAAAATAGACCAATCCATTTATACTCCAAATCTCATAAACCTAGATCATTAACATGGCTACTTAAAACATGCATTCTTTTCCTTGATTCACAAACAAATAACATCACCAATATCAACATTCAACTTCCATAATACCAACTATTAATAGACATCACAAAACCAACCTCAATTTACATAACATAAACTATATGCACATACACATATACACAAGCAAATTAACTCAAAATAAGCCAACTCTCATGGCTATTATATATAAACCAAAACATATACATTTACAAGCCAATTCAAATGGCGAAAATCATTACCAAAACATAACCAACATGACCAAAGTCCCTATACGTGCCATATACTTAAAATACCAAAGTTCATAGGTACCAAGTCGATAGTAGGATAGTGTGATGCGATCTTCGACGAATCCCCAAATCTGAGCTAGCTTGAAATCACTATAAAACATAGAAAAATAAACAACGTAAGCTTTATAGCTTAGTAAGCTCGTATGAAATAAACTCTATATATAATCATAAACACATAATTTAACAATTGATATAAATACATAAATTCACATCAACTAACAAACCTTTCAATTACTCATTCACAAAACTATATACTTTCTTCACCATTTCTTCGATTCAAAGCTAATATGGTTTATGCACATACCTGTACCATATCGTACCAATCTCATTCTTAACCACATCATTCATTTATCCGTTGAACCATTCGGAATAGAATTCGGATACTCAAGAATCTCACACAATAAGTACCTATACCATGGCCCCAAGCCAAATCAAGGTAACTTATATCCGAAGTACTGATATCATGGCCCGAAGCCAAATCAGTCAATATTCATGGCCCGAAGCCAAATCGGTATAACTCGCACCCAAAGCGCTAATATCATGGCCCGAAGCCAACTCAATGTATCCTCTAATGACATGCCACTAGCATCCTAAACTATTCCTAACGTTCAACCAGGATTTCGATTGCTGAATTACCATCGAGTCATTGTCGAACTTATCTGAAGTCTAGTATTCATAACTTAAACCATACCAAAGCATTCAAAATACATTTATAATGAAATTGATCACATACGAACTTACCTCGGATGTGAAAACGACGAAATAAGTCGATTAGTCGATAACTTTAGTTTTCCCTCGATCTAGATCCGAATTCTCTTTTCTTGATCTAAATATATTCAAAATTAACTTATTTAATAATCTCTCTATTCAATTTAATCCAAAACACACATTTAAGCATATTTACACTTTTGCCTCCCATAATTTCACAACTTTTACAATTTAGTCCTTATTTCACAAAATCACAAATTCATGAAATTCAAGCATAACCCATGTTACTCAAAATTCAATTAGGTCCCAAACAACCCACATTCATTTATTTCACATTTTAACCACTAAATTTACATATTTCACAACTTAGCCCCTAATTTGCATTTTCACTAAAAATCACTTAACAAAACTTGTATATCTATCAACAAGCATTCATAATATATCAAGAAACTTCAAAATACATGCTTATTCATCAATGGCAACATTCAAAATCTTTAACATTTTTGCAAAATAGTCCCTTGGCTAGCTAGACCTAGTTGCAACGATCACAAAAACATAAAAATCATTAAAAATGGGACAAAATACATACCTAATTGCCAAGATTGAAGTTTCTGAATTTCAAACCCTAAAAATGGTTCTTTTCTTTGTTAAAATCTGTTGGAAAAAGAAGATTATGATGATAATGGCTTTTGTTTTATTTATTTTAAGTTTATTTACATATTTACTTATTTAACCTTGACTATTAACCACTAAAACACTTATTAATATGTCCAAATATTTCCACTCACCATTATAATGGTCTAATTACAACATAAGGACCTCCACTATAAAGTTCTATAGCTATTAGACACCTTTAGCTAATAGAACTCAAGTTTTACACTTTACGCGATTTAGTTTTTTATTATCAAATTAAGCACTCAAATGATAAAATTTCTAAACAAAACTTTCACACAATCATTCAATCATGCTGTAAACATTAAAATAATAATAAAATAATAATTTTGAATTCGTATTTTTTGTTTCGAAACCACTGTTCTAATTTAACTAAAAACAGGTCGTTACATATCTTCTATCCTATTTGTCGAAAAAAGATTTTGAAAATAATTCCAAACAATCCCCTCCATTTCATCCTTATCCATAGCCACCCTCCCATCATCATATTATAGACTACTAATGTGATTCATTATTCTGCGTTGGGAGGCATAATTATGGAAAAAAGTTGTATTTTTATCCCCTAACTTTAGCCAGTTCACTCGTGCTCTCTCCTCCCAATACGCTTCATCCTTATCAATTTCTAGATTAAGATAAATTTTTGTGTCAATGATCTCTGTAATATTCTCATCATCTCTTTCCTGATCAACCAACTCTTCCAACTTCCTTTTTAGATCCTTTTTAAGACCCTCTATTTAAAACTTTAATGGTCCATGTCCATTTTCCCAATCCATTACTTAAACTTTCCAACTTTGCAATGATATCACCTAGGGCAGATTCCCAAATCCATTTCACCTCCCCCTTAAACAATTCTTAATAACCCACCATGCCACAAACCGAAACCTTTTCAACCTTAACATAGTCCTCCCTTAATCATATGAATTAGAAGTGGACAGTGATCTAAAAATGAGGGCGGTAAATGTCAAATCACTGTGTTTAGAAACATGTTCATCTGTTCAACATTTATCACACCTCTATCCAATCATTCTCTGATGTTTGTTTCTAGTAAATTCCCCATTTCCCAAGTAAACCAATACCTAGAGTAATCAACATCCTTCTAAGACTCCTCAAAAAACCTTCACTCTCATCTCCTCACTTGGCACCCCCAAACCTTCTCAAAGGAATACATGATCTCATTAAAATTGTAACAGTCCAGTTTGTACCTTAGTCGGAAAAGTGGTTTCGGGACCACAAATCCAAGTTCGTATAATGTTTTAATATTATTTTCTGTGTCTTTAATAAGTGATTAAGCATGTGGTAAAGTTTCGTATGCTAATTTGTCTGTTTATGTGTTTAACTTGATAAAAAGGATTGAATTGCATCAAGTGCAAATTTAGCATGCTAATTGTTAAAGTACCAATGTGTTGTGGCTTTGTAAAGTTGGAAGCCTTATATGGCAATTAGGCCATTCATAAGTTAGTGGACGGCTAAGGTCAAAAATGACCTTGAACTATATGTTATAACATGTTTATTAAAAGGTTAATATAGTAAAATGTGTAATAATATGATAGTTAATAAAACAAAACATGAAAAATGGTGATGATATTCATACCATTAGTGCCGAAAATACGAAAAAAAAGAAAGGAGAAGGAAGCTAGGTTATTCGGCCTTTGTAAGCTCAAATTAAGGTATGATTTTGATTTGGATGTTGATGATTTTTATGTTTTTGGGATTGTTGCTTAGTCTACTATCAAGCCAATGTCTCAATTTTGTGTATGGATGATATTTGTGAGTTGTTTCATTGATAAAATGGTAAGTTTTATGATGTTTTATGTTGTTAAATGAAGGATATTGTTAGATGAATATCCTTTGTTCTTGAATTTTTTGATGAATTTAGTTAATTAGGGCTAAATTGAGAAAATAGCAATTTGAGGGACTAAATTGCAAATTTGATGGAAAATATGGGCTTGTATGAGATGTATGAACATTCAGCTAAGCATGGTTAAAAGATGATTTTGTGAATTTGATGTTTTGAGAAAAATAGACTAAATTGATAAATTATGCAAATGTAAGGGTTAATTTGCAAATAGCTCTAAATGTGTGTCCTTGGATTGAATTGAATGAGTTAGAGAATAAAAGGGTTAATTCTGAATATGTATAGATCAAGAACCGAGGAAAACAGACTTAGACCGCGGGAATGCGAAAGTAACCGAGTAGCCGTTTCCATTTCCGTTAAATTGAATCTGAGGTAAGTCATTATGCAAATAAACGTATTGTATCGAACTGTATATGTTCATATGATTATTGCTAACTATGGATGCTTCTGAGATGATCTGTATATGGATTCCGAGATAAGGTTGACTTAGTGTCGATGTCCGATAAGTCCCGTACGAACCTAGAAATAGATAGGATTAGCTATGTCATGACATAGGTATCTAGTCTGTTTTATCATGTAAGACCACGTCTGGGACGTTGGCGTTGATTTGAGATTTCGTGTAAGATGACATCTGGGACGTTGGCATCGATATGAGACTTACGTGTAAGACCATATCTGGGACATTAGCATCGTATTATTCCGTGTAAGACCCTGTCTGAGACAGTGGCATCGATATCTGAGTACATGTAAGACCTCGTCTGGGACGTTGGCATTTTACGACCATTCTGAGCTTTCTCAGTATCCTATTAGGTTCCTAACGGTTCAACGGGCAAATATGTGATACGAATGGCTATGGGAATTGTAAATCCATTTCAGGTACGTTGATTTGTACCCTAAGTGAATGTACAAGGTACGTATCTATATGATTTTACTAAGATGATTTTGTATTATGGATTAATGAGATGATATGTGAAATTATGCTTGAATGAGCTAAGTACTTATGTGATATGAGAATAGAAATTGTGGTAAGCTTTGTATAAACAATTGTGCCAAAGATCATATGATGAATTGGTTATGAGAACTATAAGTACCAATGTATTGAATGAGTTGTATTCATTGTATGTTATGTTTATTTGTATATGACTTACTAAGCTTTTGGAAAGCTTACTCTGTGTGTGTGTGTTTTCTTCATTTTATAGATCGTCAAAGCTAATGAAGGCTAGGGGAACATCGAGGATCGTCATCACACTACTCAACTTGTTTTGGTACATTTTGGAAATGTATATAGCTAGATATGGCATGTATAGGCTAGTTACTTGTATGGGATTGAAATGTGAATTTAGCCTTGTGATTTGGCTAGTTATGTGGTGGCTATATGCTTTAATGAATATGATAAATGGTGCGAGTTTTGATATGGTTTGATAGTATTTGAAATGGTTAAGTTATGGTGAATGTATGGATGAACTATGCTTGTATTTACATGAGTATTAGTCTTGTAAATTTGGCATGATTGGAATTGTACTGGAATGTAGAGATTGGATGACTATTTTGATATGTTCTTGGTTGTCATATGCATGAGTTGAGTTGGTCTTTTGCTTGTAGGTTTGACCCTAATGTGGGTGGCATATTGGC
This sequence comes from Gossypium australe, assembly GCA_005393395.2. NCBI lineage: Eukaryota > Viridiplantae > Streptophyta > Magnoliopsida > Malvales > Malvaceae > Gossypium > Gossypium australe. Next base: position 122,245,352 of record CM016621.1, on the reverse strand, counting down.
CTTGCAAATGGCCTATTTTGCCACACGGTTGCGGCACACGGGCGTGTGGACAAGTCAGATTCGACCACGGCCAAGGTACACAGGCGTGCTTGGTGGTCGTGGAGTTAAGTCAGATTCGACCACGGGGGAGATACATGGGCGTGTTTAGTAGCCGTGGGAGGCACACGGCCTGCCCACACGGGCGTGTAATCCCTGGTACCTTTAAAACTTTTAAAATTTTCTGAGAATTTCTGTATGTGTTCTGGTTTAGTCTCGACTCTGTTTAAAGCATGTTTTAGGTCTCGATGATCTACAATAGGGACACTATGATTGAAATTGATGATTTACTTTATGAATTGTCTGAAGAAGTTTCGTTCTGTCCGGTAATGCCTGTGACCCTAGTTCGTCGACGGACACAGGTTAGGGGTGTTACAAAAATCCCCACACACTAACCAAGGTAAGTCCTGAAAACAACCTATACTCCTCAACAAATTCCACGAATGATCATTGTTACGTGCAAACGGAGTCACATAGAACCTAGTAAACCTCCATCCTCATGAATATAAATATTGACATGATTCTTTGACAAATTCCTCAGATTAATTGTGAAGTTCCCCTTCCAAGCCAAATATAGTCCCCTTCGTGATCCCTCAGCCGAAACATCAATTCCATTTAAAAAATCACACCTTCTATGCACATTTTCATTTGTACATTACTAAGTTGTCCCCATAAAGAAAACCACCTAGGGATTATACACCTTCAGCATATGCCAAAGTCTTCTACTAGCCCGTGGATTCCCAAACCACAGACGTTCCAAAAAATTATTTTCATTGCGACCGATCGGCTTGCCCCTTGGCAGCTGCCGATAAAAATTGAGCTCGAACCACAAATTATTCCTTTCTAATCATCGGTGAATCTATGACATCTAAAACACTAGGACGCATAATATCCCTACGAAGTCTTTTCTTTCCATCCCTACTTTCAATCGGGCTCTCCTTCGAATCATGTTCCATATTTGTCTGTCCCATTCCCTTAGAAGATTCCCCATGCATTCCAAAAATATTCCTCGAAGCTCCTTTCAGATTTATCCCTAAAACAAAATCCAATCTCATCCTTGAATCCTTCCTTACCCCCTCCCAAAGCACCCTCCCCAGATCTGATCGCCCTTAATTTCGTTCACCCAACTCACCCTCACCTTCCTTCCTTAGGCACACACTACTCATCAAAATAGCTCTCTTTAATTACACTTTTAGAGATAGATCCCATCCCAACTCTGTAACATTCAGGCCTTTGTAATCTAATTGGATAGAAAGAATCATTTTTCTCTAAACAACCACAAAAAAAAAAAGCAGAATAATGCCAATCTTTCATACTTAAAACTAACATAAGTTGTAACAGCCCGATTTAAGGGCTATCCGGAACAGTGGTTCGAAACCACTAATCTGAGGTTAGAGAAAATTATTTTTCATGATATTTTATGAGTCGGATTATGATTATATAAGTACATGAAAATTTTGGTATTTTAATTTTAGCGATTTCTTGCTTAATCGCGAAAAAGGACTAAATCGCATAAAGTGCGAAAGTTCCATTTTATAAGCTAAAGGTGCCAAATAGCTATTGGATGTTAATTGGAGGTCTTTAAAAGGCAATCAATGCCTTAAATGGAGGTTGACTGGCCATAGGGGGACAATGAAGTCAAAAATTGGTCAAAATGGATGTAATTGGTGGATTAAATTGGTAAATAGAATAAAATAAAGAAAAAGAAGGTATCATCTTTTTCTCTCTTCTTCACCACCAAAAATAGAAAGCAAAATAGGGGTTTTGAAAGCTCAAAATTTCAGCAAACTCTTCTCCATTCAAGTAAGTGATTTTAATGGTTTTTCTTGATGATAGTTGTACTTTTAGAACCCCTAGAGCTTAAGCTTTCTAAAGAGGGGACTAATTTGCAATATGGTGAAAAGTTTAGGGTTTTTCCATGAGAGCTTGCATGTGATTTGCTGCATTTTTATGGAAGAAAATGAGTCTTAGTTGTTAGACGAACAAATTTTGTGAAATGTGTTGCCACGAAAACACCTAAATGAACCTTTTTGTAAAGGTTGTAAAATTGGTAGTAAATGTGTGAAATGTTGGGTTTTGATGATAGCCATAAGAGAAATAAATGTTCACCTAGGCTCATTAAAGGTATAAATTTGATTAGAATTGATTTCCTAGCCTAGGGGTAAAATGGTTATTCTGCCAAAGTGTAAGGGCAAAATAGTAATTTTGCCAAAGCATGATTATTAAAATGCTTTTATTAATGTGATGATTGAAACGAGATAATTTTCTATTATAGAGCAAGAAGAACCAAGAGTCAACCTCGATCGGGGAAAGAATAAAGTCTCGGACTAGATCGACGATCTAGCTTATTTTGAAATCGAGGTAAGTTTGTATGTGATAAATTCAACATTATGCTTATATTGTTTGAGAATGTTTGACATTATATTGATGTACGATATTCTAAGAAATTGAAATGTTGAAGTCCCGGTTGGACTATAATGAATATGAGTATAATATTGTCGAGACATGAGATAGATAAGGCCCCATGTAAGACCATGTCGGGGACATGGTCTCGGCACCAAATTAAGAGTCCGTATAAGACCATATCCGGGATATGGCTTCAGTATTGAATATGAGAATTGTATAAGACCGCATCCGAGATATGACATCGATACTTGAGGTGAGGTTCCATATAAGACCATATTCGGGATATGGCATCGATAATCAATGGTAATCCCATGTAAGACTGCATCCGGGATATGGCATTGGCTTTGGGTTCATGATAGTGGAAATGAATATGCATCTTTGAGTGTCCCTAGTAAATTATGGGGATTAAATATTCTAGCAGTAAATATAGAATTGAGATTGGTATTTAAAGTTATGTGATTGAGTGAAAACAGGTATGCGTGAGTAATTCACGAGGAACATTTACATTGCATGGCGTGGTAAGCACTAGATAAGGGCAAATACGAGTAAGCTATGGTAAAGAGCCTATGACATTGTGTATGGTTATCTAATGTCATGGATGGGTATCTTTATGAGTTTATTATTGTTATTTAATTTCATGCAAACTTACTAAGCTTATTGCTTACCCCTTTCATTTCTCTCTTCCTTGTAGTATTGTCAAGATAGCTCGAGAAATCGCAGATGTCAGAGTTTGGAGATCACACTATCGGCTACTATTTGGTATAGCCCACTAGATTCATTTTGAGTATGGCATGTATAGGACTTGGTATTTTTGTCATGTCATATTTGTAAGCCAAATGTGTTGACTATTCTAGTTGTTCAATTTATTTTGTAAAAGGTCATGGAAGGTTGGCCTATACTTGATATGTCCATATATTCAATGAAGATGAATTTCATGAAGTGTATTTTTTTTTTTTTTGTGAATGTCTTGATTCTTTTTGAGTTCTTAGAGGTACTATATGTTCATCTTAAATATTGAATTGTTTTGGTATGAGTGTGATTTCTTGCTAGGGTGGAAAATGGCTTGGTAGATAGCCATATAATTGTCCACACGGGCAGACACACGGGCGTGTGTCTAGGCTATGTGTGACACACGGTTAGCCCCATGGGCGTGGTGCTCAGCCGTGTGTCCCCTTGTATGCTAGAGTTACAAGTCAGTATGCTCAGTAGTAAACACACGAGCGGAGACACGACCGTGTGTCTTAACCGTGTGGGTGGCACGGCTAGGAGCATGGGCATGTGCCCAGGCCGTGTGAAGTCTGCACCTGAAGTTAGGAATTTAATTCGACACACGGTCTAAGGACACGGGCGTGTACCTTGGCCGTGTGACCATAGTGAGATGATGATGTCATAAACAGAATGCCAAGGTTTTGGCACACGGGCTAAGACGGGCGTGTCGAGGCCGTGTAAGGGACACGGGCTAGGGACACGGGCGTGTGTCCGGCCGTGTGTATTAAGTTAATGTCGACCACGGGTGAGGAGCACGGGCATGTCTCAGGGGCACACGGACGTGTCCCTTGAACAACACGGGTGTGTGGCCCTTGTTTAGGCAAAATTTTTCTAAGTGTGTAAAAGTTTCTGATTAATTACCGAAACCTTCCGGAAGTATGTTTAAGGCCTCGTAGGCCTAGGATGAGTATGTTATGGGTTTGAATGGAAATTTTTTTAAGACGAAACGAAATTTTATAGCCCAAAACGTCATGTTTAAGCAAGTTGAGTTAGTTATTGCCATGTATCTGGTTCCGGCTTCGAACACGGGTAAGGGGTGTTACATAAGTACACTTCCCAGGAGGAAACATAATCTTCTTCTTTTGCTTTAGCGGTCGCCTAATATCCATTTGAACTTGAATTCATAAAAAAAATTCCTCATTCCCTTACTCAACTTCTTGGAATTGTATTCCAAAAACTTGCCAATAAAATGCCCTAATTACTTTGCTACTGTCTCAGAGAAAAACCTCGGGGGTAAATCATGTAGTTGCACCCAAAAAGATGAGAAAACTAACAATACCTTCATCGGATCCTCACCATCCTTCAATCGATGAATCACCAAAAGATGATTGTTGAAAGTCCATGGCGTACTATTCAGTACTTAATCAATATTCATTTTATGAAAAAAAAACAAATACCTCTTCTCCTCCAAATTTGAGATATGAACACCTCTTAATGGATGCCAGAGATTCGCTATTGTACTCCTCATCACTGGGAAATGAACTACACTAGTTGTAAGAAAACATCCAACCAGACAAAGATCATACACCACTTTTTGAGACTCTGGTTCATTAGGCAACAACAAAATCTCCTCTTCACTAGCTTCCAAAGATAATTAATCACTGCAAATCAGAGCTTTAAATATTTATAAAAGAATGATCAAACCTGGAGACTAACTCTGACAACGATATTAAGGTAAGTGTACCTATCGAACAGTAGTATAGCTTAGGCAAGACCGGTTATCGAACCCAAAGGAACTAAAAGTATTAATACTCACTTTCTTTTTATTATTTAGCCTTAAAAGTTAGAGTGAATATTACTTTTTAACTAAATTGACGACAGCTAAACTAAGGACACAAAGACAAAAAGACAAATTGGAAAATAACCTTGAGGAAAAACTCTGTTGATTTTGATGATACCCTCAGGAAGAATCCACTTAGACTTCTCTTATTATCTAACCTTTTAATTATATGATTTCTTTTACTTAGCTTGATCCGTGAGACTCCCTAACCTATATTAAACCCTCTCTCGAGGCGAATAACATCTAACCCTAGGTTAATTAGTGGAACTCTCGTTCGCTTATAATAACCCCCTAGGACAGCAGTAAATCGATCAATGGACTCCCATATTAGGTTTCACCCTAATCCGGTAAAATCTCGTAACCCTATCTCTAGGCGTTCGATCAACTCCGCTTAATTATGTTAGATCTTCTCTTAGGCAGGGTCTAGTCCTCCTCCACCTAAGCACATTAGATTTGGATTAAGCAACATAATTAAGAACAAACTAAGTAATTTATCATATAACTTAAAAATCAAATAATAAAATTCATCTAGGTTTCATCCCCTTCAGGTATCTGAGGGGTTTAGTTCATAATGAATAAAGAAAACATCGCAAGAGAAAAGATAAAACAAAACATAGGAAAACCCTAAAACCCCCTGAAGGAATCGAAGGAGAATTCCGCCGTCTTGAGTATAACTCCGGCTTCTTGGGATGGATCAACTGGCTATCCTCTCATTATTCCCTAACTCTGACCTTCTCGGCTTGGCTCCTTGGCCTCGTTTTCGCTCCCCTAAACAGGTGATACTTGAGGATTATTTATAGGCTCTTGGAACGCAATTCTTTCTCCCTAAGGATCCTTTTCCGACTAAAATTGCTCTTTCCAGCGTCAGAGGCACGGCCATGTCACACGCCCATGCGAATCGAGACCTGTCCGTGTTTGGATTTCTCTTGAGGCACGGCCGTGTGTGATGGGGTTGAGGCCGTGCTCTAGGTGTTCGTCGAGGCACGACCGTGTGTGCTTTGGGCCAGGTCGTGTCGATTTCATACTAAGGCCCATTTGTTCCGTTTTAGGCCCATTTTGTGTTCTTTTCATCCTCGGGTGCTTTCCTGGGTATAAGACATGAAAAGAAAGGATTAAAAGCACCTTTTTATATAAAACAAGGGGTAAATCATCCAAAAGCATATTAAATGCGGGTAAAAAATATGTTACTTTTATGGTTTATCAAATACCCCCACACTTAAGCTTTTGCTTGTCCTCAAGCAAAATTCTCAACTTACAATTAAAACGAACTTTCCATGATCTATAATTCTTATCAACAATGTCTTATCCTAATTCATAGAGAATTCATACATGGATAGTTTGATTCAAAGCGTCCTAAAGATTCAAACAAAATGAGTCATTATTTTGTACCTCGAAAACATAGGTGTCTTCCTTCTTTTAAATGACTACCTCTTTAATTCAAAATCAACAAGGATTGATATCCTTACTTAGGATTCACTCAAATCACTCTAAAGTGTTTAAGGTTCAGAAAAAGGGTCGCTCAGAAGTCGAACCTAAAAAGTTAATCCCATAGGCTTGCCTGAAAATCAAATCTCCACCACTGTAATATAAGATGACAAACAGATCAAAAGGTCTTTGTTAGGGTTGTAACGAGGTTAGGGTTAAAGGTGTGGATAAAGGCTGAATTAGAAGGTTAGAATCGAGATTGACTTGTTAAATTACCTAACTAGAAAAAATGAACTTAATCTTTAAACACTAATAGAACGAGCTTTTTCCTTGAGAATTGAATTTGAACATACAAGCTCACTTAATTATCGTACTAATAATGAATATACTTTTTTTATAACAAACTAACATAATAGTAATAAAGAATTTTTACAATTGAAATATAAAACATAGTTAGGAAACTTGTTTAACATCAAATCTCGACAAAAAGGTAGTTAAAAGAATTGGTGATAACAAATACAAAGGGTTTTTGGTTAAAATTAGTGGGTGAGTCAATAAAAAGGGTTGTTAGGCTCAACGGGGTTCACTAAGGGTTAATTATGAGGGTAGGCTTTTTAGTGGAGTAAGTGGGTTAAAACCTAAGTGCCTTTATCATCTCGGTATATCAAATCATAACTGTGGTCTCGACATGTATAATCAAGGCAAGTTCTAGAATAACAGTTCATAGTTGACACACTCATAATCAAAAATGAGCATGAAAAAGAATGTATGCTCTATAAGGTTCAAATACTCACAAAAATTATGGGTGTTTTGATATCATCCTTATGAATTTTAAATTTCAAGGTAGTAGTTAAATTTAGGTCAACAACCTAGCAAAAATTTTAATTCCTGAAAAACAGACTTACCATGCTTGATTCTCTAGTATTCTTTAAATTAAACATCAATGTACAATTAACTATGACTTATTCTAAAACATGTCAATAATTATCACAAATCATCAGAAATTCCATCCTAATTAGTAATATGACAACTTTGCATAAAAACAAGACTAAATCAGGGATTTGAGAATAATGAAAAAAGTTTGGCAATTTTATTCCATTTTTAACCTCAGGGATTTGAGAATAATGCAGAAAGTTAGGTCTTTTTACCCCCCCACACTTAAGATGTACATTGTCCTCAATGTACAAAGATAGATGATGCAAATTAGTGATTAAAAGATAGGAGGGAAAAGTGTTACTTCCTGGGATTTCTGATGAGATCCTTGAGGATGTGGACAGTGTGGGGCATCAGGTGACTTTTTTGCATTTCTCCTAATTGTACTTTTGTGTGTGTGGAATAACTGATTTATTCTGCAAAGTTACTTTGTTAGTGATCTTGTTGATGAAAAGATATGGTGTTAGGGATGATTGAATGATTGAATAGCCAATGATAAAAAATAAAAATAAATAAAAGTTCAAATTTAAGCGGCATAAAATAAAGTCTTAAAAAAATTAAGACGATAAAACAAATTAAAAGGACTCAGAGGTCCTCATCCATGGTTGGGTCCGGTGGTGTTGCCTCCAATCCGTCAAAGCGTCGAGCGACATGTGTCTCGAACTGGTCAAGTCGAGCAGAGATTTCTGCTAATGATGTTGCTGGTTGGTATGGACGCTGGCTTGGATTCGCTGCCTCCTCTGACCGCAGTGGGACATCATCAGGAATGTCCTCCTCCTCTTCCTCGTTGATGGGTGTTTTTAGTTTGTACTGCGGAGGATTGGTCCCTCGTCGTTGTGATATCATCCTCATATGTAGCATGGTTTGGACGCCTTGAGGAGCCATGTTTCCTATCAGTGTGAGGGAGTTGATCTGCTCGTCGGTGTTGAGGAGGTTGAAGTGCCGAGCTAGCCTTGTAATATAAGGCCCCATTGACAAAATTCCCTTCCTATGTTGCTCCGTCTGATGTTGAATTGTGCACGCCATAAAGTATGCCAAGTCAAACACATGTCTTTCAGACATGCAGGAAAGGAAGTAAACGTCGTGTTTATTGATGACACCGGTGCTCTCCTTTCGACCTGTGATGGTATGCGCGAGTATGGCATGAATGTACCGTAGTGCTGGAGGAAAAGCTGTCGCCTTAGATTGACTGGGGTTGTAGGTGGCCGTTGTGGGCTTTAGGTTGATCCAGCAGTCGATCGGAAGGCAGTGGGGTTCGTGGTTTAGACCGGCCAGTGGGTTCTCTGCTATGAATTCCATTGTATAGAGGCCAAGAGCTACTCCGAATTGAGGTACACTCAATTGATGTACTGTGCCCCTGAGACGGAATTGTATAGTGCCTGGGTCGTCGAATTGAGCCATCACTGTTTGTAGCGTGAATGTGGAGCAGAACTCGAGTGTGAGCTCGAGGTATGTAGGCTTATTATTTGAGAAGAAGGTCTCCCATGGATCAGTCGATATGAGTGCTTGGATATCAGTGGTGGGCCCTACTTGCCCGACAGCGTCCCAATCAATTCGTCGTCCAGTGCCTATGGGCCTATCCCTGATGGCTTTGTACCAATCCTCCTGAGCGGCTTGTGGAAATCAGAGGAACGGGTGTCGAAGTTTGGCGCTTGCAGAAGAGGATCCGGGCCCCTTTCTTTTCTTGCTTGGAACGGCGCGTTTCACTCGAGATGTCGACATATTTCCTGTAAATCAAATATAAAGCAAGTTTTCTAGTTCAACCAATATATTGGAAAATTGAGAATCATTATCATTCACAATTAAATTTTACCAATAGCAAGACATCAATTCTCCAAGAAAAGAAGTAATCTTAAAACATGCAACAAAACCACTCTAACATGCATTAATAAATAAAAAGATGATTCAAACATTGAAAATCATGTTGTTAAAGAAATAAAGAAACAAGAAGCATTCAAACAAAGAAAAAGAAATGAACTAAACACAACCATGTATAAACTGAATAAGAAATAGAATAGACTAAACAATACGAACACAATTTTGACATAAAGGGTAAATATGCAGAAATGGTAGGAGGATTTTAAGAGAAAGGGAACCAGAAATGGTGATGAATGACGAGCACGGGCGGCGCGCACGGCGGTGTCGCTGGGTCTGTGGTGTGGGCACGACACTGTCAAGGGCGTGGTGCTTGGGCTCACGGTGGTGTTGTGGCTTTGTGGGTGGTTGGACTGAGTTTTTGGAGGAGAAACGACGGTGGGGATGGGGTAGACTGGTTGAGTGGTCGGATTTTGAGGTGGGGAATGAAAATTTTATTTTAGGGTTTGAGATTTGGGGGGGAAAGACGGTTACTTTGTTTAAATAGGGAGGGGAGCACGGCCTTCCGCACGGCCGTGTTAGATTTGAATTGCCCGTGCTTTTCGCAATTTCTTTAAAATTGGGCGCGCTTCAAAGGTTTTGGCACGGTCGTGTGTCAATTCACATGCCTGTGTTCGATAAGAAAAAATGTTAGCACGGTGGGGTAACACGGGCGTGTCTAGCCCGTATATAACAAGTCAGTAACCTTAGTAATTTCACACAGTTGTGAGGCACGACCGTGTTATGCCCGTGTATTATAAGTCAGTAACCTCAGTAATTTTACACAGTTATCTAGCACGGGCGTGGTCTGGTGTTACAACCCGTGTCACCAAAAAATTTTTTACCCTGTTTAGGCACGGTGCTTTGGCACGCCCATGGTCTATTTCCTGGCTATGCACGGCTATGTACACGCCCGTGTCAAGGCCGTGTTGAAATTTCTGCATTTTCTTGTTAGACTATTTTAATGCTATGTTAGAAAAATAAAAACTATGTTAGTATGTTAGTGCTTGGGTTGCCTCCCGAGAAGCGCTCGTTTATAGTCTTAAGCTAGACTCTCTCTGTTTTTGGTTCCAACGGATGGCTCATGGAGCATAAGCTCTTCTCTCATACCTCCAAAATCTGTACCGTTATAAATTTTAAGTCAGTGACCATTTACCTTGAATGTGCCTTTAGTGGGATGGGTTACCTCGACGGTGCCATATGGAAATATTGTTTTGATCATGAATGGTCCTGACCATCTTGATTTCAACTTTCTCGGGAATAGTTTAAGCCTTGAGTTGTACAATAGGACTAAGTCTCCCACTTCGAATTGCTTTGATCTCTTGAGACGAGCATCGTGGCATTGCTTTGTTGCTTCTTTGTACAATTTTGAGTTCTCATAGGCTTCTGTTCTCCACTCGTCCAACTCGTTCATCTGCATCATTCTCCTCTTACCTGCAATTTTGAGATCAGTATTTAAAAATTTTGTTGCCCAAAAAGCTTTGTGTTCTAATTCGAACGGTAAATGACAGCTTTTCCCGTATACAAGTTTGTATGGGGATGTCCCTAAAGGTGTTTTAAATGTTGTTCTATAGGCCCATAACACATCATCTACTTTTAATGCCCAGTCTTTTCTATTTGATTCAACGGTTTTTTCTAGAATACGCTTAAGTTCTCGGTTTGCTACCTCTACTTGCCCACTGGTTCGAGGATGGTATGGGGTTGTTGTTCTATGATACACTCCATATTTCTTTAGAAATTTTTCAAATTGGGTATTGCAGAAGTGTGTACCCCTATCGCTAATGATGGTTCTTGGTGTACCGAATCGAGAAAAGAGTTTCTTGAGAAACTTAACTACTACCCTAACATCATTGGTAGGTAAAGCTTCCGCTTCTACCCATTTTGACATGTAATCAACTGCTACTAGAATGTACTTGTTCCCAAACGAATTAGGGAATGGTCCCATAAAGTCAATACCCCATATGTCAAATATTTCACATAATAACATATATGTTTGCGGCATTTCATCTCGTTTAGAAATATTACCTATTCGTTGACATCGATCACACGAGGTAACATACCTATTAGCATCTTTAAATAGAGTGGGCCAATAAAAACCTGATTCGAGTATTTTGTGTGCTGTCTTTATGTCACTGTAGTGTCTTCCTGACGGTCCTGAATGACATTGTTCCAAGATCTGGTTTGCTTCTGTCTTTGTAACACATCTTCGAATTACCTGATCTGCACAAATGCGGAAAAGAAAAGGATCTTCCCAAAAATAATTCTTCACATCAGCAAAGAATTGCTTCTTTTGGTGGAGTGATAATTTTCTTGGTAAGATGTTAGCTGCTAAATAATTTGCAATATTTGCGAACCATGGTACCTCAGAATGTGTTATAGAGAAGAGTTGTTCTTCTGGAAACGAATCATTTATTTCGCCTTCATCGAGTTCTTTGATGTGTGGATTTTCAAGTCTAGAAAGGTGATCCGCTGCAAGATTCTCAGCTCCCTTCTTATCTTGTATTTCCAGGTCGAATTCCTGTAATAGTAAAATCCATCGTATGAGCCTGGGTTTAGCATCAGGTTTGTTTAAAAGATAACGAAGAGCTAAATGGTCAGTGTAAACGACAACTTTGGACAATATTAGATATTGTCTAAATTTATCAAAAGCAAAAACTACAGCTGAATGGTGGTGTAGTTTCTTGTGCGGGTGTTAGTGTTCTGCTAGCGTAATAAATAGGCTGAAAGTGCTTGTCTCTTCGTTGTCCCAAAACTGCACATACTGCAAAATCACTAGCATCACACATTAGTTCAAAGGGTAAGTTCCAATCAGGTGCAATTATAATTGGGGCATTTATTAATTTATCCTTAAGGATATTAAATGCATCTAAACATTCATGATTGAAATCAAAAGGGGCATCTTTTTCTAGTAATTTTGTTAAAGGCTTAGCTATTTTAGAAAAATCTTTAATAAATCTTCTATAGAATCTTGCATGTCCTAAAAAGCTTCTGATAGCCTTAACAGAACTAGGGGGTAGTTTTTCTATGGCTTCAACTTTTGCTTTATCTACCTCGATCCCTTTACTAGAAATCTTATGCCCTAACACAATCCATTTTCTTACCATGAAGTGACATTTTTCCCAGTTTAAAACAAGATTTGTTTCCTCACATCTCATTAGAACTTGTTTTAAATTTTTAAGGCAAAGATGGAAAGAATTACTGAATACCAAAAAATCATCTATAAATACCTCCATGATATCTTTTACGAGCTCATCAAAGATTGCCAACATGCAATGCTGAAAAGTAGCAGGTGCATTACATAATCCAAAAGGCATTCTACGATAACCAATCGTACCGTATGGGCATGTGAATGTCGTTTTTTCTTGATCTTCAGGAGCTATGGGGATTTGGAAGTAACCGGAGAGTCCATCCAAGAAACAGTAGTACATATGCCCGGATAATTTTTCTAACATTTGATCTATGAAGGGTAGCGGGAAGTGATCTTTTCTGGTGGCATCGTTCAACTTTCTATAGTCTATACAGACTCTCCAACTTGTGACTGTTCTTGTGGGAATCAACTCATTCTTTTCATTGGGCACTACCATCATTCCTCCTTTCTTTGAAACTACCTGCACAGGACTTACCCAAGTGCTGTCAGAAATAGGATAAATTATTCCGGCATCTAGGAGTTTAATGACCTCAACTTTGACCACTTCTTTCATGTTGGGATTTAACCGTCTCTGGGGTTGCACACACGGCTTGTATTCTTCTTCCATTAAAATTTTGTGGGTGCAAAATAATGGGCTTATTCCTTTGATGTCAGAAATTTTCCAAGCTATGGCTTTTTTGTGTTCTTTTAGTACCTTTATCAGCTCCTCTTTTTCTTTAGGTTCTAGTTCTGCAGAGATGATTACTGGTAATGTAAAATTGTCTCCGAGGAATGCGTATTCTAAGTGTTTTGGTAGCTGTTTCAATTCCAATTTGGGTGGCTCTTCGATGGAAGGTTTCTGTTTTATTTCGTCATCATTGTCAATTCTTTCTTCTTTCATTTGTTTGGATGACGATGTATTCAGATTCAGCTCATCATCCTCATCTTCTTCCCCCTCTTCTTGAGTTAGACACAGTTCCATCGTGTCATCATGTATAATTTCCTGTAATGAATTTTGAATGATATGATCAGTAGTATCAACAAAATAACAGGAATCTTCTTGCTCTTTAGAATATCGCATGGCATCATAGATTTGAAAAATGATTTCTTCATCTCCTATCCTTAATGCGAGCTTACCATCTCCTACATCTATAACAGCTCTAGCAGTGGCTAAAAAAGGACGCCCTAAGATTAAGGGAACATTAATGTCTTCATCCATGTCTAATATAACGAAATCAACAGGGAAAATGAATTTATCAAATTTTACCAAACATCTTCAATAACTCCTCTAGGATATTTAATAGATCTGTTTGCTAACTAAATACTCATCCTAGTGGGCGTTGGTTCCCTAAGATCTAGCTGTTTAAACATTTTATAAGGCATTAAATTTATACTAGCGCCTAGATTAACTAATGCTTTCTTAATATTCAAACTACCAATTAAACAAGGGATAGTAAAACTTCCTGGGTCTTTTAACTTGGTTGGTAGCTTAATTTCGAGGATGGCTGAGCACTCTTCATTAAGTTCCACTGTTGACACCTCTTCAAGTTTTCGTTTATTCGTTAGTAGCTCTTTTAAGAATTTTGCGTACTTCGGCATCTGTGAAATAGATTCAACAAAAGGTAAGTTGATATGTATTTGTTTAAAAAGTTCAAGAAACTTACTGTATTGTGCATCAATTCGCTCTTTCTTTAACTTTGCTGGATATGAGATTGGTGGTTTGTTCTCATTGCGTAATGGTGTTACCTCCTCAATTTCCTTTTCTTTATTTTCGGTTGGGATCTGTTTCTTCATGTCACCTAATTCCTTTCCACTTCTTAGTGTGACTGCTTTTACCTGTTCTGTTTTTTTAGGAAGAGTTTCTGCTCGTATTTCAAAGATCATCTTAGAAAGCATTCCAAGTGTCTTAGTGAGTTCTCCAAATGACTCGGTAAATTGTTCAATTGATGCTTGTTGATTTTTAAGGGTTCTCTCGATATCTTGCAGGCATTTTTCTGTGTTTACCGATTCCTTCTCATGTGGATAGGGCTGATTTCGGAAGTTTTGAGGAGGTTGTTGCCTTTGATATCCTTGATTTCCTTGTCCTCCCCATGAAAAAATTGGGTGGTTCCTCCAACCTAGATTGTAAGTATTACTATAAGGATTATTATTAGATCGGAAATTATTACCTATATAGTTCATCTGCTCATCTTCTGCTCCTGGTTGGTAGGGTGGGTACTCAGGATTCACCACAGTTCCACTTGCATCTCACTGCATGACTGGATGTACCTGTGATGAACATAAATTATCAAGCTTTTTATTCATCATCTCTAGCTGTGTCGATAGCATGGTCATGGCATCGATGTTGAAAACTCCTGCCGATTTTGTCGGTTTGGTCCTTGAGGCTTGCCACTGATAATTGTTTAATGACATCTCCTTAATGAACTTGTAGGCTGCTTCTGGAGTTTTGTTGTTCGGTGTTCCACCGGCGGCTGAATCTATCAGTTGTCTCGTTGAGAGGTTTACATCGTTGTAAAAGGTTTGGACTTGTAGCCACAAGGGTAGACCATGGTGTGGGCACCTTCTCAAGAGGTCTTTGAATCTCTCCCATGCGTCGTAGAGCGTCTCTACATTCATCGCACAAAAGAAGAGATATCATTCCGTAATTTGGCCGTTTTGGCCGATGAGAAATATTTCATCAAAAACTTTTCGGTCATATGATCCCATGTAGTGATTGACCCTCGTTATAGCGAGTTTAACCATTGTTTAGCTTTATTTCTCAATGAAAAAGGGAATAATCGAATACGTATGGCATCATCAGAAACATCATTTATTTTGAAGGTATCATAGAACTCTAAGAAGTTAGCTATATGCGTGTTTGGATCTTCGTCCTGCAAACCATCAAATTGAACAAACTATTGAATCATTTGTATTGTGTTAGGCTTTATTTCAAAATTGTTAGCAGATATAGCAGGCCTAACAATACTAGATTCTGCTCCTGCTAAATGCGGTTTCGCATAATCGAACATTGTGCGTGGAGCATTGTTGTCACCCATATCGCGTGGTGGTGGGTTGTTTTCGTCCATCCCTTCAGTAGGATTGAATCTATCTTCTTCCTCCCTCTCCGTGTAATCTAGGGCTTGCCTGGTTTCCCGACGATTCCTACGAGCGGTCGCTTCGATTTCGTTGTCGAATACCAAAGGTCCCCTCGGGTTCCTTCTAGTTATAAACTAGAGGTACCTGTTTGAAAAGAAAGAGAGAAAATTTCAGTAAATAAAAATAAAAATGAAAAGAAAAATAAATTGAGAAAAATAAAAATTAGGGCTAAACTAATAAAAATAGAGTTTTCTTAATATTTTAGTTCCCCGGCAACGGCGCCAAAAACTTGATCGCTACAAATCAGAGCTTTAAATATTTATAAAAGAATGATCAAACCTGGAGACTAACTTTGACAACGATATTAAGGTAAGTGTACCTATCGAACAGTAGTATAGCTTAGGCAAGACTGGTTATCGAACCCAAAGGAACTAAAAATATTAATACTCACTTTCTTTTTATTATTTAGCCTTAAAAGTTAGAGTGAAGATTACTTTTTAACTAAATTGACGACAGCTAAACTAAGGACACAAAGACAAAAAGACGAATTGGAAAATAACCTTGAGGAAAAACTCAGTTGATTTTGATGATACCCTCGGGAAGAATCGACCTAGACTTCTCTTATTATCTAACCTTTTAATTATATGATTTCTTTTACTTAGCTTGATCCGTGAGACTCCCTAACCTATATTAAACCCTCTCTCGAGGCGAATAACGTCTAACCCTAGGTTAATTAGTGGAACTCTCGTTCGCTTATAATAACCCCCTAGGACAGCAGTAAATCGATCAATGGACTCCCATATTAGGTTTCACCCTAATCCGGTAAAATCTCGTAACCCTATATCTAGGCGTTCGATCAACTCCGCTTAATTATGTTAGATCTTCTCTTAGGCAGGGTCTATTCCTCCTCCACCTAAGCACATTAGATTTGGATTAAGCAACATAATTAAGAACAAACTAAGTAATTTATCATATAACTTAAAAATCAAATAATAAAATTCATCTAGGTTTCATCCCCTTCAGGTATCTGAGGGGTTTAGTTCATAATGAATAAAGAAAACATTGCAAGAGAAAAGATAAAACAAAACATAGGAAAACCCTAAAACCCCCTGAAGGAATCGAAGGAGAATAGCGCCGTCTTGAGTATAACTCCGGCTTCTTGGGATGGATCAACTGGCTATCCTCGCGTTTTTCCCTAACTCTGACCTTCTCAGCTTGGCTCCTTGGCCTCGCTTTCGCTCCCCTAAACAGGTGATACTTGGGGATAATTTATAGGCTCTTGGAACGCGATTCTTTCTCCCTAAGTATCCTTTTCCGACTAAAATTGCTCTTTTCAGCGTCAGAGGCACGGCCATGTCACACGCCCGTGTGAATCGGGACCTGTCCGTGTTTGGATTTCTCTTGAGGCACGGCCGTGTGTGCTTTGGGCCAGGCCGTGTCAATTTCGTACTACGGCCCATTTGTTCCGTTTTAGGCTCGTTTTGTGTTCTTTTCATCCTCGGGTGCTTTCCTGGGTATAAGACATGAAAAGAAAGGATTAAAAGCACCTTTTTATATAAAATAAGGGGTAAATCATCCAAAAGCATATTAAATGTGGGTCAAAAATATGTTACTTTTATGGTTTATCAATAATTCTGCCAGTTCATTTTCCATAGCCAAACACCCATTACAAACCGAACCAACACCACGACACAAAAACCCACAAACCAACTGATCACGCCGCCGATCAAATCACAAACCAAAAAAGCCTAAGCCAAAAACATGCTAAAAAAGCAGACTAGAGACATGCTAAAGAAGCAGACCTTGAGCAGACATGCTAAAGAAGCAGACCTTGAGCTTAACATCTTTTTAATTAGATATAGATAAGTTTTCGCTTATGTTTTAATTAATATCAACAGAATATTAGCTTTTTGTTAGTCTAGCTATTAATTTGGGCACTGAATATCAATTTGAATCTTATACGGAAATATTTACAGAATGTAGATCAAAATATAAATACATGTATTTGCTACAATAGACATTTGGAATAAGTTACTAAAAAAGATTTAACCTCCTTAAAACTATCTTTATTTTTATCACATTAGATCTAAATTATATATACAATTGATATACACATATTTATAATTTTTTTTGCCGTTAAACTTGTAATTTATATTAATAACACATGTTTACAATTTAATTTATTCTAAAATGATGAATGTGCACGTGAATGATTAGAAAACTAAATTAACAGTTTTTAGAAGTATAGAAGCAAAGTTTGATGGAATTAACAAAACTATTCCTAAATTAGAAACATAATTAAGTACAAAGATATTGTTAAACAGCTGAAAGAAAGTCATACAAAGGAGAAAGTGAGGTGATTAAGGCATTGATTTGAGTATAAAAAATTGAGAGGAAAAGGTGAGGTGACACCCACACAACCAAACATTGCTTTTTTGTCTCCTTAGACATAAGCACCTTTTTAAACTCCCAACCTCACTCCTTTCCCTAACCAGTTGGTCTTCCTACCTCTGTCTTTAACAACAACACCACCCCTTTCCTTCCTCTCTCTCTCTCTCTCTCTCTCTCAAATGGCAGCTAATCAAGATGATTCAGGAACACTCAAATACAAGGTAACCACTCACCATATATCTACATTCTTATCATTATATATATATATATATATATGTTAGTTGATCACCGACTCTTTGTGTGTTTACTGTTTCATAGACATGGGTCTTGAAAGTCTTCATCCATTGTGAAGGCTGCAAGAAGAAAGTCAAGAGAGTTCTTCAAGCTATTGACGGTACCCTACCCTGCATGCATGTTTTACTACTAATAACAAATGGGAATCCTTTTATCATTTTCAATGCTCTTAATCTCTTTCCCCCACCCCCCTTTAGGTGTTTATGAGACGACCATAGATTCTACACAGCACAAGGTGACAGTTACTGGCAGCGTGGATGAAGAATTGCTTATCAAGAAACTGTCCAAGTCGGGGAAATACGTCGAGCCTTGGCCAGAAAAGGTTGAAAAGAAAGAAAAAAAGCCTGGGAAATCAAAGAACAATGAGAAACAAAAAGATGACGAAGGAGAAGCTGGTGGTGATGATAATCATGACCCAAAGAAGAATAAGTCAGATGAAAAGCCTGAATTAGCCGCCACCAAAGACGGCGGTTCTGACGGTAGCAAAGGCCAGCCTGATGGGGATAATCAGCCTCCAGCAGGGGACCAAATGGGAGGTGAAAGCGAGGAACCAGACACTAGTGCTGCCGAAAGTGGTGGTGGTAATGGAGGTAATAAAAAGAAGAAAAAGAAAGGGAAGAAAGGTAACCCTGGTCCCAACGGTGATGCACCAGCATCAGATGAGGGTCTATCAGCTCAGGCTCTCCCAGTCTCAAACCAGGCCCCACCTATGGGATCATCAACCAATCCTAGCCCTCCACATCAGCCTATGTATCCACATGCACCACCACCTATGTACTATGGACCTCCATTGTTTGGAGTAAGTTACACCACGACTCATCCTAGCTCTACCTCTTCTTATTATGCCACTATCATGCATCCTAATGCATACGGACCACCATCTCCACCGTCTGATCCATTCCATAAATTTAATGAAGATGATCGTGACTACTATGATGATGATGAAACAGGCTGCTCAATCATGTAGTAGATTTTTATTTTACTATATTTATTGGGCCGCACTGTTAAATGGAGAGAGAATAGGGAAGGATTAATTTTGTAAAATGCAATAAAAATAAAAATATATTTTGTACTTTGCTAAGAAGAAGAAAAAAAAAGTTGCTGGTGTTTTAGACTTTTACAAGGTTTTTTTATAGTTTCCTATTATTTTTGCCGTTTTGGTATTTGCTTAGTTAATTTTAAAATTGAGCTATTAAATTCAATTAATTATGACATTAACATAATTTTGATTGATATAATAATAAATTTAGCTCTCGATGTTTATATATCCTGCGTAAATGTTGATAAAAGCGTAAATATTACAAGCTAAATTTGTTAAATAAATATCAAATTGACAAAATGTATAGAGTTAAATTTGTTATTATACCAATAAAAATATGTACAATTGAATCTTTAATTACTCCCATTCAAAATTGATAGAGATTAAATTGTTCAAATTTTTTTAAAAAATTCAGTACACTCAATATTAAAAGTGAAAAAACCCATGTGTAGCCTTGATGGTTAAGGGTGTTCACTGCCCCAGATGTGGCCTAGGTTCGAGCCGCGCTAGTCACGTTTGTTGTATGGGCTTTGCCCTGTTATTGTAATTCACCAAAAAAAAGTGAAAAAACTAGAAAAGTTCCCCCTTTCCCTATTTCCTGTGTAAATAATTTTCTTCAAAATTTGTGTTAATGTTGGTCCCTCTCTTTTCCTATCTTAACTTTCCCAATATAAAGTTTAGAAAACCAGCTGTTAATATGAATAAAGTACCAATGATTAAGACTGGAGATATGTACATCTTACGAAGTATATATAAGTGTGTATATGCTTAAAGTCATCTTTTTGAAAGATACCTTTTTTCTACTTTTGGTTATAAAACCAACTTTCCTTGTATTGTATGTGTTAAGGAATGTAAACAGTTGGGATAGTTAGTAGTTGGACTTTAAGCTGTTAGTCTGTTAATAGTTAGTTTGCAGTTAATCTATTAATAGTTAGTTAACAGTTAATGCATAGTGTTATAAATACAATGGGTTTTGTATATTCTAAAATACATGAAATAATACCATACAATACTATCATTTAGTTTACTATCTTTCATAAAGATCTTAATATGGTATCTGAGCCTTAATTTTTTTTATGGCGACAGACGCAGTCTCAGGTAATGATCTCTCCATTCATATTTCTTTTTCTGATCTTGGGTGTGATTTCTTGAAGAAAGTCCAGCAGTTTCTCAAGCATGATACAGTAAAACTAGGGGAGCACAATTATCTGTTAAGGAAACAACAAGTCTTGTTGATTCTTGAAGGGTACGGGCTACATGATTTCGTTCTTGGCATTGTTGGTGTTCCTCCATAGACTATTGTCGATGGTGATGGCAATCTTGTGGCTAATCCTGACTTCCTGGTTCATCAACAATAAGACAAGTTGTTGGCTTCTTGGCTGTTATCCACGACCTGTGATGATATTCTGGTGCATCTTACTGATGCCCGTTCGAGCTTTGATGTCTGGAGTGCAGTTATTCGGAGGTTTGCTACTAAATCCACTATGTCAGTTTCTACTCTACGACATTCTTTGTATTCTCAAAAGAAGGGGCAGCTCACCATTAAGGAATACTTGAGCAAGATAAAAAGTTTGTCTGACACATTGATAGCTGCTGGTCATCCTATTTCTGCAGAGGAAAAGAATAGGATTATTCTTGCTGGATTGCCCATCGAGTATGAGTCCATTCGTGCAATTGCTTCTGCCATGCCTATTTCCCTTGATCTTCTCTCTGAAATGTTGGTTGATTGTGAGGCTCGACAGCAAGATTTAGTTTTGAGTATGCCTTTGCATGTTAATGTGGCTCAACAAAGTAAGCCTAGTGCCAAAAATACTGAGCAGCTTGAAAAAGGTTCTCGACCACCCTATAAAGGCAATAGCTCTCGATCATTTCGAGGCAGAGGTCGAGGAAGGCGTTTTTTTCACAACAAGCCTCAATGTCAATTGTGTGGTCGCATTGGTCACATAGTATAAAAATGTTACTATAGGTTTGATGAATCTTTTGAAGGAGTCTCCAACCAACCCATGCAAGCTCATTGTCATCAGTTCCAAGATATTTCAAACTCCTCGTGTGGAGGTTCTCATTGCTGTTATCAAAAGACCTCTATGCATCATCCTAATCTGCAAGCTAACACTACTTCTACAAATAGCCAGTTTTCCCCAGACCCTTTGACTACAAAGATCTGGTATCCCGATTTTGGAGCTTCTAATCATGTCACCAGTGATCTAGAAAATTTGCATGAGGCTACCCAATACACAGGTAACAATAAGCTCTTCATGGGCAATGGTATGTCTGTGCCTGTAGCTCACATTGGTTCCTCTTCTGTTGCAACTTCAAATAAAGTTTTTCATCTAAAACGTGTATTGCATGTACCACAAATTTGCAAAAACTTATTATCTGTTGCTTAGTTTGCTAATGATAATCAAGTTTTCTTTGAATTTTCTCCATTCCACTATTTTGTGAAGGATATCAATATAGGGAACATACTGCTAGTGGGTCGCACTCATAATGTCTTATATCAGTTCAATTTGTCAGACTCTACAAGCTGTAATACAACATCAACTTCTTCTGCTACAGTTCATACCACCTCTTTTGAGTGACCTGGTTCTAGTGTTTCACTCTTTGACCTATGGCACAAACACTTTGGTCATCCTTGTAATAAGACTGTTATGACAGTTCTTCAAAAATGTAATATTGCTTCAAAGGTTTCAATGTTGAATTCAATTTGTTCAGCATGTCAGCTGGGCAAGCTTCATAAGTTGCCATTCTCTCCTTCCACAACTATATATACAGCTCCTTTTGAACTTCTTGTGTCTGATTTATGGGTTCCTGCCCCCATGGCATCTAAAGGACATTTTTATTACATTTCATTTGTTGATGCATTCTCAAGGTACACCTGGATTTATCTTATTAACCAAAAATCTAAGGCTCTGAAAAAATTCCTTCATTTGCAAAAGTTGGTGGAGGTTCAATTTGGCTTCAAAATTAAAGCTCTTCAAACAGATTGGGGTAGAGAGTTTCGTTCTTTTCCTAAGGTTCTTTCTTAGCTTGGGATTCATCACAGGCTATCTTTTCCTCATACATCTGAACAAAATAGCTTGGTTGAAAGGAAGCATCGGCATTTGGTTGACACTGGACTGACCTTGCTAGCTCAAGCTAACATGCCTATGAACTTTTGGGCTCATGCCTTCATTAGTGCTGCCTATCTTGTAAACAAACTTCCAACTCCAGTTCTAGCTGACAAGTCACCCTTTGAGGTATTACATAAGGCTGTGCCAAGTTACAAGCATCTAAGGGTATTTGGATGTAGGTGTTATCCTTACCTTAGACCGTTTAATACTCATAAACTTTAATTTCGGTCTAGGCCATGTGTTTTCCTTGGTTATAGTCCTATTCACAAGGGATATAAGTGTCTTGATAACAACAAAAAGGTGTTTATATCTAGACATGTGTGTTCGATGAGGGTTCTTTTCCCTTTGCCAGTTCTGCTAGCTCTACTGGTGGTTATGTATTCAAACAGCTTGTTTTACAACATCAATAGTCCTCAGTTTCGATTGTGTTGCCCATTCAGGGTCGCTCTCGAGTTGGTCCTCCATGTGTTACTATTTTTTCACCTCAACAGGATCCAGGTAGTGCGTCAAGGTCTGCTTCTTCCTATCCTACTCCACTTCCCTTGGAGTCCACTAGTCCTCGAGTGCAGCCTGATGTTAATTCTTTACCAGGGGCCACCTCAGTCAGTAATGCTTTTACCTCTGATTTAGTCCCTCCTCTTGTTTTGACCGACCAGCATACTCCTATTAGCTCAAACGTCAATGCTCATCCTTTGACAACTAGATCTAAGAATGGTATATTTAAGCCTAGGGTGTTCTCTGCTGAGCTCAATGAGACATAACCTACTTCAATTTAAGAGGCCCTTGCTTGAGTGGGTGCTTGCAGCTCAACAAGAGTATGAGGCTCTCCTAAGAAATGACACCTGGGATTTGGTTCCCTTACTTGCAAACCGAAGAGCTGTGGTGTAGAAATGGGTCTTCAAAATCAAAAGGCGTGCAGATGGCACCATTGATGGGTACAAGGGTCGCCTAGTGGTTAAAGGATATTATCAAGAGGCTGGGGTTTACTTTCAGGAAACATTCAGTCCGGTTGTTAAGCCAACAACTATTAGAGTTGTCTTGGCATTGGCTGTTCAATTTAGTTGGCAACTCAGACAGGTGGACATCAATAATGCCTTCCTCAATGGTGACCTATCTGAGGAAATTTATATGCTTCAGCCACCTAGATTCGAGCTGAACCATGGTGACAAACCATTGGTATGCAGGTTAAAGAAAGCTCTATATGGCCTCAAACAGGCTCCTAGGGCCTAGTTCTCTAAACTTCGAGATTTTCTATTGTTTTCTCAGTTCTCTTTGGCCAAGTCGGATAGTTCACTTTTTATTAAGAAGACTGACAATGTGGTTTTATATGTTTTGGTATATGTCGATGATACAATCATCACTAGAAATCATCAGGCCAGTATTGATCAGTTTGTTACAAACTTGGATACTCAATTTTCTTTGAAGGACATAGGACCGCTTAGTTATTTTCTTGGAATTGAGGTGTCTTCCACGTCTACTGGTTTGTTTCTAAGTCAGCGTAAGTATATGCTCGATCTTCTTCGAAAGGCTAAAATGGATCAGGCGAATAGCTCCACTACACCCATGGTCACCTCTTCCATATTGTCTCAGCACACTGGTCGTGCGATTGAAAATGCGTCAGAGTATCGCAGCATTGTGGGAGCACTGCAGTATGTGGTCATCACAAGACCAAATATCACCTTTTCGGTAAACAAAGTTTGTCAGTTCATGCATCGTCCACTTGATCAACATTATAAAGTAGTCAAACGAATTCTTCGATACTTGCATGGTACTTTGGATTATGGTATTCAGTTTACTCCTGCTACCACCTTGGATGTAGTTGGCTATTCAAACGCGAATTGGGGGACTGATATTGATGATCGAAGGTCAACCTCTGGATTTTGTGTATTTCTAGGTGGTAATCCTGTAGCCTAGGGATCGAAGAAGCAACAGGTGGTCTCTAGGTCAACCGTAGAAGCTGAATATAATGGGCTTGCTCATACATTGACTGAGGTAATCTGGCTTGAGTCTCTATTGTCTGAACTTCATGTTTCACCCTCAAGGAAAACTACTGTGTGGTGTGATAATTTTGGAGCTGTTGCGGTTTCTGCTAATCCAGTGATGCACTCGAAGTTTAAGCATGTTGAATTGGACTTGTATTTTGTTAGAGAGAAGGTTGCTACTGGAAAGCTGAGTGTGGGACATGTTCCAGCACAGGAGCAAGTCGCGAATGTGTTTACAAAGCCCTTGGCAGTACCTTTGTTTACATAGTTTAGATCGTGTCTTAAAGTGACTACGAAAACTGATCAATCAACAGGAAACAAGACGATAGGAGCATGTTAAGAAATGTAAACAGTTGTGATAGTTAGTAGTTGGACTTCAAGCTGTTAGTCTATTAATAGTTAGTTTGCAGTTAATCTGTTAATAGTTAGTTAACAGTTAATGCATAGTGTTATAAATACAGTGGGTTTTGTATATTCTAAAATACATGAAATAATACCATACAATACTATCATTCAGTTTACTATCTTTCATAAAGATCTTAATAGTATGCGTGCATGTCCTAGGGATAAAACGAAGCCTTTTTTTAAAAGTCATCCACTACAGCAAAACAGACTTTTTGCGGCGTTTTTTAGGCTTTTAGCGGCGTTTATAAGCGCCACTAATAGTATAAAAGCACCGCAAAAAATGACGCTAAAACAAACGTCGCAAACTTTAGCGGCGTTTTTTTCTAAAGGTTATGACTTTTAGCGGCGCTTTTCCCACAATCGCCGCTAAGGTCCTGACTTTTAGCGGCGCTTTTTCCACAAATGCCGCTAATTTGTACAGATTTGCAATACACAATTTTTCCAATATCATACCCTTCCTGCATTAAACCCAACCAAAAACAGCAAATGCAGCATATAATTCCAGCCAAAAAAGGGCAAATGTAGCATAAAAATCTCACCAAAATTAATTAATTCTAAATGATACTTCAAATTCAATAAAAGATATATGATATAAATTAATAAATGAATTCTTACAATAATGTTAAATGTAAACAATGTTAAAAATGATCTTAGAACGAGAAAATAAATGTCTAATATGGTGGCCTCTACGACTGCTGGAACATCTTCATCATAGTCTGAAGCTGTAGCTGGAGTTCATCATACTTTCTGTTTTGCTCTGCCTCCCTCGCTGCTGCCTTCGCCTTAAGTTGAGAAATTTGCTCAACCGTGCTCGCTTGCATCTCAACTATCTGGTCTTTCAACCTTTAAACTTTAGCTCGAGATTGACTCCCGAAAGGCATGTATTACCGGGAGCCGGATCCAAAATATTGGGTTGGGTAACACCAGATCCTTGAAATCGAACCCGACCATACCTTTCAGGACCCAAAACATCATTAATAAAAAACAGCAAATGTAGCATATAATTCTAGCCAAAAAACAGCAAATGTAGCATAAAAAATTCCGACCATACCTTTCAGGACCCAAAACATCAGTAATAATTCTGTTATCGATATCCTCAAGATTAACAGAACTATCAGTCGAAGCAGCCGCTTCATACTCTGCCTTCTTCTCTTTTAGTTTCTCCTAATAAATCAATTAAACAGTTAGAAACGAAATATACATAAGAAAGAATGCAACATAACTTAACATTATTAATTTAAAACTACTAACGAAGAATTAAACTATTATAATTAAACATTATAAATATTTATAATAAATCAAATTTTATTAAGTAAATATACCATAATCTCTCCAACTTCGAATGTCATCGGAGACCCATCCTTCTTCCTATGCGTAATGTCAAAAAGCTGAACGCGTCTAACTTTTTTACCAGATGAGAATTCCTACAATGTAGTAGTATAAATATAATTTAATAGTATGAAGTCATTAATATTTGACAGAATTAATAAATTTAAGTACCTCGGCCTCAGCTACAGAAGCAAAACTTCTCGACCCTGCCGTGTGCTTGAATTTTTGTTTTTGCTTGCTGCTCGTTCCAACACGCTCACGGTCCTACATAATGAAATTATTATTTCATAAATAGTAAATATGATAAATCAAAAATTTTATAAGAGTTTAGAACTAAGTAATACCTCTCCTTTCTTTGAGTTCCAAAATCTAACCGCATCTTCCCATTGATACCTCAACATTCCCGGCGGGACATTTCGCAATTTATCCTCGAGGCTTATTTCTTTTTTAAAATATTCTTTTTTTTTAATGTGCTTTTATGGTCTCTCCATTTTTTTCCCAATGCCTTCTTTATATAGTCATCGGAGACCTCTAAAGCAAATCTCTCCTAAAAAAACATAAGTTTAGAAAGTAAATATGAATGAAACTTCAACCAAAGTATTATAAATTACATTCACGTTTTGTTACCTTAATATTATCGAGAGCTTGATTTTTGTTTCCATCAGGCATGTGATGCCATGACTCGTAATTGATGGGCAACATATTGGCATTTCGTGCAATAATGCCCAAATAGCCTGCTAGAAGTCGAGCTTCAGGGCCAACAGGCTAGCCATGACTGTTTCTCCTTACTTTCACACGCTCGACAGGATTTAATTCGTATAAATCTCTAAGCAGCGTATGTCCGCGACCTTTGCACGTCCCACCACTCTCAGCTGAACAATGATATATTATTATTATATTAAAATTGAAAAATGAATCAATAATAAAAGTCAACATGCATGTAAAATAAACTTAACATTACTTTGTAATTCTGCAGGCTCATCATCTATGTCAGGCACACTCGAGGATCCAACAACTGTTTGATGTTCACTATTGCCCTCTTCCGAATTTACAATATTTAAATCTCGTAATCTTCTTCTACTCATTTTTCCTGCAATACACATAAAATAGTTAAAATTTTAGCAACAAATAACAACAATAATGGTACATATAAAATAGTTAAATTATATAAAATGACCAAGATTAAAATTATAATATTACATATAAATAAAAAATCGTAAAATCTTACTATATCATAATTCGTAAATATCTTCGTCCACATCCTGACGAACCTATTGAAATTGTGTACTACTACTAGGGATATTTTCATTTAAGTTTTGTTCTGGAAAAGGCAAAGTTTCTGATCTTTTGACGATGTCATCTCTACTTCTATTGCCCATGTCGAACAAGTCTCTAGGGGTGTTTCAAAGTACAACGTACCAACCCTCATCAGTTGTATCTTTCGAGTAAAAAACTTGTTTCACTTGAGAAGAAAATACATACGGCTCGTCTATCCGTTGTTCTCCAGTGTGAATCAATCGAGAGAAATTCACCATTGTAAAACCATATTGATCGTTTTTAATTCCGCGAGCCGTATTCACATCAACCCAATCACCTCGAAATAAGACAACTTTCCATTTGTCGTAATAATCCAACTCAATTATGTCAGTAACAAGTCCGTAATACTTTAGATTCCCCTCGACAGGATTACTGTCCCTAGCACTAGCATAACTT
Source organism: Gossypium australe (assembly GCA_005393395.2). NCBI lineage: Eukaryota > Viridiplantae > Streptophyta > Magnoliopsida > Malvales > Malvaceae > Gossypium > Gossypium australe. The sequence continues at coordinate 122,217,685 of CM016621.1, read as the reverse complement.
GTAATTAAAGAATTAACAGCAATTCCACAATTTTGGGTTTTCCTCAATCTCTCGCGATACCTTGTATGAAATCTGTATCCATTGATGAGGAAGGCACTATATCTTTTCACTATTCTATTTGGACCTTGTGAAAGCCATTTAACTTCGTCATTTACTTCATTCCGGCTCCAAACCTATTGAATCGAAAGTAAATTGAGTAATTATAAATGTTATGAGAAAACATTATTACTTGTCAATGAAAACTTCAATTGCATACCGCTTGGCTTAACCATTCATGAAATGATTCTGTGAATAACTTATTAATTTCTCGTAAATGTAATCTCCAGGACCGTGAACGAGCTCTTAATATTTGTTTGTACTCACTATGTTAAAAAAAAGGTTTACTTTGTTCGAAGACAGACAAATTATAATTGATGAATATTTATCAAATTCTACAACTTACTTGCGTAATGGTTCCATTGAATTGTGATGAAAAAGAACATATCGATGTGCTTGGACCCACGATCTATCATCTAATTCTGCAATTTCGACTTTGCCGATTGGTTCTCTGAAACTTTGAAATAAATAAGTTTCAGCCAAGTTATGGTCTGTGAGCCCATCATTTCTACTTGGTCTGTTCATTCTTATTTCAACATCTTCCAAATACCTTGAACAGAATGTCATACATTCCTCTGCCAAGTAGCCTTCGGCAATTGATCTTCCGGATAATGTTTATTGCGGCAATAAGACTTCAATTTGGATAGGAACCTAAACACGGTATAGAACATTATCAAAAGTTGCAACTAAAGGCATTTAGGTGAATGAAGGAATAATTTACAAATAAATTAAGACCTTTCTATGGGATACATCCATCGATAAAAACGCGTCCACCAAGTATTGCTTCACGAGGGAGATGAATTAACAAGTGCACCATAATTGTGAAGAAAGAAGGTGGGAAGATCTTCTCTAGATTGCATAAAGTCAATGCGGCTCGATCTTGTAGTGTCTCAAGTTCTTGAACATCCAAAACTTTGCCACAAATGCCTTTCATTATATTGGACAGTACAATTACACAAGACGTCACCTTTTTCGACATACAACACCGCATAGCAACTAGCAGTAAGTCTTGCATCAAGATGTGATAGTCATACGATTTTAAGCCATATAATCTTCGATCTTTAAGACTCACACATCGAGATATATTTGACGCATACGCATCCGGGACCTTTATATCCTTCAACACCATATAGAACATTTCTTTCTCCGTCTTCGACATTGAAAAAATAGCAGGCGGCAACCGATATTTCATATTCGGAAGTGCTTGGGGATGAAGCTCACGTCGAATTCCCATGTGGACTAAATTAAGTCGACTCTGAAGATTGTCTTTCGATTTTCCATCGACATTCAAAATAGTCCCAATGATGTTCTCGCAGACATTTTTCTCAATGTGCATGACATCAAGATTATGTCGTAAAATCTGATGCTCCCAATAAGGCAACTCAAAAAAAAAAAACTTCTTTTTTTCCACAAGTCTACCTCATTAGGATCATCCTCTTCATCAGGTTCATCCCTTGATCTTCTATTTCTTTGCGTGTTGGGCGGTTGATTCATCTTTCTATAAATGAAATTCATATCTTTCAACATGAACAATATTTCAGATCCACCGATTTGCGAAGGAGCTTCTCTGAACTCTTCAGTACCGTCAAACTGAGTACTCTGAAATCTAACCTATGATTTTTTGGTAACCACCGACGATGCCCCATGTAAGAGAACTTCTTCCCATTATATAACCATTGCGAACATGTTTGCGCAGCACAACAAGGATAAGCATAACGTCCCTTGGTACTCCAACCAGATAAATTGGCATAGGCTGGGAAGTCATTAATAGTCCACATCAAAGCCGCACGTAAATTGAAGTTCTCCTTTCTCAGTACATCGTATGTCTCAACACCAGCCAATAATTGTTTTAACTCTTCAATAAGTGGCTGCAAATATATGTCAATATCATTTCCGGGCCCTTTCTCTCTAGGGATAATCATAGATAAGATAAAGGATGATTGTTTTATGCAAACCCATAGCGGCAAATTGTAAGGAACAAGCACCACAAGCTAAGTACTGTACGCAGTGCTCATGATTTTGTAAGGGTTAAATCCATCAGATGCTAGCCCTAGCTTCACACTCCGAGGATCGCTTGCAAAGCTTGGAAATTTGGAGTCAAATGATTTCCAAGCTAAAGAATCTGCAGGATGCCTTAACAATCCATCATCGGTTCGTCCATCATGGTGCCACGTCATTGACTCGGCTGTCTTCGACGACATGAAAAGTCTTTAAAGCCTTGGTATTAGCGGAAAATACCGTAAAATCTTAACGGGCTGCTTCCTTGACTGTGCATCATTTTCATCCTCGTTACCGTTCTCTGTATTTCTATTAATCCAACAGAATTGACCGCATACATGACAGCACTGTTGGTTTTTCCGGTCGCCCCAATACAACATGCGGTCATTTGGGCAACTATGAATTTTGTTGTAACCAAGGCCCAAATCTTTGGTCAGTTTTTTCATGTCTTTGGAAGATTGAGGGATTTTCGCAAACGGGAACATTTCTCTCAAAAACTCTAACAACATTGACAAAGAGTTTTCGGTCTACCCTCCCAAACATTTTAAGTGAAAAAGACGAATACAGAAAGACAGTTTTAAAAATTTAGATCCCTCATACAGTTTTTCGTTCATTTCACCAAGTGACGTGTAGAACTTCTCTGCTTATTCATTTGGCTGATCATCAGGTACACTTCTTCCCCTTTCGGTGAAAGTATTTCCACCAAAATTATAATCATCGGTTACACCCAAGTCAGGTGGAAATGATTGCAAACCATCACCGCGCATATTAAATGCATCCCGCAACATGCCATCCATGTCATCTTCTCTAACATTCTGATTGTAAGCACTATGAGGATAACCCAGATTCATCGATGAAGAGGCTCCACTGGATGTACACTCTCCATGAAAAATCCATTTTTTATACCCCCGAACAAAGCCATCAACAACTAGATGTTCGTAGACAACTTCACGATAATGCCAATTGATATTGCAACACTTCTTACACGGGCAAAGAATCATATTCTCTTGGCTTGCATTTTGAAATGCAAAATTTAGAAAAGTTTCTACTCCATATCGATAGCCGTTGCTTACCCTTGACAAATTCATCCAAGTTCTATCCATTTCGTAGTTGTTGAAGTCTAAAGTTGACAGTAAATTACACGGGTAAGTTGTTTATCTATACAGGTATTATGTAAGTTATGTAAATTATGTAAGTTATGAAGTTTGATCTTAAAATTATGTAAGTTATGTATTATGTAAGTTAAATAATTTGATGAAAGCTATGAAATTTGATCTTTAACCTATGTATTATGTATTCTGTATTATGTAAGTTATCTGAGTTATGTAAGTTATGTAAGTTATGTATATTATGTGAGTTATGTAAGTTATGTATATTAAGTGAGTTATGTGAATTATGTAAGCTACTTAAATAATGATCGTTATTATTATTATATTGATAAAGAAAATTATAAGTTTTAAAAACATTTAAAAATATTGAATATTAAAATCTCATGAATCTAATTGAAAATTTTTCATTTATACTTGCCCTGGATCCAATGTCTTTTTGATGAATCTAATTATGCTTTTACTATTTATATCATCTCTCTACTTTTAATTTTGTTAAATCAATTTATGTAATATTTTTAAAATACCACTTAGGATCTATGTATAAAGCAAATAAAAAATATATATCAGCTTTCTTTCAAGCATTTTTAAAAACGTTTTTATTTGCTTATTCCACTTTTAGTTTTAAAAATTTACCAAAATATTTTTAATGCTTTTATTATTTAGATAAAATTAAAATAATAGAGAAACTAAATAAAAACTAAAGAAATTTAAATTTAAATATTTAAAAATAAAAACGAAGTCATAATTAAACCTTTGATAAATTAGCAAATTCCAGTAGAGGATCTCAGTCACGCAATAAAGGATGGAAAAAGAAAAGCACTTGGGACTTTACATTTAATTTTTCACATTAAAAAACATGATTATAAGTGCAAGAAAATTATTGTACCGCAAAACCAGGCAGGTCCCTCTAGGCTACAAAAGCCAACTTGTTTTTCTATTTCTACTTTTGAAATAAATTAAACAAGGTTAGAATTAGTTTCTAAAGTTTAATAATATTACAAATTTTATCACACGCTATTTATTTAGAATATCGATTTTCATTTTAAAATAACATATAATAAATCATAAAATATATGATTTAAAATAAAGTAACAATAATAAATAAAATATGTACGATGTTAATTTTTATTATTATTATGAAATATCAATTTGGATTTTACTTCACTTATTGACGATGTTCATCTTTTAGATCTAAAACAGAAGAATGATAATTTTATGTTGTTGTAGTACCGCGGTGAGTATTAGTTTATACAAAATATAACATGTAAATTATTTAAGAAATTTTACATTTTACATGCAAAGTAAGGGTGTGGTTAGAAGTATTCATGGGTTTTGGATAATTATTTGAATTATCACTTAGAGGTATTAATTACAATAATTCATATAATAAATATGAAATTAAAATAGTGTTTTACAAAGTATTTTAATACTGTTAAAACTTTATTTTTAGAACAATTAAAAGAATATTTATAAATTGTTTTACAAACAATATTAAAATAGTATTTTAAAATTAAAAACAATATTATTGTAAATAGTATTTGTTAAACAGTGTTTTTAAATATAAAAAATTAATTCCGAAAAATGTGAGAAATTAAATGTTACAATTTAAAATGCAAATACAAAAATGTGATCGTAACCCTATTATTTCTTTCATAATTATCACAATTACTGAAGCTATAATGCAATCATATTTGCTATAAATTCCGGAAAAGGGTTTTTTAAAAAAATTAAATTATATATCAATACATTTTAATGAAAAATACTATCAAGCTGATTTAGAATTGAATTTTAAAATTTTGAAAAAGGTAAGAATTTATTGTTTGAACAGAATTTCAGAAATTAGGAAAATGATTTGCTAGACTTACACTGATGCATTTTTCAATAGTTATAATTTGTTGTCTTGTACATACATGCAAGCTCAAAATTATTATTATTTAGGATGATCAGTATACATCCTTTTTACAGAATCACACGAAAATCCAGTTTGTTCAATTCAATGAGAAATTAAACCAAAGCAATTAGGGAGAGAAATTAATAATATTATACCAGTTGTAACAATATAATAAATAGCAACATATTAAATAGAATATATTTCAAACAATATAATAAACAGCAATTTTGACAGAAATTTTTTAAGATTCATCATACGTGGCATTGTTACACCTAGGGAGGATCTGTTATATCTTACAATGAGATATAAGGCAACCCGTTAGGTTTCCAGCCTATATACTTTGAATCTTTTTTTTTGGACAGCTGTATAATAAACATCATATATACCAACCAAGCAGGATAATAAACAGCAATTTAGACAACAATTTGGACAAATTCATCATGATATAACTGTTACTGATCAGAATTTTGAACTAAAACGTACTTTAATAATTTCAAGAAGATGGTCTACTCCACTCTCACCAAGAAACAGGGGCTGCAGTCAGAAATACAAACAACATTAACTCACTAATACTTTAAATTAAAAAAATAGAAAATAAAAAAACATTAACATGAATGATGAAAAATTATAAATAACTATACTGGATACCAACAATACATACATATCTCTGATTAAGCAGTATTGGTGCAAGTGTAAAATATTAAAAACCAAATATAAGGAAAAGCTCTCTAAGAATAAAAAGGAGTTACACGACTTTGGGTATTCGACATTTAAGGTGCATTGTTAAGAAGCAATATATCTTTCCAGATCTTAATTATCATAAAGCGAAAGAAAATATAATTATATTTAATCACACGTTTGCATGTTAATGCAATAAAAGGGTACTTGGAAATATCGAAGGTGAATCACAAAAGATTAATAATCTTGACTAACAATTGGATATCTAATGTTTTTCTATCAAATGAATATAAATCAGTAAAATGAATATAAATAAGAATAATAATGATTTCATACCTGTTAAGTTATTACCACCAAATCCAATCCAACAGTTGCATGAGCAGTAGGAAGCAGTAACTGAAATACAAACAACATATGAATTAACAAATGCTATTGATTAATTACAAAATGCTATTTACTAAAAACAAATACAAGTATGATTATGCTTTGTAGTGAAAGAAAATTCATATTAATTAAATAAATATGCTCAAAAATGGATAATGTTATAAGAAATTTAATTATGAAATGCTCTTCCAATAGAAATTATTTTGCTACTTAACCTACAAAAACCTCTTCAATAATAGACTCTGCTATCAAAACTGATGACTTGTTGTCATCATCAAAACCATGCAAGAACATTTTAAATGATCCAAAAAGAAAGGAAATGATTTTTTTTTTCGAAAGGAGGAAATGAAATTTTCAAAAGCAAAGAAGGCAACTGCTACAATGGAGTTCATTTACCAAAAACAGAGAGCCTCAAGAAAGTAATTAGATTTTATTAATGAAACAATGCTTGACAAAATAGGCAACTTTCATCCTGTTGTATTAGAAAACAATATATTGCATACAGTTGAAACTAAAGGGTTGATCATATAGGTAAAGAATTCAACATCAACCTATGGGTCAGTGACATCATGATAAAACAGCAGATATTAGGAACAAAAATTTAGTTTTAAACAAAGAAGAACCTTTATGGAAGGAATAAAAGTTTTGTTCAGAAAGAAAAAGGATACATGATCTATCTATTAGCAGAATCTGAAGGAGTTTTAACTTCAATTCAACTAAAGATGCAAAACTCCAATATGTCACAGTGTATTTAACAAAGTGGGGAACAACCCAGATTTGGTGGCACAATTAATGATAGCAAGCAACAAAAAATTCAAACAAAAGGAAGTTAAAAATGCATCTTTTAAGATCGGGGTCCATGAAGCAAAAAGTACTTGAAAATGAAATGCCCGGATCTCAAAGAACTTGAAGAGGTCTCTTTCCCATTCTTTTCAGAAAACAATTAAAAAGATTGAAAGGGTTCACAACTCTGTTAGCTTCTGGCCTAATGCGTATCTTGAGAAAAAAAATTTACAGATTATGAAGAAGAAACAGCTGTTAACTTATATATATATATATATATATATATTCTAATGCAAAACCGAATTTCCTTGCCTTGTATGAGTGTTCAGAATGAAAAACACCAGATGGAAGACCATGTATCAACTCAACCAAAACTGGAATAGAAACCCATGCCCAGAATCAAATAAATAAAATTTGGGGGAAGTAATCAAATTTCTAAAAAATAATAAATAAATACCTGATGGGGGAAGTAATCAATTTGGGGAAGTATTTCGCACCAGAATCGAAGAAGAAATTAGGGATTGGGAGGGGAATGCAAAAGGGGATGAAGAACTTAGGGATTTCGGGAAATACAAAAAATGGGGGAACAGACTTTTGGGATAAAACACTTAGGGATTTAGGGGATGGGAGGGGGGATAAAACCGAGCACAGCAAAACGACGACGTTTTGCTCAAATTCAATTTCTGTTTTGCGGCGTTTATACAATAGCGCCACTAATTGTTGAGAAAACGACGTCGTCCACCTTACTGCACATTATATTGTTGATAAAACGACGTTGTGAAGCTTAATTTCCATATATATTTGTGGCGTTTTTAGGACTAGCTGTAACACCCCTTACCCGAGACCGTTGCCGGAGTCGAGCATGAGGCATTACTAGACTTAACTTACTGGTTCGGGGTATAAAAATTAAAACTGTCCATCTGCGTCATGTTCACTAAATCAATTATAACTTGAGTTACGAAACTCGAAATCTAGATCCGTAAATTTTTCTTGAAACTAGACTCATATATCTTCTTACTGTAATTTTTCCAGAATTTTTGGTGTGGCCAATTAGTACAGTTTATTAGTTAAAGTCTCCCCTATTACACAGTTTGACAGTTCTGACCTCTCTTCACTAAAAATAAATTATCTCATAATATAAAACTCTTTTTCTTACACCGTTTTTTTATATAAAAATAGACTCAATAATATTTAATTATATATCTCATGCACAACCTAATTCCATTTCTACTATTTTTGGTGATTTTTCAAAATCACGTCACTGCTGCTGTCCAACTATTCCCCTGCATATAATTACATAATTTCTTTAAAATAACTATCAACTAGGCATTTCATAACATCCAAATCATGTTCTTAATTAACCATTTTAATGGCTAATCATTACCAAGCATTTACAAGCCAATATTAAGCCATATCATAAGGTCATACACACAAAATAGCTAAGTCCCTATACATGCCATAACTTAAAACGTTCGAGTCACAAAATATCAATATAATCCTTTGATAGTGTGTAACGATCTCCGACGTCCTTTCGATCCCCGAGTTGGCTTGTAATACTATAAAAAAAATTAAAGAATGGGAGTAAGCATAAAGCTTAGTAAGTTTACATGTAAATAGATAACAACATTCTTAATGAATTATCTTATGCTTTTCTTATCAAGATCACTTAAGCTTTTTAACTCAATATACTTAAACTTGTATTCTTACCTTACCTTTTAACATGAATTTATCTTACCTTACATTTTTAGCTTGAACTTGTCTTACCTTTACTTTTTAGCTTGAACTTGTCTTACCTTTACTTTTTAGCTTGAACTTGTCTTACCTTTACTTTGGTATACTCTTTGAATTTTCCCGTTGAACCACTTGGAATACTAAGGATACGCGGGTACCTTTCCTTATGAAACTTAACCATTGCCATGTCTTGACATGGTCTTACGTGGTATCCTTGCCTTATGAACTCATCAATGCCATGCCTTGGCATGGTCTTACATGGGACCTTTGCCTTATAGTAACATATCAATGCCATGTCTTGACATGGTCTTACATGATTTCCTTAAACCCTAATGTCATGACATTTGTATCCTACACATTCCTAAGGTTCAACCGGAACTTTCTGCGATAGCTTTTCCGTCAATTCATACTTGAGTCTTTAAATAATAAATTTATAGAATAAATATGTAAATGCTGGAATTTAATAATATTAAATGTAAAATAATAGAATATTGCATTTATTTACTGCAAACTTACCTCGAAACAAAATCGATAAACTATATCGATTTAGTCCACTATCTTTTTCTTTCCCCGATCTAACTCTAGATTTCGTTCTTCTTGATCTATAATAGCAAATTTAGCTTATTTAATACTCACATTTATCAAAATAGTCCTTAACTCTAACTTTGGCAAAATTACAATTTTTCCCCTAAACTTTTACATATTTACGATTTTGCCCCTAGGCTCGAAAATTAAACTTCAGCCCTTATTCTTATGTTTTATAACATGCTGAACATTTTTCCCTTCTATAGCAACTTTAAATTCTCACTAACTCATACACTTATGACCAATTTATAACTTTTACTAATTAGCCCAAACTACTTAAATTCATCAAAAAATCCAAAGACAAAACTTGTTAATCTAACACATATCTTTTATTTTCTACCATCAAACAACAAAAATCACAAGTTCTCATCAATGGCATAACTCAAAATATTCATCAAAATTCAAAATTCAAACATAGGTTTTGTAGCACTCGAAGCAACGATCTCAAAAACGTAAAAATTATTAAAAACCGAGCAAAACACTTACCTTAATTAAGCTTCCAAAGATGCCGAAATTTCAAAGCTTTCAAAGCTTTATTTTCTTCTTTAGTTTCGGTTGATTGAAGTTAAAGAAGATGAACATGCCACCACTTTATGTTTTATTTATTATTATAATCTTATAATATATTATTTATTAAAGTAAACTTAACATATATAAAATAAACATGTAAATGCCTTATATAAATACATGTTGCCGTCCACTACACTTGAAAAAAAAATAATTTACAACATAAGGCCTCATCTTTATAAGAACACATCAATTTGATCACTCAATTAAATAAAAGGTTAATTTTACCACTTATGCGATTTAGTTCTTTTACTTAAATTAAACACACAAACGGATAAATTAACTCACGAAACTTCAACACATGCTCAATCATATAACATAGGTACCGAATATAATATTAAAATATTTTACTGACTCGGATTTGTGGTTTCGCAACCATTGTTCCGTTTAGGCCCTATTTCGGGATGTTACATTTCTCCCCCCTTTAGGGATTTTCGTCCCCGAAAATCTTACCTGTAAAGAGATTTGGGTACTGTTTTCGCATAGTCTCTTCGGGCTCCCATGTAGCCTCTTCTATTCCATGCCTATTCCATAATACTTTCACAAGTGCAATACTTTTATTCCTTAATTGCTTAACCTCTCGAGCTAGAATTTTTATTGGTTCCTCACCGTAAGTCATATCTAGCTGAATCTCAACCTCTGCTTGCGAAATCACATACGATGGATCTTAACGACGTAGCATAGACACATGAAACACATTATGAATCTTCTCTAACTCAGTCGGCAAAGCCAATCGATATGCCAATGGCCCAACTCTCTCGATCACCTCAAACGGTCCAATAAAACGGGGACTTAATTTGCCTTTCTTGCCAAATCTGAGAACTTTCTTCCACGGGGATACTTTCAAGAATACCCTATCACCAACTTGAAATTCAATTTCTTTTCTTTTCAAATCTGCATAGGATTTCTGTCTATCTGAAGCTGCTTTCAAGCAATCTCTGATGACTTTTACTTTCTCTTCTGTTTCTTTGACTAGATCAACCCCGTAAATCTGATTTTCTTTAAGCTCTGTCCAATACAAAGGTGTGCGACATTTACGTCAATACAAAGCTTCATAAGGTGCCATCTTCAAACTCGATTGATAACTATTATTATAGGCAAACTCTACTAACGGTAAATATTTCTCCCAACTACCTTGAAATTCCAATACACAACATCTCAGCATATCTTCAAGTACCTGAATAACTCTCTCTGATTGACCATCAGTCTAGGGATGGAACGCTGTACTAAAACTCAACTTTGTACCTAAAGCTTCCTGCAATTTCTTCCAAAACCGTGAGGTAAATCTCGGATCTCTATCTGAGATAATCGATAACGGTACTCCATGTAGTCTCACAATCTCTGAAATATATAACTCGGCCAACTTGTCAAGTGAATAATCCATATGAACTGGGATAAAATGAGCCGACTTCGTTAACTTATCAATCACAACCCATACTGCATCTTTCTTTCTCGGTGTCGAAGGCAATCCTGTCACAAAATCCATAGTAACTCGATCCCATTTCCACTCGGGAACTAATACAGGCTGCAATAAAAATGAAGGTACCTGATGTTCGACCTTTACCTGCTGACAGATCAAGCATCTAGAAACAAACTCTGATATATCTCTTTTCATTCCTGTCCACCAATACATTTTCTTCAAATCATTATACATCTTTGTACTACCTGGGTGAATAGACAAAGAACTGTTATGTGCTTCCTGTAAGATTTTCCTAATAAGCCCATCATTCTTTGGTACACATACTCTGTCTCTGAACAACAAACAACTGTCAGAACCGATCTGAAAATCAGACTCTACACCTGACTCGCACTGAACTCTTTTGGCTTGCAACTCACTTTCATCTTTCTAAGCTTCACAAATTTCTTCAAGAAACGTCGATTTAGCTCTCAACTCAGCTAAAATAGAACCATCATCTGACAAGGACAAACTAGTGTGCAAAGCTCTTAATGCAAATAACGATTTTCTACTCAAAGCATCAGCAACAACATTTGCCTTACTAGGGTGGAAATCGATCACTAGCTCATAATCTTTAATCAACTCTAGCCATCTTCTTTGCCTCAAGTTCAGATCTTTCTGAGTCATCAAGTACTTCAAACTTTTGTGATCAGTGAATATTCAACATTTCTCACCATATAAGTGATGTCTCCAGATTTTCAATGCAAATACAATAGCAGCTAGCTCTAAATCATGTGTCGGATAGTTTTTCTCATGTGGCTTTAACTGTCTAGAGGCATAAGCAATTACCCTTCCTTCTTGCATAAGTACATAGCCTAGTCCATTCAAGGATGCATCACTGTAAATCACAAACTCTTTTCCTGGTTCTGGTTGTACTAAAACAGGAGCTTTAGTCAACAATACTTTTAACTTGTCGAAGCTCTGTTGACACTTCTCAGTCCATTCAAACTTGACAGCTTTTTGTAACAATCTTGTCAACGGGTGGTTTCTCTCTTCTAACGGTATTTATAACTGGGGAAGCTACATGAGTAGTCTGTGGATCATGAGAGGGTGGAGGTCTAACGGCCGGGTTCGTACGAACGAACTCAGCAAACCATTCATTCATATCTTGGAAGAAGGCTTCTCGAGCCCCTCCTCCCTGATTAACTGTAATGGGCCTTTCACGACTATTTAGTGGCACCGTCCCTTCAGTGGGAGCGGGCGCATTACTCTCTACATCATCTGCACCATCTCGTTCGGGATCCATAACTATATAAGAAAAACATTTTTAAAATTGTCAGGAGTCGTCACACTATCAAAATATAAGTATGGCATGTATAGCTAGACTCTTACTCATACTGAATATTCTGATAATCGACTAAAATCTTGCTCTGATACCAATAAATGGAACACCCCTTACCCGAGACCGTTGCCAGAGTCGAGCATGAGGCATTACTAGACTTAACTTACTGGTTCGGGGTATAAAAATTAAAACTGTCCATCTGCGTCATGTTCACTAAATCAATTATAATTTGAGTTACAAAACTCGAAATCTATATCCGTAAATTTTTCTTGAAACTAGACTCATATATCTTCTTACTTTAATTTTTCCAGAATTTTTGGTGTGACCAATTAGTACAGTTTATTAGTTAAAGTCTCCCCTATTACACAGTTTGACAGTTCTGACCTCTCTTCACTAAAAATAAATTATCTCATAATATAAAACTCTTTTTCTTACACCGTTTTCTTTATATAAAAATAGACTCAATAAGATTTAATTCTATATTTCATTCACAACCTAATTCCATTTCTACAATTTTTGGTGATTTTTCAAAATTACGTCACTGCTGCTGTCCAACTATTCCCCTGCATATAATTACATAATTTCTTTAAAATAACTATCAACTAGGCATCTCATAACATCCAAATCATGTTCTTAATTAACCATTTTAATGGCTAATCATTACCAAGCATTTACAATCCAATATTAAGCCATATCATAAGGTCATACACACAAAATAGCTAAGTCCCTATACATGCCATAACTTAAAACTTTCGAGTCACAAAATACCAATATAATCCTTTGATAGTGTGTAACGATCTCCAACGTCCTTTCGATCCCCGAGTTGGCTTGTAATACTATGAAAAAAATTAAAGAATGGGAGTAAGCATAAAGCTTAGTAAGTTTACATGTAAATAGATAACAACATTCTTAATGAATTATCTTATGCTTTTCTTATCAAGATCACTTAAGCTTTTTAACTCAATATACTTAAACTTGTATTCTTACCTTACCTTTTAACATGAATTTATCTTACCTTACCTTTTTAGCTTGAACTTGTCTTACCTTTACTTTTTAGCTTGAACTTGTCTTACCTTTACTTTTTAGCTTGAACTTGTCTTACCTTTACTTTGGTATACCCTTTGAATTTTCCAGTTGAACCACTTGGAATACTAAGGATACGCGGGTATCTTTCCTTATGAAACTTAACCATTGCCATGTCTTGACATGGTCTTACGTGGTATCCTTGCCTTATGAACTCACCAATGCCATGCCTTGGCATGGTCTTACATGGGACCTTTGCCTTATAGTAACATATCAATGCCATGTCTTGACATGGTCTTACATGATTTCCTTAAACCCTAATGTCATGACATTTGTATCCTACACATTCCTAAGGTTCAACCGGAACTTTCTACGATAGCTTTTCCGTCAATTCATACTTGAGTCTTTAAATAATAAATTTACAGAATAAATATGTAAATGCTGGAATTTAATAATATTAAATGTAAAATAATAGAATATTGCATTTATTTACTGCAAACTTACCTCGAAACAAAATCGATAAACTATATCGATTTAGTCCACTATCTTTTTCTTTCCCCGATCTAACTTTAGATTTCGTTCTTCTTGATCTATAATAGCAAATTTAGCTTATTTAATACTCACATTCATCAAAACAGTCCTTAACTTAAATTACAATTTTTCCCCTAAACTTTTACATATTTACGATTGCCCCTAGGCTCGAAAATTAAACTTCAGCCCTTATTCTTATGTTTTATAACATGCTGAACATTCTTTAAATTCTCACTAATTCACACACTTATGACCAATTTATAACTTTTACTAATTAGCCCAAACTACTTAAATTCATCAAAAAATCCAAAGACAAAACTTGTTAATCTAACACATATCTTTTATTTTCTACCATCAAACAACAAAAATCACAAGTTCTCATCAATGGCATAACTCAAAATATTCATCAAAATTCAAAATTCAAACATAGGTTTTGTAGCACTCGAAGCAACGATCTCAAAAACGTAAAAATTATTAAAAACCGAGCAAAACACTTACCTTAATTAAGCTTCCAAAGATGCCGAAATTTCAAAGCTTTCAAAGCTTTATTTTCTTCTTTAGTTTCGGTTGATTGAAGTTAAAGAAGATGAACGTGTCACCACTTTATGTTTTATTTATTATTATAATCTTATAATATATTATTTATTAAAGTAAACTTAACATATATAAAATAAACATGTAAATGCCTTATATAAATACATGTTGCCGTCCACTACACTTGAAAAAAAAATAATTTACAACATAAGGCCTCATCTTTATAAGAACACATCAATTTGATCACTCAATTAAATAAAAGGTTAATTTTACCACTTATGCGATTTAGTCCTTTTACTTAAATTAAACACACAAACGGATAAATTAACTCACGAAACTTCAACACATGCTCAATCATATAACATAGGTACCGAATATAATATTAAAATATTTTACTGACTCGGATTTGTGGTTTCGCAACCACTGTTCCGTTTAGGCCCTATTTCGGGATGTTACACTAGCGCCACTAATACTTGACAGATATTTGTGGCGTTTTACCGGAAGCGCCACTAACAATTAGCTTTAAATGACGACGTCTTGCATTGTAATGATATATTTTTGTGGCGTTTTATTCAAAAACGCCACTAAGTCATACAACAAAGTGTCAAACGACGCCGCCTTCGAATCTATTGATGGATTTTGTGGCGTTTTTATAAAAAAATGCCGGTAATTTTTAATATCATTTATTCTTTATATTTTTATACTATTATTAATTAATCCAATACCTTAATATTATTAACACTAATTAATTTAAACCATCAACCTTAAACCATTAGAACTTAAAAATTTAAAATTATTTTAAATATATATAAATTTAAAATATCAGTCATATACCCATAAATCTTTAAAATTATTTTAAATAATAGTATTTTATTTTTTTCATTTTTAAAATATATTTTCTATGTTATAATTTGTTTCAAATTTTTTCTATGTGTTATTAATTTTTTCTAAATAATTTAAATATTAAATTAAAAATATTACATTTAGTTAATATAATTAAACTAGTTAAATAATAAGAAGAGGATGAAAGAGTGCTTGACTTTTATTACAATTTTATATTTAATTATTATATAATTCATATCAATTTTAAATAAATAATTTTTGAAACTTTGAGTAATATTTAAAAGAATTAGATACATGACATAATTTTATATAATTTTTTTATGTAAGAAAACAAAAAGTAGAAAATTTCAAAATATGAAATAAAAAAGGTTTAAAAAACTATAATGATAAATTTTATATAAAAAATTTCATAATATCTCTTTTATGATTATATAATAAATTTAATATATAAATTAAAAAACTTAACCCCAAACCCCAGTACATAACCCCAAATCCAAACTTCAAACCCTAATCTCTAACACATAATCCCAAACCCCAAACTATATAATGATAATTTTAATATTAAAATTCATATTATCTATTTTACAATTATATAATAAATTATTTAATATATAAATTAAAGATAAAAATTTGAACCTATTTTAAAGAAATAAACATTGGGGTCATGGATACATATACCATTCGGGGTTATGGGAAGACAGTTTCACAATAAAAGGATGGATCGGTAAACGATGGTTGGATCCAATAGCGGGGTTATAGGATTCTAGGGATTTTGGGGATTTGAATTAGGGGAAACCGATTTGAGGGATTTTGGTTTCGGAATTTTGGGTCATATACCCAAAACCCTAAACCCTAGACCCTAAATCCTGAACCATAAACCCTAACACATAAGCCCTTAACCCTTAACCCCTAAACCCCTAACCAGTACCACTTAAACCTTAATATCGTTAAGCACTAAGATCTTAAACCCTACACAATAAATCCCAAATAACAAACTTTAAAACACTAAACCCATATCCCAAAATAACAAACCCTAAACCATAAAATTAACATACTAAACATTAAACCCTAAATCAATTTTAATAGCTTAATTTGTAACTTAAATGAAAACTTCTAAATTGTTTAGTTATTTGTAACTTTTCATAATTAAGTAACTAAAATGAAACATTCTCATTACTTATAATAAGTGAATGTATCAAAATAAAATATAATTCAAAGCAAGAATAAGAAAAAAATATGAAAATTAAATCGGATCAAATCGAACGAGTCCCTACACAAAAATGGCTACTCAACTTTTAGCGGCGTTTGTACAAAAAACGCCGCTATTGCTCAGTTTATTAGCGGCGCCGCTATTGTTCAGCTTATTAGTGGCGTTTTTATACAAACGACGCTATTGCTCAGTTTTTAGCAGCGTTTGACAGGAAAACGCCACTATTGCTCAGTTTTTAGCGAAACGCCGCTAATGTATAATCTTTGCGGCGTTTTTTTGTTCAAACGCCGCTAAAGCCCTGTTTTGCTGATCCATGCTAGACTTTAATGAATAGTTGTTGTTTTTGTAAAAAATGTAATTATATGGCGGATTAGCAAGCAAATCTTCATCCCCACTATGTTACCTTTTTATCTTACGCAGAATATTCATGGAGTATTATACCTTTTTTTTCTCTTTTATCGTGAAAGGGTAAATATACAAATGAGAAAATACAATATTATATATATGTATAAACTTATCGTCTGCCATCGAATCTGCCATATTCATTGCTAAAGCTTCATACCATCTCTGCAGATGCATATTCCTTTCTTTTTCTTTTCCTTACTTGAGAAAAAAGGGTCAGAAAGGAGTGCCAGAAAACATTTATGCACATGCATGCAATGTTGCTATATATAATCATGAATCATATCCACAAGATTCTCAAGCTTTCTTTTTCTGTTGAGTTGATCTAGAAAACTCTATGGGTTTTTTAATAATTAAAATAAATTTGTTTCTATGATGGAAATGATTAAAAGAAAAGATATTTGTAAATCAGTATGATTAGCATAATTAACATAATGATTACCTACAACTTTTATATGGCTTTGGGACCCTCTTACTTGACAATGATTTACAAAAATCTAGATAAACTAAACACTTACTTTTATCCTCTACCCAAGTCTCCATAGCTTCTTTTTCTTCTAGATTATTTCTACGTACATATACCTATTCTGTATAATATATATATGTATACACTGCTAGTTATATTTCTACTGTTATAAGTGATAATATGATGGAAGAAGTAAAAGTAAATTTTTTAATAAAGAAGTGTGAAAAATCAAACAGTAAATTAGTTTTTCTATTAAAAATTCTATCTAATTTTATTGTTAAAAACTAATTCATGTTTATTAGTATGAGATATACATGACACATCATGTGTCACTATTTGTTTATTCCGTTAGCTATGTCAAATTTTTATGGTACAAATAAATAAATTTTTTTAATAAAAAAGAATTAACTCTCTTTTTATATAACGCACAGTGATACTATATATTAATGTAAGGAGTAATTTTGCTTACTATTTTCTGCTATTAGTGAGAGTTTTAAGAGTTAACGCCATGGTAAGGTGAGACATAAGGGGAATGGTAGAGTTTGCAAAATTTTGGTCGTTGGGATTGGACAAAATAAAGATACTGCAAGATTTTTTTTAATGTGAAAGCTGGAAAAAAAATAACGAGGAGGGTAATGTTGGACAGTTGATAATAACAAAAGAGAAATTCAGTGCAAAGGGAATCTAGTTCAAAAGCCAACATATGTAGTTGGGTTCTGTCTCACACCGACCAAATGAAACCTTGGTTATGCGTGTTGTGTTTCCTAGGTTATTAACTTGTAGTAGCAAGTTCTACGAGGCAATTAGCATCTCGGACATGAAACCAAATAGCTTTATAATGGATGTAACTGAGTGTTTACAAATTCAACAATTATTTTGGGAAGGTTGAAAAACATCTTCCAACTTACCGCCATCAGACTTGAAATTTATACTAAATCTCTTCACTACATTTGTATGTATTTATTTAATAAATAAATTATTCACTTGTAATTACTTGAGAAAATGTTTTTTTTTTTAACTCATTTGAGGCAGACAACATTAAATTTGGTTCTAGTATGTTTGTCTATATACAACATTAATTTCATAGCATTGATCATTACGGATTGAAGAACCAAAGATTGTTGGAGATCAAGAGGACAACAAAGAGTGCATATGCCTAAAACATGGTGGTAGCACATGACTTTTATTATACCTAACATTTATACACTTTCATGCCATAAATAGCGCATCAACTCTACATTATTAAAGATAATCGTTGCATCAAATTCAGTTTTATTAATGCTTTCGATTTTCCAAGCTCATCAAAATTACATCGATATATAACGAGATGAATAGGAAATCGTAAAAGAAACACAAGGAAACGAAGAGAAATAGAAATTAGAGAGAAAAATTCAAAGAGAGAGAGACCGAGAATTTTGTCAATGGAAATGCATAACCACCATTTCCCCTTGGTGCCTTAAAAGGAAAATAACGGCATAACCACCATTTCCCCTTGGTGCTTTAAAAGGAAAATAACGGCTTCAAAACAACCTCGCATCTATTAGTCCAAAGTGTCCCTTAACCACACTGTGTATCATTTAATTTAATGGTTACTAACATCAAAACGAACTGTTTTTTACTCAATCTGTCCCTAACAACAATGCACCGTATCTCTTAAAAATAAAAATCCAAACGTAACATTTATACAACCCGTAACACCCCTAACCTGTATCCATCGCTAGAACCGAGTTACGAAGCAATACTGGAGTTTACACATTAAAAAGACATAAATTTCAAACATTTCATGTCATATAATATTAAAGTCATAAACCAATCAAACTCATATATATTGTCCCTTATTCGAGCCCTCGAGGACAAAAATACGTGTTAGAAATAAGTCGGGACTAATTCGGAAACTCAGAGAATTTTTCGAAATACATTAAAAATTTTCAACACTGCAGGGGTCACACGGCCGTGTGGTCAGGCTATGTGACTCACACGGTTGGAAGACACGCCCGTGTCTCTGTAGCACCCTTGTCCCGTATCCGTCACCGGATTAGGGTCACAAGGTATTACCGAACACGAGTGCAAAACCAAACATTCACACAAGTCATATTCATATATATACAAAGCATATAGCTAATTAAATATTAAACAAATATTCTTACTCATATTATACATATGGATCATACCTCAAAATTTACTTGAAACCATACCATGTATATCATCATATTTCGAACTAATAAACATGCCACAAAGTTATACAATATATATATATATATATACTTTACAAAACACATAACTCGAATCATATGCATATCACCCTAATAATATTCAAATACCTAACATAATTTAAACACCTTACTTCAAAATTATATGCATGCTTATACACGGCTTATTGTCCATAAGTAAATTCGACATTAACCACTCCATATTATGATCAAACATATATCATTAAACTTGACTACATCGTAATGAACCATTTAAACATGATCATGTATTCACTTAGTCATTCATTTCATACTCTATTCAGCTAACAAAAATACCATATAAAAATTTTTACTCATTTCATGCACTAATCAAATACCAATATTATATAACAAGAACTCATATATGTCTAGGCCGAATATGCCAACCAAAAATTCCAACATTCACTCATTCCAACTTCCAAAACACAACTTGAGATCTTTGAGATTACCTCATAACAAATCATATTTATAAATATGTACTTATGCTTATAAAGAGCTCACAAAGGTACCATACTTAAAATCCAAATAAGATAACCACACATAACATGATTAAGATCATAAAGCATTGAAACCATTGACATTGGAAGTATGCCATTTTCGCATGACTATATTATATACAAGAACAAGATCTATAACTCAAAACATAGTCTAGCCTATACATGCCTTTAGTCCAAAATCCAAACTCAAAAGTACCAAAATAGGTTGATAGTGTGGATGACTTCGTTGACGATCCCCTGAGCTCGTAGCTTGATCAAAATCTATAAAACAGAATGATGAACACACAAAGTAAGCTTCCTAGCTTAGTAAGTCTTAATCAAAAGTATTAAATCAAATGATCATTCAAGCATTTTCAAAATCATAATTAATATCATAAGATTTTAAAGCTTAGTACTTATATGGTCTACTAATGTCGAATGCCAAATACTTTTCTTTGACAACCTCAAAATATTCTTATCTCACCTTAAATGTGCAAACTCACCGAATACACATAAATTCAATATGTTTCCACATATAACCAAATCAAGTAAGTATAGTATACACATTAACCACATATAATCAATTATACACTTATGTACATATATCCATTTATCCTCACATATTGCATTTACACATATGGCCGAATCTCAAAGACCCAACCAAGATCAAATTTCAATATTTATACTCATTATTTGTAAGACCGAATGCACATATTAAAATTTTACGAATATACCTCAACTATATCACATATTACTAGCATCGAATAGTAATATACCAACTTACCTTATTACTTGCAACTATGAGGTTTATACGTACCTGAACATTTAGCTTATTTGCTGAAATTAATTTCCATATAGTTAATGATCCATGAACCTCCCATTTATAATAAATCACCGGTATTAAGCCTGCTAGGCAACAAGGCCTAAAACACACACCGGCACTAAGCCTGTTAGACCTGAGGTCTGAAATTTAATCAACGGCATTTAGCCTGCTAGGCAATAAGCCTGATACACTCCACCGGCACAAGGCCTGCTAGGCTCGAAGCCCGAATATCGATATTATTAAACTATCTCATACACATTACATGTTACCAATATCACATATGTTACACATAATTCATATCACTTTCACATAATGAACTCAATTAAATTCAACTACATTCCATTGTTAAATCACTATATCACATTCGGCTTTGTCAAGTTTAAATCTATAAGTTCAAAATTCAGCATGTAATCTAGGTTACAATCGATATTAACGATATTAAATTTCTTGAAGACTTACCTCGAATATCGTCGGACGGCAAAAACCGGCTATTCGATAACTTTCGCTTTTCCCCGATCCAAGTCCATTTTTCTTTGTTCTTGATCTAAACATATTCAAATTAAGCTCATTCAAACACATTTCATTTCAATTTAGTCCAAAATCACCTAAATGGACAAATTACCATTTTGCCCCTAATATTTCACACTTTTACAATTTAGTCCTATTTGCACAAAACACAAAATATGCAAAATCTCACCACCACATAGTTAGGCTGAATCTTTCACATAACCATATAAGTCCATACATTTCATTTGTTTTGTAATTTAGCCCCTCAAAAATTTATTTTTACCATTTAGCCCAAAATACTCAATTTCATCAAAAATCCAAAAACAAAACATATAAATCTATCACATATATTTTATATTCCATCCTTAAATAACATAAACAACCAACTATCAACAATGACTCAACTCAAAATTTTCATCAAATTCAAAAATTAAAGCATGGGTCTTGAACATTTCTAACAACGATCTTAAAAACGTAGAAATTGTAAAAAACCGAACAAGAACTAACCTTTAATAAGCTTCAACAATGGCCGAACCTAAAGCTTGTTATTTTCTTTTTTTTCTTTTCTTCACATTCAGCTAACTTAAAGAAAGATGAACAATGGCTTTCATTTTACTAAATTATAACATATATTATGGTTATTATTAATTACCAAACTAACCTTTATTATAAAATAATGTTAACATATAAACTAAGGGTAATGGTGACTTAAACCGTCCACTATCTTAGAGAATGGGCTATTTGCCCTTTAAGGACTTCATATTAAGAAACCACTAACAAATAGTCACTTTTCACTATAGTTTGTAACTTTTACACTTTACGCGATTAAGTCCTTTTATTAAATTAAGCACACAAACAATCAAATTTTCATACGAAACTTTCACACATAATAATTAACATATAATAAACACAGAAAATAATATTTAAAGATTTTTCAGATTCGGGTTCATGGTCCCGAAACCACTGTTCCGATTAGGGTCAAATTCAGACTGTGACAGTCTCAGGCCGTGTAAGCAGTCGAAATAGGGACACACGGCCATATCCTAGCCCCTGTCCGTACCCGTGTAACTCTCTGACTTGGGTCACACGGCCAAACCACACGCCCGTGTGCCAGGCTGTGTACCCTTTTGAAATCGCCTCGCACGCCTCTGTGCTAGCCGTGTGTCTCACACAACCGAGTCACACGCCCGTATATCTGGCTGTGTGGACCTAAAATGTGTTTTTAACAACAATTTTGCCATTTTCTACATGCTTGGACATTAAACAACTCAAAAAACCATTCATTTAACCATTTTAAAACACAATCAAACACATTCAAAACACGATCAAACACATTCAAAACATGTCAAAACAATCATCCTAGGTGCCTAACCAATGTACCCTCAGTGGTACCACATTTATATCATCGACTCATATCATCAAAGCATCATTCAAATCCAAAATATAAACAAACCAATTTCAATCCATTTTGCCTAGTTCATAAGCACTTAAACACCAACTTAAATTCACATGCACATATTTAGATTTGGTTCAATTTACCATGCCATAATATGGCTTCAAAAACAAATACATGTATATATATATATATATATATATATATATACACCAAACCAATATTAAACTTATAACCTCATTTACAATCAATCCACGAAAATAACTATTATTTAGACATCCTAGGTACATGCCGACACAAAAGATAAACATTACCACATTTGAGTTCAGGATCGTTGTTGGATGCTGAATCGACGTTCAACAGTCAAGTACCTAACCTGCGCATAGAAAACAAAACTGTATGCTGAGTAAAACTCAGTGGTATTTCTATAATACTAATCTTTAAAGACAAGATAATATAATATGCACAATTGAATTTTAAGCACATATTAATGTCTAATATCATGACTATCATATGCTATCATATTTCATTTGTTAAACAATGTCCCTATTCACACAATTGCTATATCAATAATTATTAACATATCAAACTATATTTAATTGTGCAATGACATTAGTCATTCAATACTTAATTTATGAATACATCATTTCATACCATACTCAATTCTCATCACTTGCTATACAATAACTTTTCACAATTTGATCCACATATCATTTAAACAATAGCATTAGTCATTCCATATTTAATTCATGAATATATAACTCATATATTCCATGTATTTACAACATATTTCACATTCTATTTTCAATTCACTATATCACTTCCATTTTTCATACCATGCCATTTCAATATCAATTCTAGAACTTTATTATTTATTTACCCCTATTAACACGACTCAGACTCGGACGGATACACGGATCCAACCAACACACCAGTTTGGCACCCAGTGCCTCATCGGATAAATCCAAAGTAGTAATTGCACCCAGCGTTATATAAATTGACACCCAGTGTCTCATCGGTTAAACCGAAATAAATTGGCACCCAGTGCCTCATCAACTCGAAGTCGAAAAAATCCCTAAAATCTTCCTATCCTATGGCATGCCATTTATATCTGACTCAACCAGATATAGTTAATAGGGTTTAATTTCACATGTCATATGCAACCAATATCAAATATTAAGTTTTCATATAATCACATATACACATGAATTCAATTCAATCTATAACAATCAATATCCAACTTTCACATTAACACATATATTCATTTCACTCAACTATCAAAATGTCAAATACTCACCTCAACACTTACCATATGTATTAAATTGAATTACAACAATAAACAACTAAATTTGGATTATAGAAATACAAACCATGAATTCTGAGCTATTCGACGTCGATTTTATCTTTCCACTTTTTAGTCGAGGATTCCGGTACAACGTTAGCTACGGAATTAAAACAATTAAAATTCATCAATATAACACAATTCAATTTCATATTAAATATTTCAATTTTGACTCAATATTTTCCCAAATTTCAGTTTAGTCCCTAAACCGAGACTAATTTTTATTCTTCACAATTAATATTATATTTTCATACAAATTCCACTTTAAACTAAATTTAACTCCCTATTTTCACTTAAACCCCTAAATTTTAATTTTTTCACAATTTAGTCCCTATAACTCAAAATTTACAATTTATTCTACAATTTAATCCTTTTTCACTTCTAGCTTAAAACCTATCAATTTAATCCCTATTACTAAAATTATTCAACATTAACAACATTTAAAAACTTAATCAATACTAAAATTTCGACATGGGTCGGATAATACTTAACACCGGGGTTTTAGAAAAATACAAATTATAAAAAAAGGGACTAAATTGACTAACCAATTAAATTTGAAAACTTTGAAATCCCTAAGCGTTTACGTCTGTTTCTTTCCCTTTTCTTTCTTTTTCTTTCTTTCTTTTCTTTCAAATTTTGGTTTTGGTTTTGTCTTTCTTTATTTCTTTTATTACTTTTGTTTTATTATAATTATATATATATACTTAATACTTAAGAAAACTTTAATTATTATAATATATAATAAATTTAAAAATATCTTACCTATCCCTTTAATTATTCTTTAATCTATAATTCAACTTTCACCCTATATACAATTTAGTCCTTATACCTAATTACTTTTAATTTCTGCAAATTCACTTAACTAAAATCTAATTAACTACACAACTAGCTTCGTAAATATTAATAAATATTTATGAGTCCAATTTACGGGAACGGAATTGCAAAAATGTACTTTTTTTTTTCAATTTGGTTCTTTTTAATTAATTAACTATTGAAACGTTAAAATTTTTTAACGAAACTTTAATACCACCTTAATGACACTCCGCAAATATTTATAAAAATATTTACGGCTCGATTTATAAAAATAAAGTCTCGATACCTCATTTTCTAAAACCACTTGAACTTAATAAATCACTTATATAACATAAATTATCAAATCAAAAACCTATTTAAAAATCACACTTGTCTCGTAAATATTAAATAATAATATTTACGAACTTACTCGTCGGATTTGGTAGCCCTGAAACCACTGTTTCCGACACCACTAAAAAACAGGCTGTTACACGACCAACAAAATAACTAATATAAAAAAAATTATAAAATCCCAATATTATTCAGCCGATGCTGATGCTCAGCTGCGGCTAAACTTTTCTTCCATAACATGATATAGATACAAATCATATCTTAACTGAAGTTTAAATTTAACTCTATTAAAATACCAAATGTTTTATGAATAACTCACTTTCAACCCTTTAATAACAAACAATATAAGAGATAAACCATTAATCATTATGCTAAAACGTCCATCAAATTGAGATCTGAGTACTTAAAGAGATTAAATTTAGAGGATATCCGTTTTATGGGTGAGATTTATGCGAAAGGGACTCCCCCGAGCCCCACAAATGAGGATCTCTCGACTATCGTCCACAATTGGTATAATGGTTTCAGGCAACCACCAATTAGCTAGCTTTGATTAATGGAATCTTGACTGAGCCAACGAACCAAGGACGGCTATATTTTTTACCCTTCTTTGGACCAGTGGTTTCTGCCCTTTAAGTTTTTAAAGTCTTAGCTCTAACTTTATGTACTTGGTTCCCTTTGAATGGATATTGGAGATTAATTTACGATTTTTTTATGATTTTACCCCATTTTCAATAAATTTGATTTAATTTTTTTGACAATTTTCATGTCTATTTTATGGTTCATATTTGAGATTTGGAGTTGCCCCTTTTAATAATGTCATCTTCAAGGTTTGAATATGCGTCCTTGATTTATTTTACTTAAATAAAGTGTGTGAGGGTAAAAGTAAGACACATTTGTATTAGGAGTTAGATTGCATTTTACTCCTTCAACTCAAAAAATGTGTAAATTAATTATTGTACATTAGATCAAAGTTCAAATTGATCCTTTTTGTTAAAAAGCTCATCCAGTTGTGCTGTTAAAAATTAATGTAGCTGATAGAATAATCAAATAATGACATGTGGCATACTATGTGTACCTCATGCTAACATACATGACCAGTTTTTAACTGCAAAAATAGATGTAATTTTTAAGAAAAGGGCCAGTTCATTTTTTAATCTAGCGTGCAGAGACTATTTTCTTTTTTTTTTTTAATGCAATCCGACTCCTAATACAAGTTTTCATAATATTTTTACCAATATATTAATATCAAAACAAAAAAGGCTTATGTTTACTGGTAGGAAACTAATAACTTGTACTTAAAAAAAACAAACAAAAGAACTTAGACTCACGATCAAAGCCCATTTGAGTGGTAGGAGAACTTGGGGTTTGAGCTCAAGCCTTGTCTCTCTTTTCTTTAATGTGTCTTAGACTTGGGCGTGGACCCAAAAAGAAAATCAAAGGCCGAACTATGGCTTTATTTATCTACTTAACTTTCCGTTGAAGAAAAATGGAATATATAAATATAGACCATTCACCTACTATTTCTACAGTTACTTCTGCACCATTGCTGTCCTTTTCAGCATCAACTTCCTGGAATCATGCTTGCTATGAAACAATACACCTTTTCATATTTGATGGGATTACTTCCCACTATCCATTTTCTTAAAACATCGGAATATTTATGGTTATTTCCTTCAAAAAGCAAATTGGAATTTTAAAAAGGGGATGGGATAAGAATATAATTGCAAAATGGAGTATTTCTTATATGCAAAAGTGCAAACTTCTAATATATTAACATATTTTCTTCTTCAAAACTTGTTTTTTTCCTTGTGAAGAATAATTACATATTCCAATAGATAAAATTTATTTGTAATCCACATATCCATATATGATTACCCGATAAAACAATGTAGGTTTCTGTAAGATATTTCTAGATTTTTTTATTCTTTTGCTTTCCTTTCTTTTTCAATCATGGTTTTTGTCCTTTTGTTATACTCTAATTTGATATAATTTAATTTTTTTTATTTTTTATAATATTATTAATTAATTCAAATAATCAATATGATGACATGTTTTACATAAAAAAAAAACACACATTTAAAAAAACATGTCAACATAAAAATAGTTACTTAGGTTTTCAAAAACACTGTGATGAGTGGATAGTGTTTTCAAATTGAAGTAATTTAATTTATTCAAAATAATGCATTATTATTGTCTGCTCCTTGTGGCACGTTTTTTTGTTTTTTCTTGTCTTTCTTTTCTTTTCTGCAAAAGCTTTTGTTTGTTCTTTTGTTTGATTGCTCGAGTTTGGTTACATGGAAAATGAAATGGCGAACTTAAATCTTGATGAAGGATAAGAGGAGGCCTGGATATTCAAGAAGGAAATTGGATTAGCCAAATCAACTTTCGAATATTGTATCATGGGTTGTTTTTTAACGACGAGTGCAGTCTATTTTCAAGCAATGAGAAATATCATGTCAAATTTATGACGCCCTTTAGGAGGCGCTGCCATTTTGGATCTGGGAGAGAAAAGATATTTATTCAAGTTTTATAACTAGTTGGACTTAGATCAGGTTATAAATGACACACCATGGACCTTCAACAACCATTTTCTGGTATTCAATCTATTGAAAGAAGACAATGATTCGTTACAAGTGGCATTGGTTTTTTCACATTTTTGGGTTCAAATTCATGACCTTTCATCGGGGTTTTTCTGAGAGTATCGCCAAGCAATCCGGGAATTTCATTGGGGAGTTTTGGATTACGATGCAAAACAGTCGAAATGGGGCTATAAAAGTTATTTACGAATTTGGGTTAAGATTGATATTCAGAAGCCTTTGAAACTCCAAAAGAAAATCATGCTCACTTCTACAAAATTTACCTATGCTAGATTTCAATACGAAAGGTTATCCTTGTTATGATTTTTGTGTGGGTGTCTTGGGCATAGTGATAACTTCTATCATGTTCGATTAACAGCCGATGGAAAGGACATAGAGTTAGATTGGGATCTGTCCTTCCGTGCGTCTACGAGGAGGGCAACTACTAGAACTAGCGTTTGGTTGCGAGAGGAAGGTAACAATGTGGTTTTGGGAAACAAATCTGGACTAGGCAATTAGGAGAGTAATTTTCTACAGGAGAATCAAATTAGGCAGCAAGCGAATTGGACACACAAATTTGATCCAATTCGTGGCTTAAATCTAGAAGGAAAATC
Source organism: Gossypium australe (assembly GCA_005393395.2). Classification (NCBI taxonomy): domain Eukaryota; kingdom Viridiplantae; phylum Streptophyta; class Magnoliopsida; order Malvales; family Malvaceae; genus Gossypium; species Gossypium australe. Next base: position 122,189,014 of record CM016621.1, on the reverse strand, counting down.
TACAATATCTTGTTTTTCAGTGGTGACAGAACAATAGTTTTGGGACCACAAATTTCGGCATATTGGTTCGTAATATTATATAATTAATATTTGATTAAGAAATTTTAACGTTTAGACAATTAATTAAAGAAAAAGGATTAAATTGCAAAAAGTATAAAAGTTAATAACTATTGATCTTTTAGTGTCGACTTGATAATTCTATCAATGAGGGGGGTTTATTATGGTAATTAAACCATCCCAATTGTTAGTGGACAATAATGGAGAAAATTAAATTGGTTAAAACATGTTATAATCGTAATTTTGTAATTTAATTGAAATTAAGTTAAAAACAAAATTTAAGAAAACACCATCTTTTTTATTTTCACTTGTTTTGGCAGAAAACACCATGGGAGTAAAAGCTTGGAGGTTCGGCTAGCACATCTCTTTGCATGAGTGAGATTTTTAGTCTCGTTTTTAATGAATTTTATGTTTTTAATATCGTTACAAACAAGTCTAGCTAAATCATACCTTTATTTTTAAAACTATTAAAAATTTTGAATGTTTTCATTGATGAATATTGATTTTTCTTGATATTAATGATGTGTTTGAAGTATTGGTTGTGATTTTGGATTGTTTTGTAAAGTGATTTTTGTTAGTTTTTAGTTACAGGATTAAATTGTTAAAATGTTAAAAACCTCATGGTATAATGGTGAAATATTGATATTTTATGGACCTTTTTGAAGCCTTAAATATTCGGATGGATATGGTAATTTTTAAAAGTGGCTAATTTGACGATTTTCGAGTTAAGGGACTAAATCGCATGAAGTGTAAAAGTTAGGGGCAATTGTGTAATTTTTGTAAATAGAAGGGTACAAATTTTAGAATTTATAAATATATGAAATTTAAGGTAATAAATGAAATAAATTATATTTTAGATCAAGATTCTGTTGATATACGGGGAAAAGGAAAAGTAGCAGAGTAGCCCCTAAACTTCTACAGTCATTGTGATTTAGCTTAGGTAAGTTCGTAGTGGTTTGTTTCTTTTTGCAATTAGCTTATAATTTATATTGCTATTGGTTTATAAATTGATTATAGATATACTACAATGTAAGTTTCAAATGTTAAATAGATGCGTAAGAAATTGAGAAAGATTATTATTATGGTGGTTGAATTGTATTAAGTCTATATATGAATGAAGTGAATTGGATAGTATTTATGGAAATGAGCGTGTGCTCCTGTTTGTACTTCGATACCCCTGAATTGCATCATTGATGCCCCTGAAAATTGAATATTGAACTATTGTACCAACTGGGGTTAATTAATTTAAAGTAAAAATTATACTATGACCTTACTAGGCTATGTAACCTTATGCTTTTCTCATGTTGTTTTGTAGATAATTGTTGCTAATTGTTTGGAAGGATCAACCTCAAAACTCACGCTATCCATCTATTTTGGTAGTTTTTGTATCTCATTTTGGGTTGTGGCATGTATATAGGATTTTGTTGAAAGAATGTTAGTGTTAATAGTTATAGATGTTATAGAAGGTTAATTAACTCTTTGGAGTGTATCATGTAATGTTGAATTATAATACCTATATATATTGATGATTATCATGATGTGTGTTTAGCTTTAAAATGTTTATATATATGGTTAAGATGGTTTATATAGTTATGGTTGTTGTCATGAAAACTCTTGGATAAAGTGTGATGTTAAATTTTCTTATAAATTAGGGTGCCTATGTATGGCATATTGGTTAGAATTTATAGGTTATTGATTTGGTATATTGGTGTGTGTTTAAGGCGTGTTTTGAGCTATTGAATGAATGAGAAAATTATGTGTCTTATTAAGCAAGGATAAGTGTTGAAATGGCTTGTTATATGGGTTAAATTTGGTGTACACGACCTGGGACATGGGCTATCACATGGCCGTGTGCCACACACAGCTTGACCGCACAGCCGTGTGTAATTTATTAAATAGGTGCATGTTTACACGATCTGAGACATGATCGTGTGTCTTAAGTCAGTGAGTTACACGAGCTAGCACATGGCCTGCAACATGGCCGTGTAAGCCAAGTCAATGAGCTATACGGTCTATGACACGGGCTGGAACACGACCGTGTGTCTCTACTTTGAATGCTCACACGGTCTGAGCTGTGTCACATGGCCATGTGACCCCTATTTTTCAAAATTTCAAGTTTTTTTCCTAAAATTTATGTTTTGATTCATTTTGATCCCCGATTGCTTTCAAACTAATTTTAGGGTCCCATAAAATCGAATTAAGGCCTTGTGAATATTTATTCTATGATTTAATATATGTTTATAAATTGATTAAATATTTGTTCAAAATTAAGATAAATTGTTCTGTTTTGTTCTGTAACACTCCAATCCTTAATTCGGTAATGGAGACAGGATATGGGTGTTACTGTTGGAACGCCGGTACCCCATGGCGCAGCAGAATAAAATTAGATCCGGCGATCCAAATCATGGATCCATGTGTGAGGAACGAATCGGGGTGAAATAAAGGTTTCGAAATTACCAAAACTTCAATCTGAGTAGACAGCAACGCCTTGGCAACAAGAGTTTTGATCTACTGTTGAATCAAGCCTCAACCTTTTGCGATGTCGGCCTCTACGTAATCCACCCGGTTTGACTATGAACGGAAGAAATCTCCAAAACTGTTTTGGAGGCTTATTTGCTTGACGGCTGCTAGACCTAACAAGCAATCACTTAGGGTTTTCATGTTCAGTTTTGTCTCCTTTTAATACCTTTTATAATGGGTGCCTTTCTCATTGGGCCTTTTATAATAGGTATCCTCTTAATTGGGTCTTTTATAATTGGTATCTCTTGAATGTATTACAAGATTAAATAAATACAATAAAGTTTTTAACCGAAAATTATAATTACATTAATTATATCTGAAAATTATAATTACATTAATTATAATAAGGATTCTGGTAAACTATATTTATTTAAATTTATATATGAATCAAATTCATATATTAATAAAATTATGTTATCATTATGTGTACAACATCCTTGTACATATAATATGTTCAATATTTGATTGCCCAATTAAATTAATTCTTTAATTAATTTAATTTATGTGACAACCAAGCACAATACCAACTATATTTTATTCCGTTCATTTCAACCATAGGGTGTGACCCTGTAGGTTCTTGCAACGTTAGCAGTAATACTAGAACGATTCTATTGTCACAGACAATGAGTGGCATCTAGCAATGCATCATTGCTACCTAAGTTACAAGAAGTCATGATTCGACATAACCTTTCGTGATTAACCTTTCATGCATTAATCCTTAAGTCCTTTATCTCTAGAACGGATACAAGTCATGGGATAGTCACACTTGCATAGTCCATCCCATGTTTCTTGATATCTTGAGTAGACTATGATATACAAATTAGTATGACATCTCATATCAACTTATTTGAGCATGGCCATGCATTTCTAGTCTCACTCAATCAAGTGGCCTAAGATATTACTCCTATTATGTAGGAGGGACTTATCCTTTATTGATCAACCATATCCCTCTACATAGATTGTGGTATATCCAACATCAGCCTTTATAGAACAACCTGTTACGGTGTACGTTTGACTGTATCAAAATATACAACTCACGATGCTGGGATAATAATGATCTCAAGTCTGAGGATCATATACATATTAATCACTATGAGTAATGTTGTGAAAATTACATAATAATCCAAGAAACATACTCATAGCGGGTCAATCCAATATGTTGTTCTCTAACACACATATTCATGCATTGATTTTGACACTCCATATCAATGACAACTCTTTATCATCAATCAACTACATGTTAGTCTTAATGCATTATTATTGTCCTAGTCAACAATAATACTCGACTAAGGATCTTTTAAGAATAATCATATTATTCTCAGGACATTATTATAAAACAGTTTATCTATACACACAGAAAGAAAATCTGAAATAATAATGATAACGCTTTATATTAATGAACATGGTAAATTAAGTATGTTATTACAACCATCTCATGATTGATCTTTGGGCATACTCTTACAGTTACAAAATCAATTTTAATTGATGACAAAAAATGGGAATATCCAAGTGGGGCCAAGTCAATTATGATGGAACATGATATTGAGGAAAATCCACTAGTGGATATTGAAGGTAAAAAGAGACAACGTGTCTTGATTTATGCGTCAAATGTTCCTGACCTTTCTGATTCAATGGTACATAGTGATGAGCACACATCAACTGCTCAACAAAGGATATCGACGGTCATTGGCAGACTGGTCAACCAAAAGAAATAAAGCTCATGTGTTGGAATGTCCGTGGATTGGGGAGCTCATGGGCAATAAGAATACTTCAGCATACGCTGAAGATTTATCATCCCCAAATTCTCTTCTTCATGGAGACAAAGGTTAATTCAAGACAAATGGAGAAAATTCATAGGAAATGTGGTTTTTTAAATGGGATTGATGTAGCGGCTGATGGTACACGGAGTGGTCATTGTTTGGGATGAAATATGAACAATACCATAATTCTTAGGAATTATCCAATAAATCATATTGATGTTGAAGTGTAGACAGACGACAAAAATATGAATTGGCAATTTATGGGGTTCTATAGTTCGCCAAATGTGATTTTTGAAGGAGATTCTTGGAATCTCTTGAAAGAACTTGGACGAGATCAAGGTCTACCATGGATAGTTTGCGGAGACTTCAATGAGATATTATATTCTTTTGAAAAAAAAGGAGGATTGCTACGGGAAGAAGAACATATAAGGATTTTCTATGAAACTTTAATTGAATGCCAATTAGAGGACTTAGGATATACAAGGCATTGGTTTTCTTGGGAGAGAGGGAACCGATCAGAGATTAATATTCGGGAAAGATTGGACAGGAGAGTTACGAAATCAGCATGGTTCTTGGCTTTCCTCAACTTCTCTGTCAAACATCTACCACATTCGTTCTCTAATCATTATCTGCTACTCATACACACCAATCAAGATGAACAGAGATCGACGAAGCGTGGTTTCAAGTTTGAAGCGTGGTTGACTAAGGAGGAATCATTTGAAGAAGAAATTAGGCGACTCTGGGAAGGCAACCATGGACATATAGCAGATCCTCTCAATAAAATCAGAGTGGGTTTGCAAAAATGGGCAAATGGATTAAGGAAAAAAGTAAAGAGAGTTTTTATGAGGCTTCATGAGTGATTGGAATAGTTGAATGGGGAAGAGCGAGATGATGATACAATTGGGGAGATGATCGATACAAAATTGTTTTTGAATATAGAGATTGATAATAGGAAATTTATTGAAAGCAAAGGGCTCGTGCAAATTGGTTAAAGCTTGGTGATTAAATACAACTTTTTTCATAGATTTGCTTCTCAACGATGAAGAACAAATTAGATTCGGGGTTTGAAAGGATTAGATGATAACTTGTTACTACTAAGGAGGATTTGGACAAGATTGCAAAAGAGTACTTTCAAGGATTATTTACCCCCAAAGGTATGGGTAATCTTGAATGTATTTTGGCGGGAGTTAAACGAAGCATTTCAGATAACATGAATCAAATCCTCACAGTGGAATATAGTTTAGAGGAGATTTCTATGGATTTGAAGGATATAGCCCTAACATAAGCACCGAGAGTAGATGGTTTACCTGCCCTATTTTTCTAAAAATATTGGCAATTTGTGGGTCCTGATGTTGGCCAATTTTTTTTGGATGTTCTTAATAGAGGTTCCTCTCTTGCATCTGTTAATTCTACATAGATTGTGCTTATCCCAAAAACTAAACATCCTGATAATCTGTTACATTTTAGACCTATCAGCTTATGTACTGTAATTTACAAAATAATTTCAAAGACAGATGCAAATCGCTTCCAAAAGGTGTTAGATGTTTGTATAGATGAATCTCAAAGCACTTTTATCCTAGGAAGACTGATTATAGGTAATGTTTTGCTGGCTTTTGAAATTCTCTATTCCTTTAAACAACGAAGAATGAGAATGAAAAGACATATGACACTCAAACTAGACATGAGTAAAGCTTATGATAGAGTGGGCTTTCTACGAGATATGATTTTAAGAATGGGCTTTGAGTCATCATAGGTGGATTTTATTATGTAATGTGTTACCATTGCGTCTTATTCGATTTCTATAAATGGGGAAAAAGGTTCATTATTTAAGCTGGAAAGAGATCTTCAACAGGGGGACCCAATTAGTCCTTACCTTTTTCTGATTTATAGTGAAGAGCTTTCATCTTTGATGCGGTTGGCGAAGGAGGAAGGTTTGGTAAGGGGTGCAAAAATATGTTGAAGGAGGCTAGAAGTTACTCATTTACTTTTTGCAGATGACTACATCCTTTTTTGTGAGACAAATGGAAGAAGTGTTAATACATTGTAGGAAATTCTAAAAAAATACGAGGTATGCTCTGGACAGTGTGTTAATTTTGATAAGTCCTTATTTTTCAGTTCAAACGTTACTGAAGATGTCAAGCATTCAGTGTCACAAAGGTTGAGTGTTTTATTTTCATCAGACCTTGAAAAATATATTGGGCTTCCGAACATGGTGGGCAGGAAGAAGAAAATGACTTTTCAAGTGTTTAAAGATAGAATGGTTAAGAGAATTAATAGTTGGTATGTTAAACACTTTTCACAAAGGGGAAAATAGGTAGTCATTAAAAGTGTGCTTCAGGACATACCAATGTATTAAATGTCATGTTTCTTAATGCATGTTCTCTTTGTACAGGTCTGGAGCTTATTATCAGTAGATATTGGTTGCAAAATGTTAAGGAGAAAAGGGGTATACACTGATGTGAATGGAAGAATCTATGTGACCTAAAGGAGGATGGGGGTTTGGGATTCTGGAATTTAACAAAGTTTAATGTTGCTTTGCTTGCAAAGCAAGGATGGTGTTTGGCTAAATACCCAAATTATCCACTAGTATAGATGCTAAAAGAAAAATACTACTCAGAGACTACCTTTATGAGATCGGATCTAGGAAAGAATCCATTCTATACCTAGAAATGTATATGGCCCATCAAGCGAGTGCTGCAGGAGAGGATGTGCTGGCAAGTGGGGACAGGGACTAATATTTAAATTTGGGAGGATGTGTGGTTGCCGAGATTTGTGGATTTAAAAGTCCACAATAGTGATAGGATTAGTGATCTGAATGCAATCTCAGAACTAATCGATAGAGAACAAATATGCTGGAGGAGAGATCTTATTACCAGAAATTTTTCCCCGGAAGAAGTTGAGCGCATCCTTTGTATTCTACTATCCCAGTACACCCAGGAAGATAGGTTGGTCTGGAGGGATAAGACAACCGATGAGTACACTGTGAGAAGTGGTTACAAGAGATTATTATAGTGAGAGGATACATCTGAGCCTAGACATTACAATAACAATTACACCACTTTCTACAAAAAACTATGACAGACAGATTTGCCATGAAAAATCAATATTACAATATGGAGGCTATTTAACAACTACATTCCAATGTATGGTAATCTCCACTAAAGAAGGCTTCGAAGCTCATCAGTTTGTCCTCGGTGCTCAGTGGAACTGAAACGACAAAACATGTTTTCTGTGACTATATTACTATAAAAGAAACATGGCATCGATTATTAGGAAACTGCAAATAGATCAATATGACAGACTTGTTACAAGTGCCTACATTACGGACTCGAAGGAGGTGAGTAAGAAGTTTGACAGATATTATTTTGAACATGAATTGAGGAAAGCAAATACCTTAGCACATATCATTGCTACAAAAGGGATGTGTAATAGCTCAATTTTGGGCCTAGTCAGAACAGTGGTTTCGGGGCCACAAATCTGATGAGAAAAATATTATTTTTATTATATTTTTATGGTCTACGATATCACGGAAAAATTTTGTTTGAAAATTTTGACGTTTGGGCACTCAATTTAGTCAAAAGGACTAACTTGTAAATAGTGCAAAAGTTGAGTTCCACATGTTAGAAGTGTCCAATTGTTATGAAGTTTTAAATTGGAGGTCCTTAAATGGTAATTAGACCATTCGTTAAATTGTTGGACAAAAATGGACATGAGATAAGTGAAATAGGATATTTTTAAGTTAGGGGCATTTTGGTCATTTAGTAATTAAAAGAATTAAAAAAGCTAAAATTAAAGCAAAATGACGTCCATCTTCAAGCTATGGCCGAATGTTGCATGAAGAAACCATGTCTAGGGTTTTTCAAGCTCCAAGTTCGATTATAAGTCCGTTCTAGCCCCGTTTTTAATGATTTTTACGTTTTTTAAATCCTCGTAACACGATCTCTCTATTTCGACCATTTATTTGAGCTAGGGTTGATGTTTGAAATTTTTCTCATATGAGAAATGCTTGTGTTTTGATGTTTAATGGTAGAATATGAATGCTCGGTGTGTAATAAACGACTTTTACTAAGTGATTTTCGTGTGAAATTGTCAAAAATGACTAGTTTGTAAAAAGTCATAAAATGTGTGTAAGTGTGTGAATAAATGGAAATTATGGACTGCTATAGTTATGAAAATGGTTCATCTAGGCTTAAAATACAAGGAAATTGAATAAAAATCATTTTACAATGCTAGGGGCAAAAGTGTAAATATGATAAAGTTTAGGAGCAAAAATGTAATTTTTCCAAAATGTGAATTTAAGCTAGTTTGAGTAGCAGGATGAATAAATGAGTTAAATGTGTTGTTATAGATCAAGGAAAACGAGATTCGGACTTAGAACGGGGGAAAAACAAATAATATGACGAATAAGTCCTTTTCACCAAGGTAAGTTTGTATGTAAATAAAGCATCGTTTTTACTTACATTTTCATATTTTGATAAATGGTATGAATTGTGGCTGAATATTTGATGTAATTGACAAAATATAGACAAGTGAGAAATTTTCCGGTTGAACCTTAGGAGTAAATATGGATACGAGTGACATGATCACTAGAAACTTATGCGAAATCTAAGTGAAATAAGTGATCCGAGTACTGGTCCGTACGTTCTACCGGTGGCTGAGTTATCTGGCATGTGTTACGGATACTCGACAGCTTGTGTAAGCAGCATCGTGTAGTTTCGTCATGACCGACAGCTTGTGTGAGCAGACCCGAGATTGTGACTCGGGTGCTGGTCTTATAAGTTCTATCAGCGGCTGGGTAATCCGGCATGTGTTACGGATACCTGACAGCTTGTGTGAGTAGCACTGAGTAGTTACATATGACCGACAGCTTGTGTGAGTAGACCCGTGAATGTGATTAGCTCGAGAGCGAGCCTATGTGAAAAGTGTGATATGAAGTATCTTTGACTACTGATCGTGTCAGAAAGTCTTAAAATTTATATATTGAATGATCAAGCCTAGAAACTAACTTTTGACAATGATTGAGGCAAGCACACCTATCGTTTGGCAGTATAGCTATGGCAAGACCGGAAGTATCGTATCCTCAAGGACCAAGAGTACTAGTAATTACTATCTTTTTATTATTCAGCCTAAGAATTAAGGGAATTGTCGTTTAATCTAAAACTAACTAATTACTAAGCTAAAGATGCTAAGACACAGAGAATGAATTGGGAAAATACTTTTGGGAAAAACCTATTGATTAAGATAATACCCGAGGAAGAATCCACCTAGACTTCACTTGTTATTTAACTTTGAACCAGACTATTTATTCACTTGACTTGATCCGTAAGATTAATACCTCTCTCGAGGCTACTAACGTCTAACCCTAGGTTGATTAATTAAAATCTCTTTCTAATTAAAACCCCTGGAGTTGCATTAACTCGATCTATGGACTCCCATATTAGGTTTGACCCTAATCCAGCAAATTTTCGTCATCCTATCTCTAGGGTTGCGATCAACTCCGCTTAACTATGCTAGATCTACTCTTAAACAGGGAATATTCTTCCACTTCCTAACCACATCAATACTTGAATCAATATCCTGAAATATTAAAATAAGAATTACGAACACATAATTAAGAACAAATCAAGTATTTAATATACAATTCAGAAAACAATAACAAGATCCGTCTTAGGTTTCATCCCCCTTAGGTATTTGAGGGGTTTAGTTCATAATTATAAAAGAATACATCTCAGAAGAAAATATAAAACAAAACATAAGAAAAACCCTAAACCCCCTGAAGGAAATTGAAGGGAAGATCTTCGGTCTTGAGTATGATTCCGGCTTCTTGAGATGGATCAACTGGCTGTCTTCGAGTAAATCCCACAATTCGGCCTCTTTGGCTTGGCTCTTCGGCCTACCTGAACACCCCTCTTTAGGTTGCCATCTAGGGTATTTATATAGGCTTTTGGAATGTCTTTCTTTGCCTCTAAGTACCCTATTCTGAATAGAGTTAAAACAAGTCACGTTAGGGACACGCCCCGTGTGGCACACCCGTGTGAATCGAGCCCAAGCCGTGTGAGGGTCTGCTAAAGAGGCACGGCCGTGTGTCTCAAGCCCAGACCCTGTGAATTTCGTACTTTGGCCCATTTTCTCTGTTTTTGGCCCGTTTCTCATTCTTTTCATCCTCCGGTGCTCTCCTAAGTATAAAACATGAAATTAAAGGATTAGGAGCACCAAATTCCACAATTCAGGGAATTAATCATCCAAAAGCATGCTAAATGTGGGATTAAAATATGTATATATTACAGTTTATCAGCTACAAGTATGGCACTTATATGTAAACTTCCGATGTATCCAATAATATTCCGATGTGTTTAACGGGAAATGACTAAGTATAAACGAATATGACTAAGTGATGAATAAGTGCAGGTATGTGTGTGTCAATTTATGAGCAATGTGCTCGATAGGTGATCACATTTTGGTAAGTTTGATATGGGGTAATTGTTGCTATGAAAATTAATACAAAGAAATTATGAAGAGTAAAATTTGCAATAAAACAGTTTTGGGACAGCAGCAGTTATGTGTCTTTGAAATATCACCAAAAATGGTGGAAATTGAATTAGAAGTTTAATAAGATATTAAATTAAATCTTATTGAGCCTATTTTTGCAAAAAAGAAACGGTGTAAGCGAAAAAATTTCATATTCTGAGATATTTGAATTTTTGTGAGACAGGGTTAGAATGATTTTGGAATCCCCTGTTCCAACTTTGGAAAATCACTAAAAATTGTATAAAAATAATTATAATTTATAATATATATTATTAAATTTTTTAATGAGTCTATCTTCAATAGAAACAAACGAAAACATCATCCAAATCCCGTACAAAGAGATAATTAATTTTTAGTGAAGAAGGGTCGAAAATGTTAGACAGCAGAATAGGGGAGACTTTAAAGAATAAACTGTACTTATTGGATAAAGAAAAACTTCTGAAAATTTTATGGTAAGAAGGAATGTGAGTCTAGTTTCAGGGAAAATTAACGGATCTTAATTTGGAGATCTGTAGCTCAAGATGTAAATAATTCAGTGACTGTGACTCGAGTAGATAGCTTAAGAAGAAATGAGTAAATGGTGGAACTATGTGTAATTATGATTGCATTATCTTGAGAACATATTATGAGGATTGTTAAAGGCATATTAATAAATTTTTTATTATTTACATACTTAGTTACTAAGCTATATACTTACTCCCTTCTCTTTTTCCCTTGTTTTATAGTGTCACCAAGCTAGCTCGGGATTTGGAGATCGTCAGAGATCCATCCACACTATCAACACTCTTTTGGTATTTTGAAATAAATATTTTGAATTATGGCATGTATAAAGGAATTGGTTATTATGTTATGTGTCATAATTGATTTGGCCTAAAATGTTGGCCTATGTTATTTGATAGTTCATTTTGTATAAGGCCATTGATGTTGGCTATTATTGATCAAGTTATATGTTTATGATTATGCAATTTATGAGATGCATGACTAGGCTGAACGAGTGTGTGATGAAAATTGAGAAGTTTTAAATTTGGATGTAAATTTTATGACTCGGTTTAATACGTTTACAAGTGTATGTGTTCCGGTAATGCCTCGTATCCTTTTCTGGCATCGAATATGGGTAAGGGGTGTTATATTTAGTGGTATCAGAGCTATGATTTAGTCGATTCACAGACTAACGTAGCATATGCGAGTCTAGCTATACATGCCATAAGTGAACTGTGATAGTGTGATATCTCTCGACTCCGATGAGATTTGTTTTGGTTAAAGTAGGGATGCTTTCTGTAACACCTTACCCGTGTTTCACGCCAGAACCGGGTACGAGGAGTTATCGTAATTAACTCACTTGGTCATGCAACTTTAAACAATAAAATTTCTCATTTACAATCAAAACATTCTCCTAAAGGGCCTACAGAGCCTTAAACATGCATATGGAGGGTTTCGGAATCAAACTGGGAACTTTCGTGCACTTAAAATTTTTTGTCTAAACAAGGGCCACACACCCGTGTGAAGTGGGACACGCCCATGTGGGCAGGCCGTGTGGTCACACACGCCCATGTCCCTAGCCCGTGTGGGATTTATTTTCACTTCGAACCTACAGGGGTTTTCACACGGCCGGACACACGCCCGTGTTCTTGGCCCGTGTGCTCCACACGGCCTAGACACACTTGTGTCGTCGCCCGTGTGTAAAAACCTGGGTATTCTGTTTGTGACGTCAGCAACCTCATAAGGGGCACACGGCCTAGGCACACGCCAGTGTGGCTAGCCCGTGGTCGACACTGACTTGAAACACTAACATGCAGGGGACACACAGCCTCGTCACACACCCATGGGACTGTCCATGTGTCTCACACGACCTAGATACACGCCCGTGTGCCTACTCGTGTAGACATGAACAAAGCTATTTGCCAAGCTCTTTTTGTCACCCTAGCTCACACAACATAATTCCATACAACAAATCACCAAGCAAGTCAATTTTTGCAACAAACATTTTCTTGAATAACCTCATATTTTCATAAATTAATCATAATAAGCCATCAACTATGGCAATATACAAAAGGGTTCATCTTTAACGGTGCCAATACATACTTGGCCAAAATAACAAAACAATTCACCTAGTCTAGTCCCTATACATGCCATACTCAAAACACTAAGTCTAGATATACCGAGATGAGCCGATAGTGTGGGTGATCTTCCAATTATCCTTGTATCCTGACTCGGCTCTTTGACACTATAAAACAAGGGAAAAGAAATGGAGTAAGCTTTAAGCTTAGTAAGTTTACATGTAAACAATAAACATCATAATATATGCTAATCAATAAATAGCATTTCATAATAAGTAAGAACGTTCCACATTCCAAGATAATGCTTACTCATTTCATCTCTTACCACATTCCAACCATATCACAAGCCAAATGCTCATATTATTTAACATACATCCCTGAACTTATCACCACATGATCACATGAACATCACATCATAATTTTCCAATAAGCCAATCGTAATAATACCAATCACTCAGTGGTTTCGCACTTAGCCCACCATCAATCTTTAATAGGGTGGTATCGCACATAGCCCACCAACAAAAATAATTACGGTAGTATCACACATAGCCCACCAAATGTTCATATAAACGATGGTATCGCACACAGCCCATCGTGAATAAGTAATAAGGTGGTATCGCACATAAACCACCAACAACAATAATTAAGGTGGTATCTCACACAGCTCACCATTAATTACTACGGATAATATTCCAAATTTACATATCTATTTCAACGTTCATACAAAAATTATTCAATATCTACCAAATTCAATCCATTTAAATCGTAAATATTCTCAATCATACTATGCACCAATGAGTAACAACATGTGTATTTAAGATGCATCATTTACACATAAACTTACCTCGGTGCAAAATGCGCTATTTAGCGATCTAGTCCGTAACCTTGCCTTTTCCTCGGTCAAGGTTGTTTCTGCGCTCTTCTTGATTTGTAAGGAGATAGCTTGGCTGATAATTTTGAGCTCTAAATCCTCTACTTCTCTTCAATTTTCGGTGGAGAAGAAACTTGAATAGTGAAAGATGACATTTCTTCTTTTTATCATATTTTATTCATTTTTATCACCTAATTTCCACCAATTTTTGACCAAAAGTTAATGCTCTTGTCTCTCTAGTCTATATGGCTGGCCAACACACATCTAATGGCCTAATTTCACTTTAAGAACCTCCCTTTTGATATCCTTTAACTATTAGATACCTCTAGCTTGAAATTTGAAACTTTCGCACTTTATGCGATTTAGTCCTTTTTCGCAATTAAGCCTTCAATCGCTAAAATTAAAGCACCAAAATTCTCATGCATCATTATAAACATGTTATAGCACATACAATAATATGAAAATAAATTTCCTCAACCTTGAATTAGTGGTCCTGAAACTGCTATTCTGACTAGCCCCAAAATCTGGCTGTTACACTTTCCAACCGAGCTACCATCGGTAATGCGAAATGGGGTTAAGTAAGTTTGTGTAACTTAGTGAATATATTGATTTGCCTTGTAACATCCTGATTTTGGGGCTAGTCGAAACAGTGGTTTCGGGATCACTAATCTGAGGTTGAAGAAAATTATTTTGATATTATTTTAAGTGTTATAGCATGATTATAAGGTTGCATGGAAATTTTGGTGCTTTAATTTTTATGATTGTATGCTTAATTGTGAAAAAGGACTTAATTGCATAAAGTGCAAAAGTTCCATTTTTCAAGCTAGGAGTGTCTAATAGCTATGGAATATTAAATTAGAGGTCTTTAAAGTGCAAATAGACCACCTTAAGAGTGATGGCCGGCTAAAGGGGACAAAGACATTAATTTGGTCAAATATTTGGTGAAATTAGGTGACCAAAAATGAATAAAATAAGACAAAGAAAGAAGATATCATCTTTCACTATTCACCCTTCTTCTTCCACCAAAAATTGAAGAGAAATTAGAGGTTTTTGGAGTTCAAACTTTTAGCCAAGCTATTCTCTTGAAAGTAAGTGATTTTAGAGGTCTTTCTTGATAATTTTTGTACTTTTGGAACCCCCAAAGCTTAAGCTAGCTAATGGGGGGACCAATTTACAAAATGGTTGAAATTTTAGGGACTTACCATGAGAGTGTTTATGTTGTTTGCTGAGTTTTTATGGAAGAAAATGAATGTTAGTGAGTTAAGGAACAACTTTTGTGAAAGGTGTTACCATGAAAACACCTAAATGGGACCTATTAGTAAAGGTTGAATTTGTGTAATAAATGCATGAAATAATTGTTTTTGTGAGTTGTTGTTAGAGAAATAAATGTTCAACTAGGCTTGTTTAATGAGAAAATATGATGAAAAACGATTTACGAGCCTAGGGGCAAAATCATAATTTTGCCAAAATAGAAGGGCAAAATGGTTATTTTTGCCTAAAACGTCGATTAATACATTTTACACCGAGGTAAGTTATTTTGGCATGTATAGGGGCTAGACTAGGTGAGATGTTTTGTTATTTTGGCCAAGTGTGTGTTGTCTCCTTTATAAATGAACTCCTTGTATATAGCCATAGTTGATGACTCATTATCACTAATTTATGAAAAGATGAGGTTATTCATGAAAATGTATGTTGCACAATTGGGTTGCTTAGTGAATGGTTGAATGGATTTTTGATGCGTGAGTTAGGGTGAAAAAAAGAGCTTGGCAAATAGCCTTGTTCTTGTCCACACGACGGGCGTGTGTCTAGGCCGTGTGAGACACACGGTTGGATCCATGGGCATGTGATCAGACCGTGTGTCCCCTGCATGTTAATATTGCAAGTCAGTGTCGACCACGGGCTAGCCACACGGGCGTGTGACTAGGCCGTGTGCCCCTTAAAAGGTTGCTGACGTTATAAACAGAATACCCAGGTTTTCACACACGGGTGAGGACACGGGTGTGTCTAGGTCGTGTGGAGGACACAGGCGTGTGTTTGGCCGTGTGAAAACCCCTGTAGGTTCAAAGAGAAAATAAATTCCATACGGGTTAGGGACATGGGCATGTGTGAAAACCCATTTCACACAGGCATGTGGCCCTATTAAGGAAAAATTTTCCTAAGTTTATAAAAGTTTCCGATTGATTTCTGAGATCTTCTGTATGCATGTTTAAGACCTTGTAGGCCCATAGTGAATATGTTTTGAATGTGAATGGAAAGTTCTAAGTTGGGATGAAATTTTATAACCCAAAGTTGCATGTTCAAGTGAGATAAGTCTGGTAATGTCTCGTACCTGGTTCCGATGTTGAATATAGGAAAGGGGTGTTACATGCCTAAATTGATTCTTTATGATTTGTGGTGATATGTATGTGTTAATGGATACAGTGGATTAACCATAATTTGAGGAATATGGATAAAATGTTATCGTTTCGATTGATCATTGCAGTTCGATAAATCAAAGTGACTTTTTGCAGTGAATAACATGAAAAATTTATTTTGAGATGAGCTTATTACGATTGGTTGATATTTATATGTGATAATGCTGAGTGTGTTACTAAGATATTTGAAAATGTATTCATGCTTAGTAGAAACCTAGAGATGTGTAATCAAAGTGCATGATATTGTGTTGGTATTAAATGCTATATTGTATGTGTGTGTGTATGAAAGTCAAAACTTTAAAGGCTTTGCAATCTTCACCCCCTTAGCGGTATAGTGTCATATAACGAAGTTCACGAGATTTATATTGAAGAAGCTCACAAGTGGTGAAACTAAAGAGTTCAGCGGTGGAATAATTAATGATATGATTAGAGTTGGGAATGATTTAGCGAGCAAAGAAGGTTATGAGAGAGATATCAGATTATTCTAAAGATTATTTGGAATGCACAAAGCCACAGCTAGAGAAGGAGTTAATTTTGGTTAAACCGACTCATTCAGGTATGATTTCTAAAGATTGTATGTATCGGGAATTCTTCTAAGTTGATTTTGTTAATGAATGAAATATTATGAGATTAGTGATGACAGAATTAGTCAGAAGAATAATGTTTGAAATGTAAAGATGTTTGAGTATGACAGTTACAGTTGAGCAATTTACAACAATCTCTTTTGTGTGTTTATATATTCTCAGAGGCATTTGTAATTTCTCGTTTTCTGATGAAAGTATCGTTGGTCTGATTGATCTATGATCGGCATTCCACTATCTTCTATTGGTATTGTATTCTGTTATGTCTGAGATAAAAAGTTGATAGTGAATTCATATGAAACTGTTCTTCTGTTTCTTCTGGTTGTTGTCCTGTTTACATTTATATGGAAAATGTATTATCTCTGCTACAATTGACTTCGGAATGTATGAACATTGTTTCTTTTTCTTCTGGTTTTCTCTGAGGAATCATCGGGATCTCTATTATTTCATATGAGTGGTGTTCTGGGACATTCAGTATGGTCTTGTATCTCAGATTTCATCATCTTGGTTTTCTTATCATCTTTATTGTTTAATTTATCAAGTATGGCTTATCTTTGAAGTTGATACCAGCAAAAGTGTGGATTATGATAGTCAAGTTCAAATTGTATACTTATTTTCTTCCCTTGGATAATTTTGATTGTTATTAGAGAGTTCAAGCAAGATGTTATGTTTCGTCTGAGTTAATACAGTTAGTAAATATTTGTGACTGACATGTTGAAAGAACTATGAAAGATTGTATGTTTGAACTGTCCTAACAACATGAAAAAAGGAGCATTTTGTTATGTTATTATTTGATATCGAAATCAACTTAGTTGTTCTTATCAAAGTGAATTGGTCAGTTGAAATGTGATTTGAGTTACATGTAGTTAAAGCATCCTCAGTTATGGTAATAAATTTTGTGCAATTGTGAGTATATCGATGGACAGTCTAAATGAAGGATTGATATTCTAGAAAGTATGATACCGAGGTACACCTATTAGATTTGCTCTAATCTGATGAGGTTATTATGAGTTAAAGCTATTCTGAATGATATGGTTATCACATTTATAAAAATTTGAATGGTCTGTGCATGTTAGCAAAGTTGAAAACAGTTGAAGATACTATTAACGAAGCTCTGGTTCTGAGTTCAGTTTGAATTGAGTAATGAATTCATGATTTTTCAGTGATGTACTATTGAACAGATTGGAATGTGTTTTATTACTAGGATGTAAAGTGATGGTTCATGTTTTCATACAGTTAATGTCACATGTTCCCTGATTTCAAGAATTAAAGTATCGAATGTCATAGAAAGATCTGAAGTTAAGATAGTGTTAAAGACTTGAGCTATTGAAAGATCACGAGTAGTTACTGATTAATCTTTGGGAAAGCAGATATAGTCACAGATGTTATCGGATTGTGATTGATCATTCGTATAAAGATTTCTTGTTTAACAAACCAGTTGAGTAAGATGTTTCTAGGATTATTCAATTATGCAAAGTATGAGTCTCCATTATTTCGGATTGAGATCCGAGGGCTAAATCCCAATTATGGAAAGAGCTACAGGAAACTATGAATATGCAATTGCATCTTGACACGGTAATTGTAACACCCCTTACCCGTGTTTAACGCTGGAACAGGGTACGAGGCATTACCTAGCTCAAAACACATACTAACATGAATTTTCGAGTCATAAAAGTTCGTTAAAATTTAGAACTTTTCAAACTTCCTCTTAACATCCTTAATATAGTCCTATGAGGCCCAAAACATACCTTAGAAATGGTTCGATACTAAACCAGGCACTTTAGAAAACTTCAGAAAATTTCACTAAAAACAGGGGCACACGCCCGTGTGGGCAGACCGTGTGGTCACACACACCCATTTCCCTAGTCGTGTGGATTTATTTCTCAATTCGAACCTACAGGGGTTTTCACACGGCCAGGCACACACCCGTGTCCATGGCCCGTGTCCCTCACACAGCCATGACACACTCGTGTCTCCGCCCATGTGTAAAAAACCTTGAAATTCTGTTTCTGACGTCATCAACCCAATTACGTATTCATAGTTTCCTGTAGCTCTTTCCATAATTGGGATTTAGCCCTCGTTTACCCGTGTTTAACGCTGGAACCGCCGTGCCTCAGCCCGTGTGGTTGCTACTGGGCATTCTGTTTTACCAAATTAAGGTGCAGGGGACACACGGCCTGACTACATGCCCATGGGGTAGACCGTGTGTCACACACGGCCTAGACACACGCCCGTGTGTCTATCCGTATGGACAAAAACAAGGCTATTTACCAACCCTTTCTGCCACCCTTACTTGCACTAACATAAACCACATTAAATAACCTACTCATTCATGCATTAATATACCAAATACTCAACCATGCAATTTCCACATTCATGAAAAAATCACCATTTTCATATATCAGTAATAAGTAATAGCCATCATCCACGACCTTATACAAAATGAATCAATCTTCAAGACAAGCCAACACCTTTGGCCAAAACAATATGACACTTGACAAAGACCAAGTCCCTATACATGCCATACTCATAATGATAAATCTAACTATACCAAATGTTCAGATTGATAGTGTGATCGAGCCTCCGACATCCTTTGATCCCTGAGCTAGCTTGGCGATACTAAAAGAAAATGGAAAGGAAAGGGAGTAAGCACAACGCTTAGTAAGTCGCATGTAAATAATTAACAACAATTACCATGCATTATCACACTCATAACATATTATAAACTTGCATAAAATTTTCGAATGATTAAAGGCATAACTTACTCATTTTCACCCTTACTAATCATACAACATAATTCGAGCTCATTTCCCATGAATTTCATGTAAGTACCTGTATCACTTACAATATAGTCGTATTTTTTTCTCACTTTTGACACAATCTCTGAATTACCCGTTGAACCAATTGGAATACCAAAGGATACCCAACAAGCCTCACACAAGGAGGTAAAATGCCGATTCCATGTCCCAGACATGGTTTTACACTAGCTCTCGTCTTAATGCCGATGCCATGTCCCAGACATGATCTTACACAGGCTCTGATATTGTGGCCGACTCCATGTCCCAGACATGGTCTTACACTAGCACACATATCATTGCCAATGCCATGTCCCAGACATGGTTTTACACTGGCTTTCATAACGTGGACGATGCCATGTCCCAGACATGGTCTTACACTAGCACACATATCAGCCAAATGTCATGACATGGGTATCCAATCTATTCCTAAAGTTCAACAGGGAGTATACCACATCATATTTCATTATGCATTTTCATAATAATAATCAAACATTTTATACCATATCAATTGTTTAATGCATAATAACAATAAATTTGTATTATTTACGTACAACTTACCTCGATATACAAAATATGGGCGACTAGTTCGATTTAGTCCAATAGCTTGGTTTTCCCCCTATCTAAGTTCAGACTCCGTTTTTCTTGACCTAAAATGGTAAAATTCACTCATTTAATCACCATATTAATCAAGACATTCCAAAATTTCTACTTTGGCAAAATTACCATTTTGCCCCTAGACTTTCACATAATTACGATTTTACCCCTATACTAGTAAAATGATTTTCATAAAATTTCCTCATTAACCAAGCCTAGCTGAATCTATTTTAAGCTTATAGAAACTCACAAATTCAATTATTTCACACATTTACCACCTATTTTACAACTTTTACAAAAAGGTCCATTTTAGATGTTTTCATGAATACCTCTTTCACAAAAGTTGTTTATTTAACAACCAAGTTTCATTTTCTTCCATAAAAATTCAGCAAACAACAATAATGTTCTCATGAAAAAACCCTAGACTTTCAACCATAGTACAAAATAGTCCCCTCATTAGCTAGAATTAAGCTACAAGGGTTCCAAAAACACAAAAATCAACAAAAATGATCATCAAAATGACTTACTTGCAAGGGTGAAGAGTTGCTGAAAATTTTCAAGCTTCCATGGCTGTTTTCTTGGGGGGAAAATCAGTGGAGAAAAGAAAGATGAAAGGTGATATCTTTTCTTCTCTTTCTTTTATTTTATTTCATCAATTAAGTCACCTAATGCCACCAACTTTGACCAATTTTCATTTTTTTGTCCCCTATGGATGGCCATCACTCTTTTAAGGTTCTATTTGCACATTAAAGACCTCCAGTTTAAGGTTCTATAGCTATTTGGCACCTTTAGCTTGTAGAACAAAACTTTCATACTTTATGTGATTTAGTCCTTTTTCAAAATTAAGCAAGTAGTCACTAAAATTAATTCACCAAAATTTTCATGCACTCACATAATCATGCTATAAAACATAAAATAATATTAAAAATAATTTCTCCGGCCTTGAATTAGTGGATCCGAAACCACTATTTCGATTAGCCCTAAAATCGGGCTGTTACAATTCTCCCCCTTAAGGATTTTCATCCCCAAAATTCTTACTAGCAAAAAGGTTCGTGTATTGGTCTCTCATAGTCTCCTTGGGCTCCCATGTGGCCTCTTCAACCCCATGTCTATGCCATAGTACTTTCACGAGTGCTATACTTATATTTCTCAATTGCTTGACCTTTCGATATAAAATCTTAACCGGCTCTTCACCATAGGTCATGTCTGAACAAATCTAAACCTTTGTTGGTGAAATCACCTGTGATGGGTCAGAACAGTAACGGTGCATCGTAGATCTTTTCTAACTCAGATGGCAAGGCTAGTTGATAAGCTACCGGTGCAATTTTCTCAGTCACCTCATAAGGTCCAATAAAACGTGGACTTAATTTGTCTTTCCTACCGAATCTGAGGACTTTCTTCCACGGGGATACTTTCAAAAATACCTTATCACCAACTTGAAACTCAATCTCTTTCCGTTTTAAGTTCGCGTAGGATTTCTGTCTATCCGAAGCGGTCTTCAAACAACCACGAATCATTTTTACTTTCTCTTCCACTTCTTTGACTAAGTCAACCCCGTGTATCTAATTTTCTCTGAGTTCGGTCCAATACAAGGGCGTTCGGCACTTACGCCCATGCAAAGCCTCATAAGGCGCCATTTTCAAACTCGACTAATAGCTATTGTTGTAGGAAAACTCTACCAACGGTAAGTACCTTTCCCAACTGCCTTGAAACTCGAGAACACAACATCGCAACATATGTTCAAGAATCTGAATCACTCTTTCCGATTGACCGTCGGTTTGTGGGTGGAAAGTAGTACTAAAATTCAGTTTTGTCCACAACGCTTCTTGCAACTTTTTCCAAAACCGAGATGTGAACCTCGGATCTCTATCCAAAATGATCGATAAAGGTACCCTGTGAAGTCTCACAATTTCAGAAACATACACATCGACCAATTTCTCAAGTGGATAATCGGTACGCATCGGTATAAAATGAGCTGACTTAATTAGCCTATCAACCACAACCCATACAGCATCTTTCTTCTTTGGGTCAACGGCAACCCATACACAAAATCCATGGTAATATAATCCCATTTCCATTCGAGAACCATCACGGGCTGAAGTAAACCCGAAGGTACTTGGTGTTCAGCTTTCACTTGCTGACAAATTAAACACTTAAAGACAAACTCTGAGATGTCTCTTTTCATTCCCGACCACCAATACATTTTTTTCAAGTCATTATATATTTTTACACTACCCGGATGGATAGACATGCAACTGCTATGTGCCTCATGCAAAATCTTCTGAATAAGCTCATCGTTTTTGGGTACACAAATTCTGTCTCAAAACATTAAACAACCATCTAAACCAATCCGAAAGCCTGATTCTATACTCGTCTCGCACTGAATTATCTTAGCTTGTAATTTTTTTATCACCTTTCTGAGCTTCACAGATCTCTGGAAAAAACATCAGTTTCGCTCTCAACTTAGCTAAAATCGAACTGTCATCGGTAACTAACAACTAAGTGTTCATAGCCCTCAAGGCAAACAATGACTTCCTACTCAAAGCATCAGCGACCACGTTAGCCTTCCCCGAGTGATAATCGATCACCAGTTCATAATCTTTTATGAGCTCTAGCCATCTCCGTTAGTGAAGGTTCAGTTCCTTTTGAGTCATAAAATACTTTAGACTTTTATGGTCGGTTAATCCTCGGCATCTTTTGCCACACAAATGGTGTCTCCAAATCTTCAGTGCGAATACTATGGCAGCTAACTCTAAGTCGTGAGTCGGATAGTTTTTTTCATGTGGCTTTAGTTGTCTCGACACATATGCTATTACCTTGCTTTCTTGCATAAGCACACACCCCAATCCATTTAAGGATGCATCACTATACACCACGAATTCCTTTCCCGGTTCCGGTTGCACTAAAACTGGGGCTTCAGTTAACAATGCTTTTAGTTTCTCAAAACTCAGTTGGCACTTCTCTGTCCATTTGAACTTAACATCTTTCTGTAGCAACCTCGTCATCGGTGTAGCAATCATGGAGAATCCAAAAACAAACCGTCTGTAGTATCCCGCTAAGCCCAAAAAGCTTCTAATCTCTGACACATTCCTTGGCGGTTTCCAATCAACGATAGCCGATATCTTACTCGGGTCAACTCTAATTCCATCACCCGACATGATGAGTCCCAAAAATCTGAATTCTCGAAGCCAAAATTCACTTTTGCTAAACTTAACATACAACTGCTTATCTCTTAAAGTCTGCAAAACAGTTCTCAAATGCTTCGCGTGTTCACTCTCATCACGAGAATTAATTAATATATCATCGATAAAAACAACGAAAAACTTATCCAAGTACGGTTGAAAAATACGATTCATTAAATCCATAAACACGAAAGGAGCATTTGTTAAGCCAAAGGGCATGACGAGGAACTCATAATGGCCATACCTCATCTGAAA